>OX375877.1:38718150-39318150 GCA_947359465.1 Metellina segmentata | reverse complement strand
ATTCTTATGTACTGAATGTTTAATTCTGAACAATTTAATTCATAAATGTGAGGTGAAAAACCTTTATTCACAAACTATGATAGTGATTTCTTTTGTTGTGAGAGAGGTATTCTCAGTGTTCAGTCTAAGTAGTCAGTCAGTTTTCTGTAAAAAGTGTTCAGTATACTGACTAACTAATCTAACTGAGGACTCGAATTGAACATTTGAGCGTTTGATTAAATTGGGGGGAGCTAATAAATCAGCCTTTCCAAATAATTAGTTTGATCAAATCAATCTCATGGATATTTACTTTTGAAATTTTAAAACTTATTTTTTTCTATTTAATTATTCTCCCTCTGCACTAAGTCCCAGTTCTTAAATATGGGACATGGGAGCTTTCTTCACTAGTCTTTGTAAGTAGCATATTCTCGGGTGATGGAAGTATAGATTTTGTAGAAATACTGAGTGAATAATAGCGTTTAGTTCGTTATTTAAATGATGACCCCTAACGCATGTATCGTTTCAAATTCGTTCAAAGCTTGTTTTCTGCAGGAGGGATATCACTATCACACATCACATGCCTTTTACTGAGAAAATATTTTCAATTTATAAAATGTATAGGTGGAAAAAATAAAAGTGAAGTAAAAGCAGATGGGAATAATTAATTTTTTTAAATGTAACTGTAATATGATGCATGTAGTGCTGTGCTATTTTAAATATTTACTTGAGAAATTAAGAAATAATTAGTTAGACAATATAAATTCACTTTATTTAATATAAGTATTTAAAAAAATTCTTTCATTCTTTTTCTGCAATTTTGACTCTAAATTATATTAAATACAATATTATTTATGAAAGTTTTCTTGCAAATTTTATCATGAAACTTGTACTAGAATATTATGAACAATAAAATGCACACACAAGAAATTCTTTGTATTACATTTATTTAATTATATATCTATCAATATTAGGAAGGGTGCACTTATATCCATTCGAATTATGACCATAGAGTTTATAAAACTATCATTTGGCTCAAGTGTATTCTTTCACCACTGACAGGGCAACTGATATATTTTAAAAGTTAGCTTATTTCTCTTCTTTACAGAAAAAAGTATGAAGTATAAAATGAAGTACAAAATATACAATTGCTGGTCATGAAATTCATTTTATGGACATTAACTTTTAGGTATTTATGATATTAAACATGAAATCACACTTTGTTAATTATTGACTTTCTGAATAACTCAAAAAGAAACTTGATTTAACTGTGGAAGTGGAGTATGTTTTATATTACGAACTTAAAAACAGTAACTTAAAAACAGCTTTAAGCAATATATTGATTGCTAGTAAAATACTCGACCTTACTCGGTTTGAATTGGTTTACTTTAGATAGAAGAGATGATCGAAATATATAAAATGACTTACGTTTTTCGTATGATAAAATAATATTTTAACATTTTTCGCCATATACTTTATAATTTCTACCACTTACTTTGGACACAAATCCTACACATGCATATCCATTCATATACATAATGCATTTCACATACATCGCAACCTTGCTGTGTGACAAAGCTACAAAATGACGAAAGGTGACATTAAGGTTACTACTACAAAAGACGATTTCGAGGGAAATTTGAAATTCCCTTTCTTAAGTTCTTTTCATGTTCAACTCAATTAATAAAAACGAAGATTTACGGCACTCATCTCACTCATAGACAACAAAACAATATTCTTTTACCTGTGGCACTCTTGCATCGGGCATGCGACTTTGTGGAATTTCGCAATCTTCCCCTATCATTATGACAAATAATTTTTTAATGTTTAAAAAGTTCTAGTTCGGATTTTTTAACCCTTATTATTCTTTCACTAACGGCATTATTCTTTCAATAACTACATAATTCTTTCAATAATGGCATAATTACGCTTATAATTTGCTTTATTCTGACGTACCTGTCACTTTAAGTAGAATATTTTGTAACTAGGGGGCCCGCCCCCTTCTCGCTAACGCTTGCCAACCCCCGGAGGATTGCTTTGCAATTCTCATTGGTTCGCTGCGCGAACCTATGCTCGCTTCGCTCGCATCAATGAAGACACGTGTCCTAGCAGAAGGGATTGATTACAAAATGTATTCCAAAAAAATATTTTTCAAATCTAAATTTGTTGTATTACATAAAAGATATATACAGTACCTCTGGAATCAGAATTTAAATGAAAACTTTGAGCAAATTTTTACTCGCAATGTGAGCGCTGCTTTGGAAATTGAATACCCAGCATGCTGTTTGTGTGTAAATTTCATCAGTACTCGAGTCACCCATACACTTTTTGACTGAGTTTGTTGTCGAAAGTTGTAGTGCACGCGTCTTGTTGTACTATAATTGTTAGCCTTGAAAAGGACCGTTTTTTAAATAGCCCTGAAAAGATCCTCCGCTTTCTTAGATTTCTATTACAAACCGCAACAGCTCGTCTAAAATTCATTTTTTCAATAAAATTTCATCCGATAACGCTATAGATTCAAATGACTCGCGAGGCTCCTAGTAAACAAACAATCGCACAATGTTGCCAAAACGCGGTAACAAATAACGTCTTTTTTGCGTGCCACGTAAGAGAAATATATATATAGACTAGGGGGCCAGCCCCCTGCTCGCTAGAGCTCGCCAACCCCCGGAGGATTGCTTTGCAATCCTCACTGGTTCGCTGCGCGAACCTATGCTCTCTTCGCTCGCATCAATGAAGACATGTGTCCTAGCAAAAGGGATTGTTTACAAAATATGATATTCGAAAAAAAAAAAATTAATAATAATTTCCAATCTAAATTTGCTGTTTGCAAAAAAGATATATACAGTGCCTCTAAAATCAGAATTCAAATGAAAACTGTGCACATTTTGACTCGAAATGTGATTGCTGCTTTGGAAATTGAATACACAGCATGTTGTTCGTGTGTACATTTCCCCAGCACTCGAGCCACTCACTTTTTCATTGAGTTTGTTGTCTAAAGTTGAAGTTCAAGCGTATTGTTGAACTACAATTGTTGGCCCTGAAAAGATACCGCGTTTTCTTTGATTTCTATTACAAACTACAACAGCTCGACTAAAATTATTTTTTTTTCAATAAAATTTCATCCCATTACGCTATGAATTCAATTGAGGCGCGAGACTTCGTGAAGGTAGACAAACAATCGCACAATGTTGCCAAAACGCAATAACAAATAACGTCTTTTTTTGCGTGCCACGTAAGAGAATTATATATATAGATGGTGTTGCGTGTGATGAATAAGAAACACAATTTATTAAAATAATAAATACTTAAAACCTAAAACAGCGAAGTAAAACAAAATAAAAGGTGTCGGGATAAAGTTTTTGTAAAGATATTAATTTGTGATTCCTTTTTATCTCTTGATCTTGCAGTTGCCACAACTTACAACTAAAAAGTGCACAAAATTTAGAAATGCGCAGTTAATTCAGAGCGAAAGAAACACGAATTACCGTTTTATTCCCGTTCGTTGAAAAATATCGTCTGTCCCAAATATCCGGAAATCGTTTACATTGCTCAAAGAACAATAATAAAACTCGAAATAAATAAAGTATCAGAGCTGAAATTTTATAAAATAAAAAAAAATGCTTTTTTAGAAGTATTGGTAAAGCAAAACAAAGTAATCGTAATACTCAAAATATATATTCCAATTTTTCCATAACTATTAAAAATTATGTTTGATTGAAGTATATTTGCTCAGGTGTTTTAGCATGAAACTCATCTAAATCTAATATATAAAATTTCCATGTCACAATGTTAGTTACCATACTCCTCCGAAACGGCTTTACCGATTTTTCCCAAATTTTATATGCGTATTCAGTAGGTCTGAGAATCGGCTACTATCTATTTTCCATACCCCTAAGTGATAAGGGTTGTTTACCCTTAAAATTTATTTTTTTAATTTTTTGACGAAATTTTTTGTTTTTATTTTTTTATAATGTGGCATTAAAAAATACATACAACCCTTAATTTTTACTTTTTTATCACCAACCCCTATTTTTTTATGGCCATTTTAGTAATTTAATAATTTTTCATCCCGCTCGATAACTGATCAATTATAGTGTTTTTAACTGTACTTCGATTTAAAATCTAAAATTTTTATGGCCAGAGATTATATCTTTGCTATTGCCTGGCCAAAATGCAATACATCGTCATGACATTACAGCACGTGTATTCAGACAAAAGTTGAAGTCTCTAATAAGTATCATTACTAAATTACATGTATTCGGTCCCACACGTTGCTGGCTGTATTCAGTTGAATGGCAAAAGCGAGGATTACCTCATGCGCACATTTTGGTTTGGTTAATCGACAAAATCCGTCCTGAAGAAATCGATAGTATCATTTCTGCGGAAATTCCAGATCCGTCTACTGACCAAGTGCTGTTTGATATTGTTACAGCAAACATGATCCATGGTCCATGCGGTACTCTTCATCGTTCATCGCCTTGCATGGCAGATGGAAAATGTACTAAAAATTTCCCTAAAGATTTCACTAATGATACGATAACAAATACCGACGGATATTCAATATATCGTCGAAGAAGTCCCGATAATGGCGGACAATCATTTATTAAAAATATCAGCAACACAGACATTGACATTGACAATCGTTGGGTGGCGCCGTATTCGCCTCTGCTAAGCAAGACATACAATGCTCATATTAATGTTGAGTTTTGCAGTTCTGTGAAGAGCATCAAATATATTTGCAAGTATGTCCATAAAGGCAGTGATATGGCTGTGTTTAGAGTTGAAAATACTAATGTAAATGCTCCTCCAATGGATAAAAACGATGAAATTACGCTATACCAAATTGGTCGGTACATCAGCTCCAATGAAGCTGCTTGGCGTATCTTCGGTTTTCCAATTCATGAACGGGATCCAGCAGTTGTTCAGTTAGCCGTCCATCTTGAAAACGGTCAGCGTGTATTTTTCACGAACGAGACAGTGATTGATCGTGCTACAAATCCACCTAAAACTACACTCACTGCATTTTTTGAATTGTGTAATAGTACGGATGATTTTGGTGCCTTTGCAAGAACATTACTCTATTCACAAGTACCACACTATTTCACATGGGCTCAAACAAAAAAAAATGGATGCCCCGCAAGCAAGGCTCACCAGTTGATGCATGTCTCAATTTATTTAAATCGAACGCTTTGGGGCGATTATTTACAGTCAATCCAAGACACACTGAGTGCTTTTATCTTCGACTGTTGTTGGTTAATGTTACTGGCCCATTATCATTTCAAGATATACGTAAAGTGAATGGGCAACAGTATCTGACATATAAAGACGCATGCCTTGCACTCGGCTTGCTGGAAGACGACAACCAGTGGGAGTGTATGCTTGCTGAAGCTGCATTGAACTGTACAGCAATAAAAATTCGTCTACTATTCGCTATAGTGTTGACTACATGTTTCCCAGCTCGAGCACAGATATTGTGGGATAATCACAAAGATTCAATGACTGATGATATATTGCATCAACATCGTACACGGTGCAACGATCTAACGATAACATTCAGCGACGCTATGTACAATGAAGCATTGATTGCTATTGATGATCTTTGCATTGTCATTACCAACTTATCACTCACTCATTTCGGTATGAATTCGCCAAATCGAACTGCATCTGATTTAATTAACACTGAAATGAATCGTGAACTGCAGTACAACACTGTAGAAATGGCAGCGATTGTTACTCGCAATGTCCCACTAATGAATGACGAACAAAGAACCATTTATGACCGCATTTTGCTCGCAGTTTCAGCAGGACAAGGTGGGTTCTTCTTTTTGGATGCACCGGGTGGAACTGGCAAAACATTCCTTATTTCACTAATTCTTGCTGAAATACGATCAAATAATGGCATCGCATTGGCCGTTGCATCATCGGGCATTGCGGCAACTTTATAGGATGGAGGCAGAACAGCTCATTCAGTATTTAAGCTGCCACTAAATATTCAAAATAACCCTGACGCAGTGTGTAACATTAAAAAACAATCGTCCATGGCCACCGTGCTGAAACAGTGTAAAATTATCATCTGGGATGAATGTACTATGGCACACAAACATTCAATTGAGGCGTTGAACAGGACATTGAAAGACATTAAAAACAACGACAAACTATTTGGCGGCACTCTGTTGGTGCTTTCAGGTGATTTCAGACAAACACTTCCCGTCATTCCACGTTCAACATACGTTGATGAGATCAACGCTTGCTTAAAATCATCTCCATTGTGGCGTAATGTTGAAAAAGTACAGCTGAAAGTAAATATGCGCGTTCAAATGCTTCAAGATCCATCCGCTGAAACATTCTCAAAACAACTCTTAGATATCGGTGATGGAAAAGTTGTTACAGATGAAACTGGATACGTAAAATTACAGACTGATTTCTGCACAATCGCTGATTCGCAAGATACTCTCATTGAACAAATATTTCCCGATGTACACACACAGTACATAAATCATGAGTGGCTTGCAGAAAGAGCTATTTTAGCAGCAAAAAATGCAGACGTTGACAATTTAAATTTGAAGATACAACAGTTGTTGCCAGGGAACTTGGTATCATACAAATCTATTGATACAGTTTGAGATGCCAGCGAAGCTGTCAATTTTCCCACAGAATTTTTGAACTCACTGGATTTGCCAGGCATGCCACCGCATAATTTACAATTGAAGGTTGGATCTCCAATTATCTTGCTTCGTAATTTAAACCCGCCGGTTGTGCAACGGTACTCGATTAGTCATTCGAAAATTGATAAAAACGTTATCGAAGCCAGCATTTTAAATGGCAAGTTCAAAGGTGAAAATATCTTAATACCACGGATTCCTATCATACCTACAGATGTGCCAATTCAATTCAAACGAATTCAGTTTCCGATTAGATTGGCATTTGCAATGACAATCAACAAATCCCAAGGCCAAAGGATGTCTGTTTGTGGCTTAGATTTGAGTACACCATGTTTTTCACACGGGCAATTGTACGTAGCATGCTCTCGAGTCGGTAAACCATCCAGTTTGTTTGTGCTCGCTAAAGATGGGCTAACAAAAAATATTGTCCACGCTATAGCATTAAAAGATTGATGTTGTTTGTTAGTGTTACTGTCGTAATTAATATGTGATATGTAATTTTAAGAAATAAACTATAATAACTTGAAAATAATATTGTTTGGCGTTTGTTATTTTTATATTCCCTTATCGTTCATAGCGCTCCATGCCCATTTTACGCATATACCACATACTTACACACTTATAATAAGTAAGTTACTTTTTGTCTACACTAGAATTTATCTAGAAACTAGAAATAATTTATAAGGCAAAACAACGTTTGCCGGGTCAGCAAGTATAACAATAAAGAAATGTTTAATATTGCATTCACTAAACTAACAGATAATGTATAAAATAAAATACAATGCAATCAGATATCTGGAATAAAATTCATGTGATACCTGCATAAACAAACAAACACAAAATGGAATATAGAACAAAAAGACGGACAGGCAGACTTTCGCAACCAAGTTCACTCACTAAATGAAGATAAGTACTCACTGTATGCAAATTTTTATGAAAATATATTAAGCCGTGTGGATGTGTATAGGGCACATACAAAACATACATACATACAGACAGACACTAAACGTGCAAGAGGCGGATTTGGCATCAGAAGGGTCCAAAAAAAATTTCTTGGAGGGTGGGGTGCCAGCTGAGGTGTTATGTTATAATTTGACTGTGGTTGTACACGTATATTTGCCTTATTGGATAAAACTTTGACCCTAGTTAATAGGTAGTTGTAGTGCTTAAGAACGTTAATTAAAACTTACCCAATTTTCTCGGATACTTTCATTAGGCGATTGATCCCGGACCGTAGTTAAGAGCCCGTTGAGTTGCTATAGTACGACGTTAATTAAAAATTACCTCGGATCTCAAAATTAGGGAATTAATCCCATACCCTCGTTAATAGCCAATTGTGTTGATTTTGTGTGATATTAATTAAAAATTTCCTCAGATTTAAAATGCGCTGAAATTTTTAGTAAAAACATGTAGAATTTCTGTTGATTTCTGTTGTATTATTTTTAAAATTCGTCTTATACACATGCATATTTTACACATTTTACTGCAATGCCAAAAATTGTATTTTCTAAGAATTAAGAGGTTGAAGATTTTGGAAAAGGCAGTTGAGAAAATTGAAGGGAGAGAGAAAATACGCTTTTGTACTCAAAACCGAAAAAATGAGTCTCTTCTTTTTTAAATTTTACAACTGAAATGTGTATCTTATTTTGAACACAACAATGAAATGTGTTGATTTGGGCAATACAGTATATTTTAACCCCAAATTACTTAAATAATAGGGAGACAGAAAAATTAGAAATATTTTTGTAAGTTGAGGTAATTTTGAATAAAATAGATTAATAGACCAAAATAAAAGGTAATTTTATTTTATTTTGAGTACAAAGTGAATTATTTTATTCCTTATCTGAATTTTTTAAATTAGCAATGTTTGTAGATGTGAAATGCAACTTTAGAAACAATTAAATGAAATGAAATAAGTCTGTGCCATGTGGGAAAGGAAAACAAATTATAAAAATTATAATTTTATACTTGATTATTTTTCCCCGAGATAGTATACATGTACACTTCTTAAAATAACCATATGTGGCAAGAAATTGAAGTGATATCTATTTATAAAAAGTAAAAAGGTATTAAATTTTGTTGAACACTTGACCGTGGGAGAAACACGGTTTAATGAGACCGAGTCGTATTACTTTAAGTGATTGTGCCTTGTTGATGCTGACAGTGAAACTTAAACGAACTGGGAATTGAAGTTTTTAAAATTGGAATGGGATATCAGAAGTGATGATTGGTATTCTAGGAAATAATATGTTTAAACTTGCAGCATGTGTTGTGACGATGGTGGCTTGAATAATATTTGGCATGAGTTTCATGACAGAGTGCTGTGCCATTGCATAGTGAAGGTGGATTCAGATTCGTGAGAAGCATAATCGGTGCTCCAATATGTACGAGAGTGCTCCAGATGGTTCCAATGTGTACAAAAACTGTGTTGTGTGTTTTAAGGACTAATTTTTGAAATGCGTAATATCTATAGATTTGTAAATTTAAAAACTATGGGGTAATTCTCGCAAGACTTGCTTTATGATGACATTGACATCTTTATTTATTTGGGAAAGATTTGCCCTTTGGCACAGCCATGCATGATGAGTGCTTTGCTACAACAGCAATATATCGATGAACCGCAGGGGTTGTAACCTTTTGGGTGTGGGCCACAGGTGTTTTGACAACTGTTTCTGTTGTTAGCATAATGATGAAATGACAGAATGAACGCCAAAGAAAAGAGCAACATGAGTGATTTATTGCCAAACTTGAAGGCATCCCACAGAGCGGCAGCGCTTGCTATATGTGTTGTGGAAGTGACAGAAACACGTCCGTCTTGAAAACTAATCCTACAAAAGTTGCAAACACTTTTTACAGCACTTACATGCAACTCCTCTAACCCTTCACAATGCTGGCTTCTTATACGACTGCCTTTTATATATTTGTCGACACGAAACTGTGATTGGCTGTTACATAACACATTTGCATAGTTCCATCTAACTCTGCAGCAAATTGCAGCCTCTCAAATTTAGATTAGCTTCCAGAAATTAACATTTTCCACGATATGCTTAACTTTTGCCAGCGAGTGTAGACAATTCTAAAATGAAGTACTACGTGTGTTGTCTGTTCGGCGTATCCTGACTAATCTATAGTACTTCCAATAATGAAATTTGGCACATAGATAGTGTGAATATTTTACAATTTTATAGTCCACCACAAATTTTAAAATTTAATCCAGAACATTTTAAAAGTAATGTAATGAGATATTTAATTAATATTGTGTTCCTCCGAATAGCAAATGTTCAATTGGTATTGACTAAATACGTATTTACAGTGCGTATGTAGCTGCCCCATTAATGGATATACTTTATAAAATTTATTGCTTTTTTAAAAGCATATTAACTTTTAGTTAGCGTAAACTTTTAGTTTGGATTATCATAATGTAAAATATAAGTATATATTTTTGTGTGTTTCCTCCATTTTCGGAACTGGATGACAGTTGTGCAATACGTTATTTGTTATTGCATCTGTTTTAGAGTACGATAGTTAGGATTATCATTTTTAAAGCATATAAACTTTTTGTTTGGATTATTTGGATATATTTTTCAAAAGCAGAGACCTGTTTCATAAATTTATTGTCGCTATGTATTCCTAGATTGAATCGGAGAAGGTGTTGTACATACGACTGAATGAGATCACTCAGAGTTGAACAGTATGCACATTTGAGAGATGCGTTGATGAACGGTCCGGCCCTGATTTACCATTAGGCCCGTGAGGCACGGGCCTAGGGCCCCTATAATTTAGAGGGCCCCTAAGTTTCAAAAGTATCTAAAAATTATAAAAAGTTTTTAAGTAGTTACATAAATTATTGGGTATTTACGTAAATGTCCGTCGACCGTTTACCCCACTATCGCATTCTTGTAATTACATTAATTATCTAACTATTATGTTTTTAATTTTCATCTGCTTTATTTTGTTTTGCCAAGAGTTAAAAGTAATGTCACGATTTTCTCAAACTTTTTGGTGATATCTGTGAAACGGTCAACAGTCAAATACATAAGTACCAATTATTGTTATAAAATTAGTTTTTGTGATGAACAAAATTTATATGGGGTGAGGGGGGCCCTTCCTGCGTGTTGTGCTTACTATACCAAATTTTCTAAATCGGGCCCTGTGAACGGTGGAAATGCTGCGATAAAAAAACTGAAGTACACAGAAATCACTAAACTTCCAAAAAGATATAAAAACCAAAAGTAAAAGTTTATACTTTTGTAAATTTATGTGTTGCGTAAATTATTAAAATGAAGTATTGCTATGCTTTCCAAAAGACACCCAAACACAGAAAAAAAATAGCATTAAAGATCAACAAAATAACAGCATTTCGTAATAACATTTTTTTAATTTACAGCCCTCAATATGCGAAAAAGGCAGTGATATAAGAAGCCAGCATTGTGAAGGGTCAGAGCATTGGTGTCATTAATAAAATAATGTTTGAATCCAAGACTGCATTTTTAGCATATTTCTAAAAACAAAACCGTGATTGACCGTTACGTAATACCTTTTAATACTTCCTTATTTCTGTAGAGTGTATTGTAAGACGAATATGAAAAAGTTACTTATGTTTTAACTACACCTATTAGTCTGAACCGACTTCAGTTCGTATCGTAGCGTGTAAAAGTAGCCTTGCGATAGGATTTTGAGTTGTGACGTGGGCTTTGTATAAAGTCGATGTTGGTCTAAGTACACTATAGCGACAACGCAGTAAAATTATGACAATGTTATGCAAATATTACTGATATTTTCGTGAGGCAAAATGTAGCAGTGTCGCCTAAAGGGAGAAGCTGATACTAAACAAAAGCATAAAAACAGCATTTGTTTTGGTCGTATAACAAAACATTGTGGGGCGTAAATTAAAAGAGGCCGTTTTAGCGAAATGCCATAATTTAGTTATTATTTTATGCAATTTTTTGTTTTTTTCTGTGTTTGAGTGTGTTTTGGAAAGAATAGGAATAGTTAAGAATAGCAATACTTAAATTTGAAAATTTATGCAACATAAAAATGTACAAAAGTATCACCTTGAACTTTTGGTTTTGATATCTTTTTGGAAGTTTAGCGATTTCTGTGTGTTTTTGTTTTGCAGCATTTCCATCCTTCATCAACGCATCTCTCAAATGTGCATACTATTCCATTCTGAGTGATTTGATTGAGTTGTATCTACAACACCTTCTCCGATTGAATCTCGGATTACATGGCGACAATAAATTGATGGAACATGTGTTTGCTTCTCAGTAAAATGTTGAAATTCGAAGAGTATATCATGATCCTGTGAGCGTAGAGCTACATAGAAGAAATGTTCTTAGTTTGCATAAATGATAGAAATCCAAGATTGGCGTGAGTGCAGTAAAGACCCTTTCAATACTGTGAACATTTTTAGGAAACCAAATAAAACAAAAATATAATAATAAATTAATTTTAAAATGTTGTACATTAAATATCGCTTTTCTTTCCATAAGACATCGAAACAAAAATGATAAAAATTTACTATATAAAAACCGAAGTACTACACAGAAACAAACAAAACATTGCATAAATGAAACAAACCATAAATTTCACAAAAGATTAAAAAAAAATATCGCTAGATTTGAAAAAAATATCCAAATAATCGAAACTAAAAGTGAATATGCTTAAAAAATCAAATCCCAAACAACGGTAGTCTGAAAAAGAAACAATAAGAAACGTATTGTACAACCGTTATCCAGTTAAAAAAATGAAGTAAGCACAATATAAAAATACAAATATAAAAGATTAAAAGTTAACGCTAACTAAAAGTTAATATGCTTTTAAAAAAGCAATACATTTCATAAAGGATATTCAGTAATACTAAAAGTGAATATGCTTAAAAAATCAAATCCCAAACAACGGTAGTCTGAAAAAGAAACAATAACAAACGTATTGCACAACCGTTATCCAGTTGCAAAAATTAAGTAAGCACAAAAAAAAATTGAAATATAAAAGTTGACGCTAACTAAAAGTTAATATACCTTTAAAAAGGCAATAAATTTCATAAAGGATATCCAGTAATAGGGCGGCTACATACGCGCAGAAAATACGGATTCATTCAATACCGATCATGACTGTTGCCATTCGGAGGAAAGGAAATAATAGTTAAACATCGCATTAAATTAATTTTAAAATTTTCTAGATCAAATTTTAAAAATCAGGCTGTCTATAAAATTGCTAAAAAATTCGTACTACATGTGTGCCAAATTTCATTAGTGTGAATGCCATAAATTCGTCAGGGCACCATTTCACGAACATACACACACACACAAAAACTTTACTGTGTTTGTTTGTACATTCAATATTTTCGACCCATTTCAAGTTTTCTATCCGTTTTGGACCCTTATGATGCCGAATCCGCCTTTTTCTCGTTTGGTGTCTGTCTGTCTGTCCGTCTGTCTGTCTGTCTGTCTGTCTGTCTGTATGTTGTGCTCTATACACGTCCACGCGTTTTAAGATATTTTCATGAAAATTTGCATACAGTGAGTACTTATCTTCATTTAGTGAGTGGCATTGGTTGCGAAAGTCTGTCTGTCCGTCTTTCTGTTCTATGCTCTATTTTGTGTTTGTGTGTTTGTGTAGACATCACATGAATTGTATTCCAGATATTTGATTGCATTGTATTTTATTTTATACATTATCTATTAGTTTAGTGAAGGCAATATTAAACAATTCTTTATTGTTACATTTAGTTGAGTTTCATGCTAAAACACCTGAGTAAGTATACTTAAATCAACCATAATTTGGTAGTTTTGGAAAAATTGGAATGTCTATTGAATATTACGATTACTTCGACTGCTTTACCAGTACTGCTGAAAAAGTAATTATTCTACAATTTTTTTTTTTTATGGAATTTCATTTATGATACTTCATTTATTTCGAGTCTTATTTTTATTCTTTGCGCAATGAAAACGATTTCCGAATATTTGGGACAGACGATATTTTTCAATGAAACGAGAATGAACAAGATCGCGCGAGCAGTTATATTTTTTCTGGTTCTTTCGCTCTGAATTAATTTCACATTTCTAAATTTTGTGCACTTTTAGTTGTAAGTTGTGGCAACTGTGCGAGATCAAGAGATAAAATTGAATCACAAATTAATATCTTTAGAACAATTTTTTGCGACATCAACCATACATCTTTTATTTTGTTTTACTTCGCTGTTTCCTGTTTTAAATATTTATTATTTTAATAAATGTGTTTTCCTTCTCATCACACGCAACAGCACCACAAAGTATTAGACTTAAAAATTTTAGGTAAGTCAGTATAAATTTTCAGTAAATTTTAAGTGTAGTTATGCCATTATTGAAAGAATAATGCCGTTATTTAAAGAATAATGCCGTTTTTTTTGAAGAATAATAATGTTTATTAATCCAAACTGAAACTTTTTCCAACATTAAAAAATTCGTTGTAATAATGACAGGAGAAGATTGCAAAATTTCACTATGTCGCATACCGGAGGCAAGAGTGCCACAAGTAAAAAAATATTGTTTTGTTGACTATGAGTGCGAGAGCACTCGCCGTAAATCGTAATTTTAATTAATTGAGTTGAGCATAAAAAGAACTTAAGAAAGGGAATTCCAAATCTTCCTATATATCGTCTTTTATAGTAGTATTCTTAGTATCACCATTCCTCATTTTGTAGCTTTGTCATACAGCAATTGTGCGATGTATGTGAAATGTATTACATGAATGGATATGCATGTGTAGGATTTGTGTCCAAAGTAAGTTGTAGAAAATATAAAAATGGCGAAAGATGTTAAAATAAATTTTTATTCTACAAAAAACGTAAGTCATTACATCTTTTGATTATCTCTTCAATCAAGAGTAAACCAATCCAAACCGAGTAAGGTCGGGTATTTTGCTAGTATATATATATATATATATATATATATATAACACCGTCCCAGCCTTCGGTGGGTAAAATGTTAAGTGTATTGAAGGAAGAAGTATAGTAATTAATCTTGTAAACATACATAGCAATGTTTTCTCAAAAACAGATGTACATTAAATGCATTGCAACTAACCATCAATAAATAATAATAGTTTTGAATTAAAAACATAAATGTTATAAAAATGTTAAGAGCTATAAACGATTCTTCTAATAGTGTTATGACTTCATAAATTTATTGTTCGTGTCCCATATCTCCTTAACAGTTGTTGGTAGCACTCGTTAATACACATAACTTTTCATGTTCTTCGAAAGCGCTAAGAACATTACAAACTTCTCAGTAAGTTTCTGATCTCGTAACAAGACAGAATATTGCCAGCTTTATCATACAGGATTCACTCTTTATGCATATACAGTACAGTACTTACCTGGGTACTGCAATTTGAACCAATAGTTTTAAAATTAAGATAAAATAGTACTAAAATTTGTGTTTTTGTTTGAGACACGACAAATTTGAAACATTACCAGAATTATTTAAACAAATCATATTTTAAGAAAATAATGAGTGTCCTTTTGTAAGAGAACTGCTTAGTATAGCAGCCTCTTCTGTCGGGATAATGCATTTCCACTGAACATCTGTCCCGGAATATAGTTAAATGAAGTTGGATATTGTTCTGGATAAAAATTACAACCATTTAGCTGAAACATTAAGTAAAATTCAGAATTTTGAAAATATTTAAGGTTATTACCAATATGTACTTTTTTTATTTATAAAGGTAATGGATTTGAAGTGAGCCCATTACCTTTGGTAGTTTGTAGCGCTATCATTTCGTTTGATGTTATTACTTCTGACAGAGAAAATACGTCTTGGTGCTATTTGTGCCGATACAAATCCACCACATGAAAATTGATAATACATTTTACTCTAAAGGTACTTTTCGGTTTAGCTAGTCGTTTTTGTGCGGCAAAGCTTCCAAATGTGGAAATTTGTTAGTATTCATTGCAGTCACGTTCTTCCAGTGCAGTGGGTATTCGGGCTGTGAATCGAAATAATGCTTTCAGTGGTAGTGCTGGTCCGTTCAGCGAAACCTTTGATTGTAGACCATACAGAAGAACGTGGCATAAGAAAGTATTATTTACTCTGACTGTCCTAGTCAGAGGAAACCAAGAAAATTTAAGTCTTTGTTGAAAGCCTATGTATAGGGGTTGTTACCCCCTGGGACAGTAGAACACAATACGACTTGAACTGAAACTTAACTACCATCAATAGAAAAATTAATGAAGTCAATAATTCTGTTCGAAGTAGCGAACTGAAGCAGTTTTGTCATCAAACACTATAACTAGGAAAACTGAAAACAAATCTCAGGTTTGGTTAGGTTTCAAGGGCCACATTTAGCTGCACCAAATTCAAGACAGATATTATCAAGTAATGTACGGACACAAAGGTTTTACTGATACCGAAGAGGGAAATACACCTAGGGAGAATTAGAACCTGTGCTGCCTCTGCCTACAACTGGCAGGTAGCAACTGTGGATAAAGCCTCTGAGAAACAAAGGCGCCTCAATCTCAAGGAAAGAACAGTTGTATATAGAAAATTAGCTGAAGTTTTTTGTACATTTCCTCTTAACTATGCACTTCAGTTGAAGTTCGTTGTGTTTTGTACTGCTGAGAAAGTAACAATGATTGGTCAAAAGAGGAGGTGAAAGGGAATAATTATGCAACAGATGTTTCCTACATCACAAATGATAACGACACAATAGTTTTAGTTATAAAAAGTAAACAGTAATTTCTACAGGTAACACAGAAATGTAATCACTATCGGTAAAATGCATCAAAAAATTTTATCGCTCATTTTAATTTGTTAATAAAGTTAAAATCCGCTCATAATCGTTAAATAAACGCTATACTACAAATCAATTTCTAAAACAATTTTTAAATAGTATAAACTAAGAGGTTTTATTATTTCGGATACAACTGAGCAAACAAAATATAGACATATAGCAATGCATAATTCAGATTAGTGTAAAGACATGTACGTACAAGGAATTCCTTCGAAACAGCTGCCCATGTGTTTCTTTTCGAAGTCAAATTCTTATATAACGCATGACCAGCGTTATATAATGTAGAGTATTTTTGAACTTCCACAATCATCAACTCACCAACATCATTTTTGGTAGGCATGTTCTAGTACAGTGGTTCCCAAAGTAGTCCCTACGGAATCCCAGAGGTCCGTGAGACTGCTGAGGGGGTTTGTGGCAAATTAAAATTAATTTGGGGGTTCATAGACAACGTCGGGGGGTCCGCGAAAGGTATAAAGTAAAATAATTTTCACCCATTTTCTTTGTTATGAAAGTTAAAATAAATAACAATAAATACATTGGTAGCGATTTTTTCGTCCTGAGAAAAGAAATAATTGGTTTCATTTTCTTTTATCTTAAATTTATGTATTTTTTTTACTGGTAACAGTATGATGAGAGACGAAGAAAAATTTTAATGTTGTTGAATGTTTAAAATGTGACTTTATTCCGTTATCAGGAAGTAGTACTTTACCTATGTGCCTTCTATGCAATAAAACTTTGTCAAACGAATCAACGAAACTTTCTAAGCTTAAGGAACATTTGACAAAAGTCCATAGCGAAAAATAAGATAAAGATTTAACTTTTTTAAGGCAGTCAAATAACAATATTTGTAAACACCGTCATTGCGACCACTCTTAACGACATCATCTGAGCGAGACGACGATGGACTGCGTGCTTCTTATAACATTTCTTTAGTAATTGCGAAGTTCGAAAAACCGTACACCATTGGTGAAGATCGTATTATACCAGCTGTAACTGAGGTAATACGAAGCTTTACTATTAGCTTTTGTGAGATTTGTAAAAGAAAATTTTTTCCAAGAATATTGTTATTTATCAAATGTTTGGAAACGGATACGAAAGATGAAGCAATATTTAATGAATTAAAAAGATTTTTCGATTTAAAAGCTATACCCTTGAGTAGTATCATCTCAGTTGCTAATGATAGTGCTCCGGCAATGGTAGGAGGACACCGATGCTTTCTGGCATACTTAAAACAAGCTATACTGCGTATTATCTGTACATTGTGTCATTCATCAACAACATTTAGTCGACAAAAATCTGAGTGAACGCTTTTATGGCTCACTATATTATGTCAATAGAGGAGTTAATAAAATCAAAAGGAATGCTTTAAATGAGAGATTATTTGCTCAACTTTGCTTGGAAAATGATCAAGATTAGAATAGTTTACTACTTAGCATGAAAGCTCGTTGGTTACCTCAAAGTGCACGATTTGAGACGTTAAAAGTGCGTTCTTTGATTCAGTTCTGGAATTCCTGGAATGTAAAGACAATGATTTGCGGCTCAATTGAATTAATTCAAAAAATGACATAGCTTGTATTACTCACTTAATTGCCAAATTTAAAGAAACCAATTTGAAACTATAAGGTGATAAATTAAGTATAATCCAAATTGAAAGTATAATATCTTCGTTTGTTGCAAAACTTTTTTTATACAACTTGGGGAGAGAAGAATGCTCTCAGCTTCCAAATCTTTCAAATAACTTTCATAAGGGTTTTATATTCTGGCCTCAGACAAAGACTTGAAGACATTTTTCATATGGTTTATCCTCGATTGGGTGTTGGACCCTTTTGCTAGTAGACCCAAAAACTCAGATGAATCCATACTATTATAGCATACTAAATAGTCATAAAAGAATATCCCAGTTTCAATGGTATATTATAACAGTTTAATTTAGACTATTTATAGCAAATAATATGTAAAATTGAAGGTAAATTAATCTACTATTTTTTACAAATGTTCAATATGTGCATTTTAAGTTATACGACACGCATCCAACCTAAAGTCCAATTCTTCCCACACTTTGGTTAACAAGTCCGGAGCAATAGCCTCTTCAGTTCTATGTCTTAACTCTGGCAAATCCTTAGGTAACGGCGGAACGTACACACGATCTTTTATAAATTCCCAATGGAAAAAATCGCATGGCGTTATGTCAGGTGAAAGTGGAGGCCAGCGAAAAAGAGCTCTGTTGTCTCGACCAGATTACGACCAATCCAATGGTCAGGGACTTCGACGTTCAACCACTCTATTACAAATAGATTCCAATGGAGAGTGGCTCCATCCTGTTTCCAAAAAAAGTTTACAGGTTCACCTTCTACTAATTGGGGAAATATCCATTCTTTCAACATATCCAGATTAGCCACCCCTGTTACGGTAGGAATTAGACTTTAGGTTGGATGTGTGCCGTATAAATAAAGGTGCACATACTGAACATTTGTAAAAAAAACTAGGTGAGTTTACCTTCAAATTGATACATGATTTGTTGTAAATAGTGTAGGATTGGTTTCCGCCTAAACCTCTCTCGTCCAATAGGAGTTCCCTCCTAAAGCGCCCTCTATATACATCAGTTACTTCCTTATAGATAGCTGCTAAGATGTCACGTTGATAAGATGTGCTAAGATGTTTCTCGCTAAGATGTAACTCAGATGTTATTTAATGTTTTCCTTTACTTTAAATGTTTGTCCCAACCGTGTAACTGTCCTCAATGTACTAATAAACGTTTATGAATATCTAATATAGTGTTCTGCTTGAACATTTCTACAATAGTCTAAATTAAAATGTTATAATATACCATTGAAACTGGGACATTCTTTTATAGACACCCTGTATATTGAATTATTCACAAATGAGGAGCTGAAACCAATGTTTGAACAAAGATACCACGAATTCTGGTTACAAAACAGATACCAATTTTATATCCTGCATTATGGGTTAATGTACAGAAGCTGCTAACTGCTTTCTATTTAGTAGAACGTGGATTTAATGCAGATATGAGCTTCATCACGAAAAAAAGAAACCGATAGGAAATTTGTTCTCGTGGAGGACTTATGAATGTTACTCACAAACAAAAAGCCTAACATACAAAATCACATATCATCCATCAGGTTCACCCAACTCATTAAAAAAATGTGTTTTTGTATTTTAAAACAAAAGTTATAATTTCAATAAATACTACTTACAAGTATTTTACTAAATATATAGTAATAGTATTTACTAAAATACTACTACTAGTACTATTTATTTACTACTACTACTATATTTTACAGTAGTAGTAGTATTTTAGTATTTTAGTAAATACTACTACTTTCAATAAATACTAATTTTTAGAAATACTATAGTAAAAAATATACATAATTTATGTTTCAATATATAAATACCATTCAAGACATGAAAGTTAAATTTGTAATTTTTCTACTATGCAGTTATGTAGAGTTATTTTACTTCGGGGCTCATGGTCAGATTTTTGCTATAAGAAGTGGTTCATGAACGTACTAAGTTTGGGAACCACTGGTCTTGCTGAAATGGCGATGTTTATTCGAGTGAAATCAAAACATTAGACGTTGGACTTTGATTCGTCAAAGTAGGTCACGTGACGCTCGCGTATGTATCGAAAGTTGAAGCTGAGCAACTACCGAATTTAGGCATTCCAAAGGGACTGTGAGGAATCAAATATTGATTCCCACGTTGCTATAACACCCCTCGGGAAAAAAAAACCAAGTAGAGCTACAAATTCCTTGCGACAAGACGACAAGATGACTGGACTTTGACATTAAGTTTCTAAAGACGATTCGTTCCTCTGACGAACAGGTGTCGCGAAGAAGATTTGGAACCCAGATCTAGGAAACCGTTCCGGAAAGACCAAGTGGTCTGCTGAGGAGTTCATTTATTATTGCCTGCTGCGAGGATTAAAAGATCTCCTGTCTGTTCACCCTGAACAATCTATATATATATTTCTCTTACGTGGCACGCAAAAAAGACGTTATTTGTTACCGCGTTTTGCCAACATTGTGCGATTGTTTGTTTACTAGGAGCCTCGCGAGTCATTTGAATCTATAGCGTTATCGGATGAAATTTTATTGAAAAAAAATGAATTTTAGACGAGCTGTTGCGGTTCGTAATAGAAATCTAAGAAAGCGGAGGATCTTTTCAGGGCTATTTAAAAAACGGTCCTTTTCAAGGCTAACAATTATAGTACAACAAGACGCGTGCACTACAACTTTCGACAACAAACTCAGTCAAAAAGTGTATGGGTGGCTCGAGTACTGGGTAAATGTACACACTAACAACATGCTGGGTATTCAATTTCCAAAGCAGCGCTCACATTGCGAGTAAAAATTTGCTCAAAGTTTTCATATAAATTCTGATTCCAGAGGTACTGTATTATATCTTTTATGTAATACAACAAATTTAGATTTGAAAAATATTTTTTTGGAATATATTTTGTAATCAATCCCTTCTTCTAGGACACGTGTCTTCATTGATGCGAGCGAAGCGAGCATAGGTTCGCGCAGCGAACCAATGAGAATTGCGAAGCAATCCTCCGGGGGTTGGCGAGCGTTAGCGAGCAGGGGGCGGGCCCCCTAGTTGTATTATATTTCCGGAGGCCATCTCCTGTGACATGCTGCTTAAAGTCATACTTGTATATACACATTAATCAAGCAACCCTGAATAAATTTAAATTAATTCTGGGCTGAATCAGTAGTGCTGTTCCCTGCATATTTTATATGACCGCTACCAAGGGTTAGGCGAGTACGCCACAGGACGCAAAAGGTCGTATGAGGTCATCGACGGAGAATCGTAAACGCAGCATAAAAGGCTATAACTCAGTATGTCGTGTGCGCCGAGAACGAATAAAGATTCTAATATTGTGCTTGTTTTCATGAACCCTCTATTTCATCCTGGATTGGATTACGAACTTACGATACATATATAACGATTACTCAACAATCTGGTTAGACAGTTTTGCTTTGCAATAAAGCTTTGCACGGAGACGAGAGCAGACAAATGCGAAACGCAGAAACTACATATTTAACTATAGAAAAATGTATAAATTACTTGAAATAGGACAAAAATATTCAATGTTAATACAGGCCTCGAAATAGATTTTTTAATACAGGTGCACCTTGTGCACCTAAGTTTTTAAATTAGGTGCACAAGGTGCACTATGTACACCTAGTGGGAAAAAAATTAGGTGCACAATTATATTTTCATGTGCACAGTGCACCTGTGCACCCGGGTATTTCGAGCCCTGTGTTAATACACTCCATTTCCTCGGTCATCACTATTTTCTTTGTTTTATTATGATTACTTAAAAAATAGTTTTATAATAAAGGAAAGAAAAATGATACCCTTACAAGAGCGTTTAAGTGCAATAAATATGGGGCAGGAGAATATAATGTAACTGTAACCTATTTAAAGAGAAAAGGCGGGACTTTAACCATCTAAGTGGTTTCGACGAGATATCTCGCTCATAAGAATCTAACCAATTTCGCCACTGACGAGTTATCTAGTAATCAGCCATTAGCAATATGGAAACCATATCCCCCTGGCAACCATATTGGCAATATGGATGCCAATGATCACGAAATCAAATTTGGTTAGATTTCTTCTATTACATCAAAATCTGGAAACCAGATTGGATTTCATGTCTATGCACAAAATTACTGAGGGTGACAATTATATTTAATGATAAATACTTGAATTGATCGATCTTCAACAGAGCAATTTCAATGCCACGCCTCTTACTCTTACTCAGGAATAATCAATACTTTGATTAAGTTCCGAAAATATAATACGAGAAAACGTTAAACACATTTATGTTTACACACATGTGGCTACAACGCCCTGTGCAGATTCTGAAAATCAACGTCACAACGTCATTTTCTATTTAAAGTAAAGACTGGAAACGATCACTCCATCTGATGTCTTTTCTGGCGATAGGCACCCATTCCATCAGACCGATCAACCTTTTTGAGTGAAAAATTGTTTGTAAATAATTATCAATTTTAATTGTAAATGCAAATGTGTTTACACAATAAGTTCATGAAGTTATATTTTTTATCCTTATGCATTACCCTCACTTGAAACCAAGTGTGTAATACCTTTTCCGTTTTTTGTATCATAGTTTTTAAAATGCTACAAGTATTTTATCCCTCCTGGTGGTTAACCTTCGAGTAGAAGGTCTGTATAAGGCAGCCTCTGGAGCAAAAGCCTGTTCCAAGCTGTAACCAGTTCTGGGTAAGGGGAAATTTATATTTCTACTTGGTTTTGCATAGGAGTATCCCAATACGATTTAATTGGAAATTCCAACCTCTGTTAAAGCTAGGGTCATGGTAGACCAGTTGGAGTCTCGGATTGTTGCGAGTTTGGAACTCGATCTAACATAAGACCGTCATGGTACGTAGCAAACTGGTGTGCTTAGGCCGGTATTACACTAGAAAAGTTCTTTGACAAATATCTTTTATAAAACTTTTATTCAAATTTATTTTATAAAACTATTATTCAAATTTATTTTATAAAATGTCTTTTAATTAATAATAAGGCCGGTATTACACACTATTAAAGTTCTTTGACAGATATTTATAAAACTTTTATACACAAATTTATTAAATAAAATATCTTTTATTTAATAATAAGGCCGGTATTACACTATAAAAGTTTTTTGACAAAGATCTTCTATAAAACTTTTATTAAAGTTTATTTCATAAATGTCTTTTTTATTTAATAATAAATTGACTAATAATCGTAAATAGAAAATAATCTATCATTATTCTCATTGACAAAGTATTTTTCTTTTATTCTCTGTATTACAGTCATTTTTAGATTTACGTGTATTTACCCTAGATGAAATTTTAATACACAACACCAGCTAAAAACGCAGATAATAAGAAAAGGAAACACTCTTTCAATAAAATAATAATTAATAGATTATTTTTCCATTTGCAATTAGATATTTGAATTGTGATGTATTGTTATGTTAATGTATTTGTGATGTTAATGTATTTGAAATGTGAAATAAAAATAATAATGTGAACCCTTCATGAGGCAATGAAACGTTAACTTATCTGAAAGGATTCGAATACCTTGATTAAAAACGCACAGAGAATACTCATTTTCTTTCGCTTCCAAAGACGCAGGAAACTCGTAAAAAATAATAGTCTAAGAAAACAGAATCTACTCTGAGTTTCTTTTGTTTCCGAAATTTTTCGAGCTTTTCGAAACTTTTCTAAATGATCTTCTAGAGAGCCGAAAAGAAGAAGAAAAAAAAAAAAAGAAGGAATTACTGTTGCGATAAAAACTTTTAAGCAGAATGTAAATGTGTGCTTAGATAAATTTGCTTAAGACGTAAAGGTTTTTATGCATATGTACTTTTTCTATTTCAATCGTCTCATTTATAAGAGATTTAAGAAAGCAGTCTCACGAAAACCTTTTTTTTCTAATTAACCGATTTCGTACGAATAGGAATTTGTATATTTAACTCCAATTTTAACAAATATATAAGAATGTTACAACGAGATATTTATGGTTGGAAATGGCAAAAACCTTGTTTACGTGTGATTTTTCCACGAGTTATCTCAAATATCAAGATCAGACTAATTTTACTAATGACGAGATACTTCGTCATCAAGATATTTGAATTTTTTTGTGACGACGAGATCAAATCGAGATCTAGTCAGATCTGACGAGATATTTTATCCATCAAGAACTCGTCAGGTTTGCTAATAAAGATATATCTAGTCGAGGTAACCACTAAAATGGTGAAATCAAGAACAATGCAAATGTCATTAGATTGTTATATTGAATTTTAATTTAAATGGTTTGTTGATACAAAACTAATTCACTAGACTATGTAGGCTTCGACCAAATATAGGTTCCGATTGAAATCGTTATACTCGTATCGTTAAAAAATACATGCCGAACAGTAATCTCTTTTTAGTATATTTGTAAACAACACGCAGTAATCTCGTTTTAGTATATTTGTAAACAACACGCAGTAATCTCGTTTTAGTATATTTGTAAACAACACGCAATAATCTCGTTTTAGTATATTCCTAAACAACACGGAGTTCAACTCGCATACTGCGGAATACCATAATGCACGTGACACTCCCCTCCCTTCCAATGGGTGGGTAAAGTGAAGCAATATTTGTTGATGTGTCTCAACATTTGTCTCGAGTCTATCTCAAAAAATGTCTGTGCAACACGATTCATAGAGGAAATACAGTACAACATCTGCAACTGAACAATGGTAACATTTTTAAGTGCAGGATCATGTGCCCCAAAGTGGCCCTTAGATTACTTTCGTTTGTGTCGGGACGGGAGAAGACAGCCATCCTCCTGTTGGTCTCACTGCTAGTAGACTTTGGCACATTTAACCATTTCGACACTATAGAAATGCGTACTCAAACCCCAACTCAGTCAAAACATGTTAATCACCAAACGAAGCCATACTATACGAAATCGGGCAGACAGGTCAATTTTTCTCGCGTGAAGAATAGTCGACAGGTTGATCAAATTTTTTTTAGCTCCTTTAAAATATGCAAACCAATGCTTGGTGAACATTTGTTTAAGGGGAGTTAGTACCTTTTAGACCTTGCGTTGCTAGCAAAAACATACTTTTTTCGATTCATCATAAATAATTGAGTTTTTTATATTGTAGTATAAAATTTATACAGTTTAAAGATAATTCTATGGCTTTTAAAAAACAGCAGTCATATTTGTAATTAAAAAAATATTTTTATCTAAAACCTAGCTAAACTTATACATAATTTCTTCGTTTTGAAATTTACCCACTTAACTTTCCCTCAAGTTAAAAAAAAAACTGATAAACGTAGAGTTAAGAAATTTTGTAATGGTTATTCTAAAAGAAGATCTTAGTTCTCTGAACTATGGATTTATGTATGAGAGCTATAGTTTTTTATTTATAGATCCATACATAACTAAAAAAATTTTAAAGTTGACTTATTTTAATACTATTAATTTTTATAAATATTTGTACTTCAAATATCACAAATTCCTTAGTTCACAGAATTAAGACATTCATTTGCTTCAATTTGGTGCAAACATTTGGGTTTTACAGTGCATCTTTCAAAAGTTATCTTGTGGGAAAGTTAAGTGGGTAAATTTCAAAACGAAGAAGTTGTGTATAATTTTTGCTAGGTTTTATGTAAAAAAATATTTTTAATTACAAATATGACTGCTGTTTTTTTAAAGCCTTACAATTATCTTTAAACTGTATCAATTTTATACTACAATATACAAAACTCAATTATTTATGATGAATCGAAAAAAGTATGTTTTCGCGAGCAACGCAAGGTCTCAAAGGTACTAACTCCCCTTTATGATACGATTAATGCGTGTTGTCGGTTTTAGGTCCGGTGCTCACATTCGGTTTTTCAACATGCGGCGCCGCTGCCGCAACGCAAAAGCGGTCTGAGATACATTAGATCCAATGAGGTAGTACACACATGCGTACGGCGACGTTGCGGCGACGCACGTCCAACTTGCTTGCAATTTGTACCGTGTTTGCACTCGCCGCACATGAGTCTCCGGCCTGAAGTACCTTGTTTTTATAAAGAAATGGAATATAAATAATAATTAATTAATGGTTTCATCCAGTAACGTTCTATTTTGTTTCAAAATATACATTTTTTACACCAAGTAAGCGAAATAAACACGTTTTCTTCGATAGAATATTTAGCGCAAATGGCGCGAAATGAGTATTTGTGTCATTTCATGGTTATGTGTGCATAGTTGGGCTTCGGTGCCACAGCGGCGCCTCACGTTTGAAAAACCGGATGTGTGCACCGGGCCTAAGGCTCTCAACAAGTACGCAAAGAACATTCCTCAGTGCTTTGATCAGACAGCTCAATTAAAACTGAAAGTTAGTTGAATTTAAGTCGCACTGGAGCATCTCAGTGGGCTATTGGCGTCAATCCGGGTTCAATCTAAAGGGGAAAGGTCAGAGGACAGCAACCTTGTAATTTAGACCAAGCTCGGTCGACAAAAGCTCAACGTCTGGGCTGGTACCCCACTCTCCAAACTTCCACACCGCACCAACGCTAGGGCGCTTGAGGCCGAGTCGAAAAAATAACCGATATCAACATCAAATTTAGAGGTTGCTTGACAATGCTTGGCCAAGCGGGGCAATAGCGCCAAAGTCAACCACAATTTATCTTTAATTATTTCTTCGCGTCTACCGCTTAAGAAAAACAGTTGTATTAAAAAAAAATTCGAGACTTAATGTCAGTTTTTTTAAATTACATGCCGCAGTATCCCAGAATTTCCCGCATTCGGTTCACAAAAGAAAGGGCGCACGGGTTCAAATTCTTTGATAGAAAACTTTGAAGCTGGACAATGTTAACCGTCACACGAGAGTATGACGGATCGTTCTGTGTACTTCCGGCCTCGGCAGATGCTTTTTATTCAACTACGAAGTCCTTATCTAAATGCGGTTGTAAAGAGCAGCAGTTATTCGGTCATTAATTATCCAATTAATATCAGGCTGTCGATTTTTTTTCGTTTAAGTCCGAAAAGATTGAAGATACCACGGAAGAAGTTCCTTGTAAGTCATGTTCTACTTTTCCTTTCTATGTAATCATAGACAGTTCTCGTGAAGTTATTAGTTCACGAGCCAAAGAATTTGAAATCAAAGCCACTAAATTTTTTAACCTAGATTGTCCCTCCCGCCAAACAAGGGCTAAACGTCATTGGACTACGGGGTAGACCAGATGCATTTATTAAATAAAATAAGAAATAGGAAAAAAAAAATGTAAGAGAAATACAACGTGCATGAATTTTGAAGCAAAAAAAAATGGAACAATTCAAATGCACGAAAGAAAACATGAATAGGATTAAATTAATCCACCTAGTGATGTCCGTTGCAACAGCTCGTAATCAGAGGTCAACAATTGGTCAACTGACAGCCGGACGCATATTACCAACCTTTACTGAAGTAGAAGACATGGGGAAATTTTAAGCCGGCTGATTCGTTGGTTTCAAACTGTCGTCTATGACGTCACTAAGTGACGTCATAAATAGTACGTGATGCCTTCACGAAGTTTTTAGTGAAATCCGGTAGCATACGAAATTAGTTGAGACATTAGCAATCTCTAATTTAATAATTGGTATTACTTTAAGAAATACTATTTTTGGGTTATAATAAGGGTTTTGGTATGACTAAGTAATTTCTTTGATAAATAATTTGAATTGTGAAGGATGAATTTAACTCCTACTGATAACATTTTTAATTACTCCTATGGTTTTATGATGGATGTGATTTAATGACAACTGAAGAAATACTTTCAATCGTAAGTACTCTATTCGCAAAACATCGTGAATAAACAAGTTTTTTGTTTGTTCATGTTTTTATACAGTATGGGAACCTTTTTATCCAATTTAATCTGCAATGCAAAAAAATTCCGTGGTATTTAGTAAATATCCGATTAAGAATGAAAAGGTTTTCAAGTTCCGAAAGTTTACACATCCCATACAACTCCGCGCGAAGAAATTCATCGCCTACGCAAGCCAAATCTGGGGATCTACAAATAACAACACCCTTGAAATTCTCCCATATACCACCCTCAGAACCATCGCCAAAGCCAGATGATTTCAGCGAAATACCAAAAAATAAGACCTGTTCGTAAAATTAACTCTCTTAAAACCCAAATAACAAAACGTCTGCAACATAAAACTTGAATCCGTACAACATATCCCCAGTATTAACAGTAGAGCTTCCCTGTTTCCGCCTTCTATTCTGTTCAAGGACCCCAGTGCCCTTTAAAGTTCGAAAATGGACTATTTTTAAACTGTGCATGTAGAATCCCCCCCCCCTATACTGGAATTAAAACTGCTTTTAAACACAAAACATTTAGGATCATAATTACTAGTACATGGCACAAACCGTTCAAATATCGCTTGGTATTGTCATCTAAAAGTTATCGCTTTTTATTTATTAGTATTCTATTTTCGACCAAAGCAGTTTCAACTTTTTTCGCAAACATTGCAAATAAATATCGATACTTCTCAAGCATGCGCAGTGCGCACTTTGAGGGAGTGACGTCATAGATCACGGGGGGGGGGGGAGATACCAACGAATCAGCGGGCTTAAAATTTCCACATGTCTTCTATTCCAGTAAAGGTTGGTAATATTAAAGCCGGACTTATCGAGAAGACTTGCCGCATATGTTTAAAGGGATAAATGACAAGTCCCTTCTTCAATAACTGTCACAGAGTGTCAAGTGGAAGGACTTCGGTGAGACGATTTGCAAGCTCAGAATGGGTGGAGGTATTGTTTGGCGTGCAGTCACCGGCTGTTTTGAGTTAAATACCATTTATCCTTTTTTTACAGCGCCCACAAAATAGGGGCCCTGATTATTTGTGCATATAATACATATTCTCTGATAAAATAAATAACTACTTTGTTTGTATTTTGGCTGTTGTCGGTTTTCGATGCACAACTCGGCCTTTACGTTTCACCTCAGTCCGTCGCAACGGAAGACCCTTACACACTCACGCCCTACGGATTGTTTATAATGGATTAAATTGGTTATACGTTTTTCTCTCGCTTTCGACCCTCGCCCATCCGACTCATTAAAAGTTCAGAGCTCGTAAATTAATGCATTCTACGGTGCTGGGCGAGCTACGGGCTAATAATATATCTGTTGAGATTGATTATCTGTAGATGGTTTAAGAAAGTGAATTTCATTAGAAAAGTCACACTTGGCTTCACAAATAAAGAGGGAGAACGGCTTAGTTTATTGCGCTGGAGTGATTGTGTTTCCACACAAAACACAATTGAAAATGTAACACATATGATAGTAATATCGGAAGATGGTTACTGTAACTATTAAATTGATAGCGATGAATGTTTGAAGGTATCACGGTTTTTTATAGTAGAATAAGTGTAGAAATGCAAAACAGGAAGTGTGTAAAATACATTTTTAATATCCTTAATTTTAGCTTAGCAGTGTGTTTAGAAAATTTTGCATAAAACTTCAAGTGAAAACCTTTAACCATCTGAGGGTTACATTCGAATGTCTCCGTCATGTAACCTGCAGTTATATCTGCATAACATCTGATTAGTTTTGACCAATTGGAACAGAATATTTCTTAGCATCGTTTCAACAAAGAAATAACGATTATTTAGTCATTAAATGCATTTGATTACAAACAATATTGCACAAAGTTACCTGCACAGCCAGTGGCAGAGGTGGTTTAATATGAAACTCTATGCCATACACTCTATGGGAAGGTAGGA
Organism: Metellina segmentata; assembly: GCA_947359465.1. Lineage (NCBI taxonomy): Eukaryota > Metazoa > Arthropoda > Arachnida > Araneae > Tetragnathidae > Metellina > Metellina segmentata. Next base: position 39,288,444 of record OX375877.1, on the reverse strand, counting down.
AACACAAAATTGAACCATAGGGATGTATATCTTCAAGCACAAAAACACATAAAGATGTATGTCTTCAAGCACAAATACACATAAGGATGTATGACTTCAAGCACAACTACACATAAGGATGTATGTCTTCAAAGCACAAATACATATAGGGATGTATGTAATTAAGCATCACGTCTATTTGCTAATGTAGACACACTGAAGTGCAACACTGAAAGGTTGCAAGTACGTGAATAACATTTGCATTAGCTCAATATTTACAGTTTGGTTGTACAGTGCATTCGGAAAATATAAGGCAACAAAAACTCATATATTTAAAAGTAAGGTAAATATTATAATTTTATTTCGTTATTATATAATAGAAATACTGAGCACATAAAATACAGCTAATAGCATACACTTCACTTTTGATATTTATTATATCCTATACCGTGGAATTCAGATTATATAACAGCATTATTTTTATTACAGACAAATAGAGAAATTCTGTTGTTAATGATTTATAAACCTATTTTTCAAAAACTAAATTTTATGTGTAAAAACGAAGATACTATCCACAACGACTTTAAATGATAAAATTCATTGAGTATAGTACTAACAAGGATTATTTTAACAGTTTAACCCCCAGAGTGGTTTCGACGAGTTATCACGCCTCCCATGATATGACCAATGTTGTTTAGAATGAGATATCACGTCCCTCATGATCTGACCAATGTTGTTTAGGACGAGATATCACGTCCCCCATGATCTGACCAATGTTGTTTAGGACGAGATATACGTACCTCATGATCTGACCAATGTTGTTTAGGACGAGATATCACGTACCTCATGATCTGACCAACGTTGTTTAGGACGAGATATCACGTCCCCCATGATCTGACCAATGTTGTTTAGGACGAGATATACGTACCTCATGATCTGACCAATGTTGTTTAGGACGAGATATACGTACCTCATGATCTGACCAATGTTGTTTAGGACGAGATATACGTACCTCATGATCTGACCAATGTTGTTTAGGACGAGATATCACGTCCCCCATGATCTGACCAATGTTGTTTAGGACGAGATATCACGTACCTCATGATCTGACCAATGTTGTTTAGGACGAGATATACGTACCTCATGATCTGACCAATGTTGTTTAGGACGAGATATCACGTACCTCATGATATGACCAATGTTGTTTAGGACGAGATATACGTACCTCATGATCTGACCAATGTTGTTTAGGACGAGATATCACGTACCTCATGATCTGACCAATGTTGTTTAGGATGAGATATCCAGTCATCAAGATATTGCCGATTTCTTGATAATGATGACCAGATCAAGACCTGATCAGCTTTTGCTATCTCTTCATCTTAATAACAATACACTTCGTCGAGACAACCAGGAGGGTTAACAAGAAACAAGTGATTGGGTAATGTAAGAGCTATGACTAATTGCATGTAACAAACTAATAAAATACAACTTCCTTCTCCTTAAGCAACCGAAGGTTTCGTAACCTTCGATATACATGCTTGTAAAAGAAACCCATTTCACACAACCAGGAAATTTTACAGCAAGCTAGGGAAAAGCCACATCATATTTTGATGAGAGTTTGGTACAATCTCACTCCGGCAAAAAAAGTGACGTAACTCAAAACTGCAGAATTTGAGAAACATCAACTTATAAAGGATACTATAAAACATATATTGAAATAGTATAAGCTTCTTTTAAATTTTAGGTAAGTAATTATGGTGGTAACTTCTATTATATTCTATAGAATAGTAATATAACAAACTGGAGCACCTCATACATTTTTCAATGACATAACATCAAAATTTTTATTTTTTACCTGTGTCACTTTTCTTGCAGGGGTGCGATATATCTTTCTGAACAATTTGTATGTATTTCTTAACTACCATGTTCTTCAGTACATAGTCACAACACCACAGTTACCGACAAACATGAGAAAAATACTATTGAAGAACAATTACTGATATCCCCTACTATATCTACTGACTACATATTTTGACTTAATTGTTATATTAACAACATAAAAACACGTAAATGATACATTTTTGTAAACAGGAACAGATATGATACCTACATACTAAAAAATGGATATTACATGTTTAACCCATCTTTCATCCTTTTCACTGGAATTATGTATAATTCAGCATTGTTAGCAGGATCAAAAGTAGTACATTAATTGTTACAGGTATATTTTAGACAATTTTATTTGTGATTATAACATTATATAGTATATATAATACCTTTATTATCAATTTTTAGTATTCACTAGAAGAAAAGTATAGGTTAGGACTGTTCCTATTACTGATAAAACAAGGCTTCTTCGGAAATAAATAACTTCATAAGCAGACAGAACAAAATCGTTCTTATTATACATGCTTTTATCTAAATTCTCTCGGATATCAGACATTGCTCTAAATTCTATTTTCTTGAAAAAAGCTTCTTTGAATCTCCCAATCTCTACGGGCAACTGTCCTGCGTATAGTATAAGAGCCATCATAGACATAAAAGAGTTGAAACCAACCATAAAAGTCTCAACAAAATGAGACATCTCCATGGTTCCTGGGTCCATCAAAACAATAGTCCCTACAACATTAAAGCCTGAGAAAAAATTTGCTATACAAATAAAAAGCGTAGGCAAGGAAAATATTGCTTGGAAATCGGACAAAACGTCGTAAAGTTTTGCCTTTTGCTTCATAATATTTTTCTGTTCGATGGCAGTGAACTCCTCTGGTAGGCATGTGTCGATTTCAAGTGTGATGCGCTTCAGAACACTACAACACTGATGACATAGATCACAGTAAAACAAAACAAATATGTTCGTCAGACATGGATAGAGAAAAAAGACAAGAGTAGTATTGACAAATATAACGATTGACAATATAACTGGTGTTCTCCCTGCGCACCAAAATGAGACAGGTCTGAAATAATTTGTGCATGTATTCAGTGTCAAGAAAAACAATGCGAAATTCGAATTTTTTGATTGATGTTTTCATGAAACATGTATAGGACAGATATAGCGAACATTTATTTCGAGCTAACCAAACAAAAGCAAATTATACTCTATTTTACACACTTTGGAGGCCATCAGTGCCTTTATTCTTTGTCGCACATTATCAATCAAGTAAATTTATGACAAAAAGGTTTGCTTTTGTTCAACTAGGAGATCGAATATTTTGTTTTCATGACCAAACACCATTAGCAATCGATATCTCAAATGATTGATTCTCACGTCTTGCGACCCTCTTAATGTTTTGACCACATTCTTTGACATGACAAAGCTTTAATAATATTAGACGACGGCTTTTTTTGCCCACTTTAAATAATTAGTTTATATCTTGATTACGACAACAGTAGGAAAGTAATGTACCTGTCTGAAATTTTGCTGTGATCAGTTGTAATGTGAGTTTGTGTTTACTTCCCCCATGAAATTCATTTCATGTTGAATGAAATACTCAGAAAAATCCATTACAGGACACTTGGCTCAGAAGAGCGATTTCAGCATGTCGGTTACTCAATTTATCATTATTTCTAAGTTTTTGCATTTGAAGAAATACTTCCATATGAAAAGAAACACAACACATGCAAGTTGTGTTCCATTTCACTATATTCTAACCCACAATACAAGTTGTGTTTCATGTCGCTTTATTCTAACTCACACTGATTTAGTTCCACAGAGAAAGAAGTATGCAATTCGTTCGTTTGGAAAATACAGGTTTTTAGAGGAACTCGTGTTTGCAATTATACGATCGTATTTCATATTCATATTTAATATTTATATTACGTGAGACAATTTTTATTTATTAGACTAGAGTATTGTATAAGTTAAGTGAGTTGGAGTTCGAGATTAATTTTCACACTTGCATTGGATTTTAGAAAAGTTTAGTGGGTGTGTTGTCGAAACCACAGTGACAAACCAGTCTTCTATCAACGTCGAAAATTGAGAAATTTCTGCAACAATAAGTGCAGGTGGCGATAGCGTTTCTACGGCGAAAGTATTTCCCATCTGTATTCCGAACATGACGTCATCCAGATTCTTATTTGAACAGGATTACAGCAATGCTCCATTACAATTTTCTATGAAGTACGAATTGGTATGAGGAATTTAATTGGTGAACTAAATTAGATTAAAAGCCAAACAATACCAATACTACAATTCATGTTAAAACGTATGTATACATATCACGCTATTCCTTATAAGTATTTAAATTAAAATATGTTTTTTTTTCCTTCTGATTTATTTGTTTATTCTAAAAGTACCTCCCATAGCTGCAATTTTCGAACTCTAATGTTTTGTTGAGAATTGTGTTACTTCGTGCACTATGACTCATTCACGTTGAAACGTTGCTTTGTTGGCTTATATGGTTGGTTCAATTTTACGCTATAATGACGAAATAGGTACAAATGGGACGAATGGGACAAGAGTTATTTAGTATTAGTAACAGTTACACCAAATTATTGCATGTTGTGCGCTTTCTTTCAGATTTATATACATCCTTAGGAACCGAACTAAAAACAAACTGGGAACTTTGAGCTCAGAGGTGATCAAAAGTAGGAAATCTTCATTGTGAAAGATGTTCAGTGTCGGGAGTTCCCACAAGAACTCGAATGTTTAAGTCGTCAAAAAAGTGTTCCTTACAAAAGTAAGATGAGATGCTTAATCCCCTTTTTAGGCAAGGAGTGAATAATCAGAGTGAACGGAAGAATAAAGCATGCTAATGTAAATTTCGACAGTAGAATCCCTATTATCCTGAACAAAAGTCATAAACTTACTAAGCTCATTTTAGAACCCTATCATAGGCGTTATTTTCATTTAGGCCCTTCTGCTTTGCTGTATTATGTTAGGCAAAAATTTCGACCAGTACAGGGTAAATTATTGTACAAAAAAGTCGTGCGCGATTGTATTCAGTGTTTCAGAGTTAAACCCATATGAGTTGAACAATTAATGGGTGATTTACCCAAAGAGAAATTGACTCCTGATTTCCCATTTAATTGCTCAGTAATTTAATTGAGTAGATTTCTGAGGGCCATTCTTTATTAAATATACACAAAGAAAAGGAGTTGTTCATAAAGCATATGTGTGTCTCTTTGTGTGCTTAGTTAAAAAGGCCATATCCATCTCAAAATTGTAGTCGATTTGACATCGAAGACGTTTGTGGCTTGTTTAAAACCATTTGTGGTTTGCAGAGGTCTGTGTTCAAAATTATTTTCCGATAACGATACAAATTTCACAGGTGCTAATAAGAAGCTTTCCAGATTACATAACTTAGTTGTAAAACCAGACGATAGCCTTTCTAATTATGTGTCAACTGAGGGTATCGACGGGAACTTTCTCCCACCTAGAGCTCCTAATTTTGGTGGCCTGTGGGAAAGTGGTGTAAAAGCCTTTAAGTATCATTTTAAAAGAGTTGTAACATATTCCAGACTGACGTATGAAGAATTCCTAACAGTCATTACCCAAATAGAAGGCATCCTAAATTCTAGGCCGCTTGTACCTCAGTCGTCAAATACTGATGTGTATGATGTGTTAACCCCTGCCCATTTTATAATTGGCAGATCCTAAAATGCTGTTGTAAAGCCAAATTTCATTGAAGTTAAAGACAATCGATTGTCTAACTGGAAAAAATTAGCCAAAATAATTAATATTTTTTTGGAAAAAATGGCAAGTACAGTATTTTAATAATCTGAAACAGAGGTCCAAGTGGATAGTTTAGAAAGATAATGTGAAAGTCAATCACCTAGTGCTTCTCAAGGAGGAAAATCTACCGCCTCAAAAATGAGCATTAGGTAGAATAATTGAGTTCTATTTCGATGATGACAAACGGTTCAGAGTTGTTTTGGTAAAAACTCAGTGTGGGGTCTTCAAAAGGCCTATTGCAAAAATCTGTATTTTACCTGTTAATGTGTAATCTTATACTAGTATTTTTTCTTATTTGTTGTTCAATGTTTTTCATACTTGTGCTTAGTTCATTTTTATTTACATTTTGAGATGATTGTATAGTTAAATGGTTGAATGTAACCATTGCAACTTGGGGGGAATGTTCCGTACCATCCGCAAGCGCTGTTGCAGCAGCGCCACCTTTTGGAAAAAGTTTGAATTGAGTCAGTGTTCGAGTAAGATCTCACGAGGAGTGTCATGCGTTGAATGTGGTGGCATTATCAGATGAGTGATTCTCATTTATTGAGATATGATATAAATTGTGTAGTTATACAGTCCACGAGTATTTCCATTGTGTGTGCTATCCTGAGCCAAAGACACTCTGTTAGAGTATCGTTATGTGAGATGCTGTATCCCTGGATGAGATTCACTAGGAGTAAAGTATAAGTTTGGGTAGTTCCTATAACCGACAAAAAAAGGCTTCTTGTTAAATAAATAACCTTACATGCGGAAAGAACAAAATCATTCATATTATACGTGCTCGTTCCAAAATTTACACGCATTCCAGACATTGCTCTGGATTCGATTTTCTTGACTAACGTTTCTTTGAATCTCCCCAATTGGCAACTGTCCCGCGTATAGTATGGCAGCCATCTCAGATTTAAAGGAGTTGAAACCAATAAGAAACGTTTCAACCAGCAGGGCTATGTCCATGCGACTTGGATCCATAACTGCAATAGTGCCAAGAGCAGAAATTTGCGACGGAAATCAAAAGTATTGGCAGTGAAAATATTGCTTCCAACTTGGTCAAAAAGTTAACATATGTGTTTTTGAAAATAAGTCTGCTAGATAAGATTAAATTACTCAGGTAGGGAAACGTCTATTACCAATGTGATGCGTTTTAAAGTTCTGCAACTTTGCTGACAAAGCTCATTGTAAACAAAAGCAAATGTAGTTGTTAGACTTGGGTGGAGGAAAATGATGACCATAATATTTATAAACGTTAGGACGTGGTTAATTTGTTTATGCTGTAAAGGTGTATGGTATGTGATGCATAGCGAATATTCTTTACTATTTACTTAATCCATGTTGATGGTCATTGCTACAGAGTATCGGATAGAATTCATGCAAATGTAACAAAATATTGCGTTCATTATGTTTCTTTTGTAACGTCCCACTGGTTTAGATAGTGCTTGAATCTTCTGAATCAAAATGGCAGTGTTGAAGCGTTTGCCGCGTAGAACCAGATAATTTGTAACATACAAGGAAAAACTCAAAACAAAGGGCAATGTAAATTGCACATTTTCATGCGATATTGCAGAGAGAGATGTGATTGTTGTAAAATTCAAATACATCCCTATTAAAAGACATTGAAAAGCGTAGGCACAAGCTTTTTTGCCTCCAGGATGGCTTAGATATCTTCACAAATCCACTCCATGTAAGAAAACGCAGTAAATAGCTAACCCCAAATGTTTTCGATATTTTAGGCTTCCTGAACACCATGTTTACTCAAAAATATAACTATACTAAAAATTGATTATATTTGGGGTTAAAAAAAAGCTAATTCAATTAATAAGTAATTTCCAAACCAGCTGAAAGAAAAATAGAAGATAGTTACCACTCAAAGTTCTAGGTTCCGTGAAGAGCCATACTTGCTTAGAAATATATTTTTACTGAAAACTTGTTTATTGTGAGGTTTATAAAGGCTAAAACAATAAATAAGATAGATAAACATATTATATCGAGTTCATCAAAGGTACATTAACGAGGTTTTCAAATGGTTGACATTTGGCATCGTACCATTGAACTTACTAACTGACTTTGACTTATATATCTGGGATGTACACTGGTGTCTTTCGACTGCGTAGAGCGAAAATGCCGTTAGACAGTCCAAAGATTTTCAGAGAAATGTTAGCATGTCCAATAATTCTGAAGGATTCATGTAAACAGCTCGTAACAGGACAGATGGAAAATTTTATGCACTCAATTTCATCGGAGTGAAACACTCATCCGGAAGTTCTGATCTTTACTTTTTGATTATTGTTGATGTGATGTTTCACTCTTTACCAATAAAAGGAAAGGAGAGAATACAGTCGGAACGTTGTTCATATGTTCAAAATTAAGTCTTGTAATGATAAATTTCGAATTATATGATTGAAGTTTTCATTAAAAATATAAGAAATATTTTTCGAATACTTTGAGGTAACCACACGACAACGCATTCTAATATGTTTAATGCAATTTTACAGCCTTCAGTGTCTTCCAATTTGTGACTTTTAGAGCGATTTATATCTTTGTATCCCGTGTTTTATTTTTGTTGAAACAGGAGATTAAATATTGACTTTTTCATACCCAGTTCTATTAACAAATTATATCACAAGATCTCGAATCTCAAGTCTTTTAATGTATTATATATTTTTTTCTGTAGTTGTTATGACACATCATTAATAACATTAGCAGACACTGAATAGTTATTTTACATTTTGATTGCTGACTCGTAGCTGAAGAAACGAAATTACTTTGGAGTGTTGCTGCTATCATGTAAAATATGACTATATATTTAAATTAAAAAACTATTTCATATTGAATGAAATTAGTTCCCCATTTCATTGACAAGAATTGTATTTGGGATTGAGGCTATCACAGCACAAGCGGCCGTGAAACAACTTCTAATTCGCAAGGTTGCTAAATTAATTTCAAACGATTCTCTTATCTGTCAGAAGAAAAAGACAATATAGGCTTTGTTCTTTTTATCTTTTATTTGACGCAAACATATCATCACAAACACAACATCAAAGACAACAACAAAGAAACACAGACGTCACATTGTTCACAAAAGCAGTTCAAACTAGAGTTTTAACATCTATCGCTCGTCAGAGTGCAAGCAGCGCCTTCTGGTCAGTATTTGAGTTTCAACAGGCCTAACCAGCAAACACCCTAAGAATGTATTAATACCATTTATCAGGAACGTTTTTTTAATGTGTACAGGTCGGTCTTCTAAAATTACTAGATAACCCATCGTTGATGATGGAAATCAAATTTTTAGAATATCACTCACACACACACTAAGGTGCAATTGTAAGACAGAAAGCATGTGAGCAACAATATTGTAATGTCGGCTTTATTATTTTCTAATTGTTTTTGATAAGTACAATTCATCTTAACATACTGATTTCCATAACACCCCACAGTTACAAATTGTGTAAATATTTATACTACAAGTAATCAATCGCAATTTCAATTTGAAATTTATGAAATTTCGGAAAATAATAATGTTTAATGGATAATGTGATTAGAAATTTGAAATGTATAATTTAAAGATATAATTTTGTTTATAACTGTATTATATGTGTAGATTTGCAAAATTTGTAAGTATCAGAATTTTTAAGCTTGGTATTTTATTGTTTTAAAAAATGTATAGAAAATAATAGCATAATTAATTACTCGATACTTTGTCTTCTGGTGAAATGATGAATTTACTTTGTAAGCCTTTAATAGCTTGAGCAATAAACTTATAGTTAAAAGTATTGTTTGCAAATGATGGGAGAAATTCATCTGTACAAATTTTAAAGGAATTCAATATTATAAAGTTTCTATTTCCATTCTGCGAAGAGATAAATAGAAGTATTAAATTTTAGTGGAAGACACTACAAAAATTATCTATATCATTTAGGAATCTTTAAAGCATTAAACTTGTTTCCGTGTTATAGATAGTGTACTTATGCTTTTTTATTCAATACTTCTGATTTGAATACGATTGAACATCGATTTAGGTGTATAACGAGTGATAAATAAGAAAAAATTGAAAAAAAAAACCCATTACGAACACTCACTATATATTTTATTCATTAACGTATCGCAGAAATTTGACTGATCATACTTAGTCCTACATTTATACAGAGCAGACGAATCCACATTGTCCTAATCTACTTATATGTAATGTAGTCATGGCGACATAATTTGTAATTTGAGTGAAGTTTTGGAAAAATTTCTGAATAAAGTATTAAATATTTAAACTTCCTTCAAATATTCGCGAAATACGTCGAATTTAAACGTATCACTCTGAGATAGATCTTGTTCAGTCAATTAATAAAACTGCAGTGCTAATGACAGTTGGAAGCAAGCAGTCGTATTTTTGAAAAATTTCCTGTGAGGTATATGTGCGTATCTACACTAGAAACTGCATTATACGTGCAGCCATCGAATCTAGAGACTTAATTATTGCAGCGAAGATTTGTCTTCTGGTGAAAATTTGTGTCATTGTCTATCGTCGGAATTCTGCTTGTCGAAGATCGATATTCAACATTTTTTAAAAATGGATAACTGTAGAAACGTTGCAAAAAATAGTAGACACAGTTGTGTTTATTAATAAAAAGTTTTTTTTTCGTAATTTTATGGATCGAGCGGCTTATTTGGTACATCTGTGAAAAACAACGTCAAGTAAATATCTTAACTTAAACCATATTTCCATACGGATGTTTATTCTAAAGAGCCATTTCTATCTGCTAGAAGGTTCACTCATATGCAGAAATGAAAGACGGTAAGGTTTAGTAACACAAACCTAAATTTGGTATACAGTAGTTAAGAGAAACGGGGCTTGAAGTTTGCTCTACAAACCCTTAACTCTCTCAAGAAATACGCAACTGAACCTTCTGAAAGTGCTGTCCTTCCTACTAAGCAGTCCTGATTTCCTCGTGACCATTGCGCTCTATTTCCTAGGATTCTTGCAATTATTATATCAATGGACGTGGCTATTTAGTTATTGAATGTGGCTTAGCGAAAAGCTATATTGAAACACATGAATAAATAAATCTTCAAGCACCACATGATGATGCTACAAATTGGTTGGTTGAACTTTTTGCAGCGCAAGTACCATATTTGGCACAGGGCATACAATATCAAGTGATAGACATACACGCAGAATGAAAGCTTTTACTGACACAGAAGTGAAAAATGTACCTGACAGCAATTGAACCCGAAACGCCTACAACTTGAAGGCTGTTAGGTCAGTGAGGATCCCCACGAAGGCCCCGTATCTGCAATATGTGAGAAGCACTTAGATTTGGCAAAGAAAGACAGCAAGTAAGTGAACAGCGTAATTTAGTAGTACTGTGTAAACTTTATGAGGGTCATGTGCTTATTACTTGTTTTTTGTCATGTAACTCTCAGTCTTACCCTGCATGACTTCAAACCACACTTTCGGGACCTGTAAGATATTTACAATAGATTATTGCTTGCAATATATCTGGTCCTTTAGTAATTATGTCTAGTGTGAGATAAATACAACACAATACTATTTGGTAATCTGGTCATGTTCATAGTGTTAAAATATTGTATAAGACAACTCATACTTCGCATCCTTAAAAATTATATAAATGTTCTAATTCTGTTTGGAACATTGTTTCAAAATATGATACTTTTCACAAAATATTCAGCTGTTGGGTAAAAAAAACAAACAATAGTTTTGGGAAACTTTGAAACATTCAAAGAGTAAGAAAATATGACAGCATAAATTTTTCAACTTTAAAAATAAGCGAAATAGTTTAACTGTATTTTAAAAGTATTGTTCGTTATTGTTAAACTTCACTCATAACGTACAGTCGTACTAATACATTTGCTTAAGGTATTTAGAATTCATAGAAGTTATTTAGTTTTCAGTTAATTATATGGACAATATAAAGTTAAAATATAAAATTAAAAAAAAATTACAAGAAATCAACATAGAAGTATAACAAACAAGTGTAGTACTTCCATGGCTGTATGGAAACAGTTCACTAAATAAGGCGTAATCAGGTAATGTAAACACTATGATATATAGTAAGTAAACGTTATTAAAGCTTATAATTTACGTCCCTTTATGCATCAAACGTTATATAAATTTCGTTAAAATATTCTAAAGAAACACATTTCGCAGTATCACAACATTTCTTAACATTTTGTACTGGTGTTTGAAAAAAATGCAACACCATGAAGGATTAATCAGAATTAAATGAACTTTAATACACAAACGGCTTGTAATAGTACAAATAAATGAATACATTTTCACAACAAAAAATCAATATTAAGTGTCCGAAATCAGTATTTGGTGTAGCTACCAAGCGCTGCAATAAGTGCTGCTATACGACGTGGCATGGAGTGAAACAGATGTTGAATGTCTGCTTGTGGAAGAGAATTCGATATTATTTGTATAAGCACCCAAAGTTCGTCCTTTGAAGCTGTAGGACACGGATCATGAGCGAGACGTCGACCAACCAAATCCCACACTTGCTCAATAGGCGACATAAGTATGCCAAGGAAGAAGTTGCATGTGTTGGGCTGAAAAGAAGTGTCGAACATTCCTTGCAACATGTGGGCGTGCATTATCGTGTTGAAAGATAGCTCCAGGGATGCCTTGAAGAAAGGGAACGACTTCGGGCTCTACACTTCACGGACGTACCTGTTGCTATTCAGATTACCCTCAATTCGTAGCAGCTGAGATCGTCTATGATACGAAATCGCACCTCAGACCATAACTCCGTGTGTTCGACCACTATGACGTTCTATAACGTACTCTGGAAAGCAGCGTTCACCGGCATAGCGTCTAACATGAATGTGGCCATCATGGTTCCACAAATTAAAGCGGGATTCGTCAGAAAAGACAACTTGTTGCCAATCATCCCGCCAGGCTCTGTGCTCATGAGCAAATTGCAGGCGCAGCTGTCGATGGTTTGGCGTGAGAGGGATCCTGTATAAAGGAATCCTTGCACGCAGTCCACGGTGCAGCAGACGTCGGCAAATTGACGAAGCCGACATTAGTACACTTGTAGCAGTACTCCAACGTGCTACCAACTGCCTGGAGGAAGCTATACGGTAATGCACCTCCATGTGGACCAGGTGTATGTCATCGCCCGCTGACGTCACCTTCCATCGTCCACTCCCAGTTTTTCGAGTTGTCCGATGCTCGTCGGTGCACTTTTTCCAAACTTGCATCACTGTGGAACTGTTCCGCTGCACACGAGCTGCTATTGCGCGATAGGAAAATCCTCCTTCACGAAGGCCGATAATTCTCCCCCGTACAAACTCCGTAAGTTCTTGAAATTTCACCCTATTTCGTCGTGGAGGCATACTAAGGTCTCATTAAACGTTCGCCACTAAAAAATAACTATTTTCACTACATGCACTATTTTCACCGTCCCGCTACAGTCCTCTATTTATACGCTTTTAGCATCAGTTTAAAGAGCACTGCTCACACCACTCATGCGTGGTGGCTCTGAAACTTTACTACTTTGCATAACATTCTATAATTGACATTTGCTGCAAATTTCATTTCATTACGATGATTCCTTCATGGTGTTGCATTTTTTACAAACAGCAGTGTATAAAAATATACAATCATTCAATCAAAAACAATTCCTGAAATATTAATACTTTTTAAAACTCCTTACTTATTAGAATTCACTAACAATTACTTTTGAGAAGTCACAAGAAGAAAAGTATAGGTTAGGATTGTTCCTACTACGGATAAAACCAGGCTTCTTCGGAAATAAATAACCTCATACGCAGACAGAACAAAATTTATATTGTTATACGTGCTTTTATCTAAATTCTCTCGGATATCAGACATTGCTCTAGATTCTCTTTTCTTGAAGAACGCTTCTTTGAATCTCTCAATCTCCACAGGCAACTGCCCTGCATACAGTATAAGAGCCATCATAAACACAAAAGAGTTCAAACCAACGAAAAATGTCTCAACAATCTGGCCTGCCTCCATGCTGGCAAAGTCTATCACAACAATAGTTCCAACAACATTAAAGCTTGCGAAAAAAAGTGCAATACAAATAAAAAGCGTTGGCAGGGAAAATATTGCTTGGAAATGGGACAAAACGTCGAAAAGTTTTGCCTTTTGTTTCATAACACTTTTCTGCTTGATTACAGTGAATTCTTCTGGTAGGCATGCTTCGATTTCCAGTGTGATGCTTTTCAAAACACTACAACACTGCTGACATAGATCACAATGAAACAAGACGAACAGGATCATCAGACATGGGTCGAGGAAAAAATTAAGGGTGCTATTGGTAAATATAATGAATGAAGTAATTTCTTTATTCTGTATATGTATACTGTAAGTTAAAAACTCCATAAATACTTTATGGTCAAAATAAATAAAGCTGATTGTCATTGTCACACCATATATAACAGGATTCAAGCAAATGTAACAGAATATTGTGTTTATAATAATAATTCTGCAACGTCCTCCAAATCCAGAAAGTTCTCGAATCATTCGAATCAACATGACAGTGTTTTCGCGTTTGCCGAGTAATATCAAATAGGTTGCAAGACTCATAGTTGTGCTCAGAAAGTAGGACATATTAAATTGAATATCGCCTTGCCTAACCGAAGACAAAAAGGTGAGTATTGTTGAATTCAAATGTGTTCCAATCAAGATACATTGAAAAACGAATGCAGATGCTTTTTTCTTCCAAGATAACTCGGATTTCTGTGCGAGTCCAGACCAAGCAAGAAAAAACAGCAGATAGTTAACAGCAAACGGCTTCCTTCTTTCAGGCTTAGTGAACAGCATACTCAATGGGAAATATACTTTTCCGAAAACTTGTTTATTTTGTGGTTGATAAGGAATAGTTTCAAAACAATCAGATAATTAATTCAGATTAACCTAATAAGTCGAGGGTGTAAACGTTTTATCATGTTTTCAAATTGTAGATTGCTGGAATTGTGCCATAGCAACAAGCGCTTAAGTAGCTGAATTTACCTTCAACGTGTGCAATTGAGTTGAGCGTTTTGGTTAATAAACAATGTGGGAAGAATGTCTAAATAGTTACCGTGTCCAAACCGTCAGAAATGTTTACATTGGCAGCTCGTATCATGTAAGAGCGAAATCCTCCTGCCACACGACTTGATCACTTCGAAAGTCTTCCGGATGTTTTCACTGCACACCACAAACAGAGAAGGAAAGGAGTTGTTTGGAATTTGTGCAAGCATTCAATGTTCAAAAAGGGCAATGGCGAATATTGATCTACACTGACGAGCTTAAACATCATGCCATCCACACATTTTTCAACGAATTTATATGGATGACGTTGAGGGCACGTGATTAAGTGAGAATGGTATTTAATTTCTGCTGGAGAAGGCAAGTAATAATTCTTGTACTTACATTTGCGAGTGATGGGAAAGGCTGCTGATCGAAGCGAATTTGATAGAGGGCAGATCGTAATGGCCCGAAGACTCGGAACGAGTATTACCGAAACTGCACGACTGGTAGGTTGTTCACGATCTGCCGTTGTTAGTATTGCTGCAAAGTGGATAAATGACGGTGACACCAGCAGTAGACGCCAAGGTTTTGGTCGTCCACGCGTCATCAAAGAAAAAGGACGTCAGACACTGTCCAGCTTGGTAAAGCAATATCGGCACGAGGCAGTGGCTCAGCTGACAGCCCAATACAATGCAGATCAAGGTAATCAGGTAAAAGGAAAATGTTCTTAACACACGACTTGATCACTTCGAAAGTCTTCCAGATATTCTCAATGCACACCACAAACAGACATGGAAAAGAGTTTGTTTGGAATTTGTGCATACATTCAATGTACAAAAGGAAAAAAAGAATTTTGATCTAAATGATTGAGATTTTCATCAAACAGAGAGCACAGTTGTTGCTAATATTTGTTTCGAGCTAACCAAACAAAAGCAGACTATACTCTGTTTTATTCTATTTCAAAGCCTTCAATGGGCCGCTCCTCTTAGTCGTACACCATCGATCAGGTACATTTAAAACGCAATTGTTCACTTTTGTGCAGAAAGAATATTGAAAATTTTGTTTTCAAGAACAAACACCATTAACAATCGATATCTCAAACACTTGACACTAACTACTATCGACGATCTTAATGTTTCACACATTTTCTTTGAAATGACAAAGTTTTAACACTAGAATAGCCAGATTTTCGACTTTACCTAAAACCACCAATGGGGTCAACTTGACCCTCATAAGAAACGTAAGCCATATCAAACTAAATTTTTTGTAATTGATAAAGGATGTTGAAATGACAATGTATAAGAGTTTTTATAGGCTTTCTTTTTAGTTTTAGAGTTAGAGTTTTTTTAAATAATTTTTTTATAGTTTTTAGAGCTAATTATTTTTTTGCTTAAAAAGTTATTCTTTGAAATGGCAACAAAAATTGATAATCTATGACAATATATAATGCAATGTAAATATTCCACAATATTATACATTACATTATACTATATTGGAATATATATTACACAATATTATACTTTACATTATATTATATTGGAATGTATAATATTACACAATATTATTTTCAGGATACGTGTAAGAAAACCAACTGAAGACACAAATGCAAATAATACAAATTAGCACACAACATGTTTTAAAAATGAGATTACAAAAAGCATAAACTATGAGTAAACACAATGTGTTCCAAAGTTCAATAGACATTAGCGCAGGTGGAACAATATGAAGGCTTGACAGTGACATCAACATATTTACAACAGATTGGTTTCTGTGTGGCGTCCTTCAACACTAGCTGAAAACTTATTCTGTCCCTTGCAAAGTTAAGAGGCACATTTCTTTCATTTTGGGGTCTGTACTTGGAACAATTGGGGACATCTGTTGCCCAAAGCAACATTCGTAGTTCTTCCTTTATCGCAAGAATAAATTCTCAAAGTAAAATTTTGGAGCCCGGAGATTCCTTGAAAATTAGCCAAGCATTGAGTGCAGCAATGTCAAGGACGTTATGAAAATCATGAAGGTGCCACCTACGAGTTCCACATCTCGTAATATATTTCCTTAGCATCTGATCTACTACATCTACACCACATTTAGTTTGATTGTAGTAAGTGACATTGTTCGGCTTCCTTCGCTGTTAGCAAGCACATTCGTGTGTATGGTGCAAAATAGTGACATTCTTTTCATATACACAGATATATATAATATGTGAATCACTGATATCTGAATCGAACGGCTTCAAGAGGGCAAGGGCCTCCTGTCTACTTAATCCTTTGAATATTGTTTATACGAAAAAAAGTTTACACACTGGTCGAAATTAAAATCGCCGATAGCACAACTGTGGAAAGTGGCGTCGAGTTTCGTTCTCTATAGTAGCTGTAGCAGGACTGGTTTAACTCCAAAAGTTGTGTAGCTCACCAATGCAGCTAGGGTGCGAGCGCATTTCAGAGAACAGTTAGAGTGCTTAGAGCGGACTGTCGCGATACTCATAGCAATCAAACTAAATTTTGCGGTGCGAGTTACCCCATGGACAGAAAACAAAAATGAAGCATTGGGAATTCGAAAACAGACATTCACTTGAAAATCGGTCATTTTTCTTATGAGGGTCAAAATGACCCCTGTTGGCTGTTCTAGGTATTTTTTTCTTAATTTATTTAATTTAATAATTAACATAGAAATACGAAAACTTGTCACAGTACACTTGGAAGCATTTTAAGAAAAGTCAAAACATATGAGCTTCGATGTTAACTGTGAGGGCAAATAAAGCATGGCAAATTGGGAAAAGGGTCAAAATGACCCCAACGGCGCTTCTAGTGTTTATGACATTAGAAGATGGTTTTAGTTCACTTTAAATATTTATATTTGGTTGCAACTAGTAAGGAAAGTAATATCGAAAGTAACTCTAAAATTTTTCAGGAATCATTAGTAACGTAAGTTTCTGTTTACTTTCCCCATTAAAGTAATTTCTTTCTGAATTAAATACTCAGTGAAATTCATTGAAGGGAATTGGGTCAGAAGGTTTCAGCATGTCGGCAACACTATTTATCATTATTTTATGGTATTTTCATTTGAAGCAACACTTACAAAGGGAAATAAACGCAAAACATACACGTTGTGTTTCTGTGTCGTACGATTTGTTTTAACTCATTCTAATGTCGATGCACAGAGAAAGAATAAACTAGTTCGTATCGAAAATAAATATGGTTAGAGGAACTGGTGTTTACAATTATAAGATCGTATTTCATAATCATGTTTCATATTTTTATTATAACATTTTTCATTAATGTAAATAATGTAAATTATAGTATTATTCTGTAACGTGACTTGAATTAGAGCCTCATGTTCCTCCTCGTGTTCAATTTCTAAAAAGTTCAAGGAGTGTGCTGTCGAAACCAAAACCAAAATGCATTCAGTGAACCGATGTCGAAATGTGAGACATTTTCAAAAAAGCTATGGGTAGGAGGTTTTATTGTTTCTATTTGAACGTGTTTCTCCTATACGTATTCTGAACGTGACGTCAACTAACTTATATGAATGAACACGTTTATACATATTAACACACTTATACGTATGAACACGCTTATACGTATGAATTACGAATTGGTATGAAATAGTTGTTGAGTAATCGACAGTTAGATTAAATTCCAACAATCACCGAAACTATAATTTATGTTAAACCCGATAAATAACTTATTGAAGCTTTTGGGTAGCGAAAGTAAAATATTCTGATCATCAAACCCCCGAACTCCTTTAAATTGAATCTTTTTAGTTCATCTTTGAATCAAGTCCCTAGTTACTTTGGTTTCCGAGAGATGGCAAATTTAAAACCCGGCGAATAGGAAAAGTACACATGAGAAGAAACTAGTATCTCAACTTGTAAAAAAATTGACTTAATCCACTCTGGTTCTGAACGGCTCTATAGTTGATTATATTGTAAAGCGAACATGAATGCAGTGGAGCAATTTCATAAGCTGTTGCTACTTATGAATTTGACTGATGTAGTAAAAAATGGCGGCACAGCGTACTATTATTTTCTTTGGAAGCACAGCTGTTGTTGTTCAATTCACATATGGTTTATTAACAATTGTGCTTAAACTAGGGATGTCAGTAACCGTCCGGTTAAACCGATAAGTCGGTTTTTACGTTTCGGTTAACCGGTTTTTTTTTCGGTGTTTTCTTGACACGCTTATAACCGCGGTTGTTATTTTAAAAACTAATTACCGGAAAAAATCGGCCCCGAAAATTAAAGGAAATTATATTTATGGCATATGTTTATGGAATGCAAATGGTTCTTTTTTCATATCTGATTTTTCAAGATCCACATAGTTTATACCCCTTTTCAACCACTCCTGTGACGTAGCTTGTTCTCATTCTCTGACTTTGCATTGTATAGTCTATGCGGGTTGAGGTATAAGCAAAGGAGTGAGCGATGATCTAAAGAACATTTATACCAAACAACGTTTAATTACGATGTAAAATTCAACAGCAGATGCCTAACACATATCTTTACAGCCGCCGAGTTTGAATCGGGGGCAAGTAATGTTTGGAAAAATGCTTTCGGTTATTCTTTTATGAAATATTTGTATCTGATTTATAGAGAAGTGTATTGCAACTCTCCTCGTGTTTTTAATAAGTGTGCTTAAATGTAAAGGGTCTGAATTTTCGTTCTCACAAACAGAAAGAACAAGTATCCATCAACAAAAATGAAAAACGAGCAAGAAAGTAAGCTAATGAGATATAAAAATGAATTCCAGATGAAAATAACAATATTTCATTAGAATATATGCAACTAGGTTGCTCCAGTCTATACTAGTCTAGGTTGCTACAGTCTATATATATTAGTCATTTTTCTTATTCCCTTCCTCTGATAGCGTTCTATTTATGTAATTATTAGTTACGGATACTGAACTTTACAGTCTTCATCCTACCATCTAACCGCTATGCCTTCGTCGATTATTTGAAAATATTTTGCAAAACTAAATAAAAACGAAGCTCAGTTTAATTTTTGCCAACCCTCTTCTATGCGAAGCGTCTCTTTCTGACCCCAGATTTAAAAAACTTTAAAAGTCTTCCACAAATGCTAGTCAAGCAGTTTTCCAAGTCAGCAAAGAGTTAACGCGCTGGCTGAATCAATTAGGAAAAACAACCAACTATAACACCTGTTTGAAAGTCACTAAGTTCCTTTCGTTTCGACATATTGTCACAATTTCACAGAACTAACGATGTTACCACTTCGCGTATCGTATTTAACCGTAACAGGTCAAGTGCGAGCACTGGATAAAATTCGCAATGCAGTCGGATTTTATAGAAATCCACTGGCGTCCGGTCCATTATTGTAGGGTTGTTTAGATAATTCTATTACGTGACACAAAAAAGACGTTATTTCTTATCGCGTTTTTGCAACATTGGACGATTGTTTGTTTACCACGAAGCCTCGCACCACAATTAAATATAATGCGTTAGCGCAAGAAGCTTTATATAAAAAAATGAATTTTAGTCGAGCTGTTGCAGCTTGTAATAGAAATCAAAGAAAGCAGAGGATCTTTTCAGGGCCAACAATAATAGTTTAAAAAGACGTTTGCCCACTTCAACTTTCAACAGCAGATTTAATAAAAAAGTGTGGGTGGCTTGAAAGCTGGGAAAATGTACACACAAACAACTTGATTGGTATTTAATTTCCAAAGAAGCGCTCACATTTCGAGTCAAAATTTGCTCAACATTTTTATTGAATTCGGATTCCAGAGGTAATTTTATCTGTTCTGAAATATAAAAAAATTATATTAGAAAAACTAGGGGGTTCCGCCACCTGCTCGCTATCGCTCGTCAAACCAGGATGATTGCTACACAATAATATTTACATAATATTTTATCTTCGCGAACTATACTTTTAAACAATGAGAGCGGATTGCTTCACAATCCATCCCCATTTGGATCGCTGCTGGATTGATTCCGGAACTCTAGTTCGACGTTATTAGAAGGTTCTCTTCCCGTTGCGATATTTATTCCATGCGCCCGAGTAACGGAAAATTGTCTTTCTTTGCGAGATTATCGGATTCGTATATAAGCCGGCACCCGTACTTAAGCTTTCGACAAAGGTTCCAAAAATTCTCGGCTTATTCACGGAAATATACGGTAAATAAAAATAAAATGTTTTAAGAAATGTCAAGAACAAAACATATCATTTCCACATTAAAAAGGAAATTTTTAAATAAATAACATATTGTTAAAATTACGAGGAAATATCATCATAATTATAAATGCTTTAGCTGATTCGTTTTGGAATATTACTTTTTAAGATTTTCATATTCGAATGTTGTTATGGAAACGGCGACCGACTTGGACGGTTCTTCTGAAAAAAAGAGCAAATTTTCTAGAGCGTACTCTCAAATTTTATGAATGAATAAATTAATTAAAAAATATAACTGTGTTTATCATCTGCGCGTGCTCCAAATTCATTAGCTCGTTGAAACACAAAACTGGATATCTACTAATCACAAAGCAAATAAGCCTGAAATATACTGAAAATTTTTTGATAAATTTTCTTTTATATTTGAAAGGTATTTTTTTTGAGTATCTCTGTAATAATTTTGTATCTCTGTTGTAAACAATCCCTTCTACTTGAACACATGTCCTCAACGATGTGAGCGAAACGAGCACAGATGCGCGCAGCGAACCAATGAGGATTGCCAAGCATTCCTTCCGGGGTTGGCGGGAATCAGCGAGCAGGTAGGTTGCCCCCTTGTTAAAGGAGTTATTAGCAATTAATTAGAATCTGCTCAAATACATTTTATGAGTTTTTTCTAAGTTAAAAGCATATTTGTACATAATTTTTAAAGAAAACACTACACAAAAACCATACATTTTCATATAAGGAAAACGTTGTGATGCTCGTGCTCTTAGACAATATAAAAAATGCTTTAAATGTGGTTTTCAATATTCTCTTTTAGAGCATCGTTATGTGAGATTCACTTGTTAAGATTCACTAAGAGTAAAGTATAAGTTAGGATAGTTCCTATTACTGACAAAAAAAGGCTTCTTTTGAAATAAATAAACTCACATGCGGAAAGAACAAAACCCTTCATATTATACGAGATTGTTTCAAAATTCTCTCGCATTTCAGACATTGCTCTGGATTCGATTTTTTTGACGAACATTTCTTTGAATCTCCCAAATTCTATTGGCAACTGTGCCGCGTATAGTATGACAGCCATCATAGATATAAAGGAGTTGAATCCAATCAAAATCGTTTCAACTAACAAGGGTAGCACCATGTGGTTGAGATCCATTACATCAATAAATCCAACAATATTGAAGCATGAGCAGAAATTTGCGACGATTATCAAAAGTGTAGGCAGTGAAAATATTGCTTTTAACTCGGCCAAAACGTCAAAAAGTTTTGCTTTTTGTTTCAGAACGTATGTCTGCTTCATGAGAGTGAATTCCTCTGGTAGGATAAGGTCGATTTCCAATGTGATGCGTCTTAAAATTCTGCAACATTGCTGACAAAGATCACAGTAAACAAAACTAAACATGCTCGTTAAACTTGGGTGGAGGAAAAAGATGACCATACTATTGATAAATGTAATGACGTGATTAATTTCTTTATGCTGCATAGGTTTACTGTATGTGAAATACAGCGAAAATTCTTGACTATTTCCGTAATCTAAGTTGATGGTCATTGCTACAGCGTATACGATAGAATTCATGCAAATGTAACAAAACAATGCGTTCTTCATGCTTCTTTTATAATGACCTACAGGTCTAGATAGTTCTTGAATTTTCTGAATCAAAATGGCTGTGTTGCAGCGTTTTCCGCGTAGGACCAGATAATTTGCAACACTCAAGGAAGAACTCATAATAAACGACAACTTAAAGTGCAATTTGTCTTGCCATATTGGTGAAAGAGATGTGAGTATCATAAAATTCAAATACATCCCTATTAAGAGACATTGAAAAGCGTAGGCACAAGTTTTTTGCCTCCAAGATGGCTTAAATTTCTCCACAAGACCAAAGCAGGTAAGAGAACAGATCAAATTGCTATCACCAAATGGTTTCGATATTTTAGGCTTCTTGAATAGCTTGTTTACTGAGAATTATAATTTTACTTAAAATAGGTTATTTTTGTGGTTAATAAATGTTTGTTAATACAATTACTAAGTAATTTTCAAACCAGCTGTCAAAAAAACAGAATATAGTTAACACTAAACGGTTTTACAGTTTTAGGTTTCACGATAAACATACTTGATTAGAAATGTACTTTTATAGAAAACTTGTGTATTGTGAGGTTAATAAGGCTAAAACAATAAATGTGATAGATAAACATATTATATCGAGTTCATCAAAGGTCCATTAACGAGATTTTCAAATGGTTGACATTTGGAATCGTGCCATTGAACTTACTGAATTTTACTTATATATCTGGCAAGTACACTGATGGTAGTTTCGAGTGCGTTGACCAAAAAGGTCTTTAAACAGTCCAAAGATTTTCAGAGAAATGTCAGCATGTTCAATAATTCGGAAGGATTCGTGTAAAAAGATCGTACCAGGACAGATAGAATTTTTTTACCACTCAACTTGATGGGCGTGATACACTCATCCGGAAGTTCTCACTGTTTACAAAAACAAGGAAACGAGAAAAACCAGCCAAAACTTCGTTCATATTTTCAAAATTAAGTCTTATAATGATGAATTTCGAATTATATGATAGTTTTCATCAAAAATATCAGACATATTTTGCAAATACTTTGATGTAACCACACGACAACACATTTCAATATGTTTGATGCGATTTTACAGCCTTCAGTGTCTAAAATTTGGGATTTAATGAGCGAATTATATCTTTGTATCCCGTGTTTGATTTTTGTTTATACAGGATAATTGAATATTGACTTTTTTATACCAAGCACACTATTAACAATTGATATCTCAACAGCTTAAATCTCAAGTCTCTTAATGTATTACATAACGTTTTTCTATAGTTGCCATGACAAATTTGTCATAACATTATCAGACACTGAATATTTTGTTTACATTTCGATTACTAATTCGTAGCTGAAGAATCAAAATCACTTTGGAGTGTTGATGCGATCATGTATAAGATGATTGTATGTTTCCATTAAAAAAATTATTTTATATCGAATGAAGTTTTTTGTCCGTTTTATTGAAAACAATCGTGTTTTTAATTGAGGCTATGAGAGTAAAAGCAGCCTAAACAGTAAAACCCCGAAAATTGTATTATTACCTTTTATGAAAACCTTTTATTTCTTTAAACATGTACAGGTCGTTCTTCTAAAATTACTAAATATATCCTTGTTGATTATTGAAAACAAATTTTTAGAAACCTAAATCTCACACGCACGGACATGCACACACACACACACACACACAAGAGTGGAGAAATGAAAGGTAACACGTATGTGAGCAACAGTCGAAGAAGTCGGTTTTAATATTTTCAAAATTGCTTTTGATAAGTCAATTCATATAAATGTACTGGTTTTCGTAATACTCCATAAGTTCTTGAATTGTACTGATTTCCGTCATTAAAATATTTCTACCAAAGTAACAAACGGAAATTCAATTGGAATTTTATGAAATTTCGGGAAAATAGTAAAGTTTGGTAGCATAAAGTGATTAGAAATTTTAAATACTTAATTTAAAGATATTAATTTGTTTATAATTGTATTATATATAGATATGCAAAATTGTAATTATCATAAGTTTTTAACTTGGTGTATAATACTTATAAATATGATGTTTTTAAAATATTAGCATGTCTTCTTACTTGACGCTTTGTCTAGTGTTGTAATAATGAATTTATTTTTTAAATCTTTAATATCTTGAGCTATTAACTTCTAGTTAAAGGTATTGATTCCAAATGATGGAAGATTTTCATTTGTAAATATTTTAAAGGTATTCTAGATTATAAAGTTTCAAATTTCCACTCTGTGAAGAGATAAATAGAGGTATTGAATTTAGTGCAATACATATTACAGACATTATCAATGTCTTCAAGGAATCTTTAAAGCATAAAACGTGTTTCTATTTCATAGACAGTATGCTTTTGCTTTTGTGTTAAAAATTCTAAAATGAATGCGATTGAATTTCGATATCAAAATGAATGTTGGAGGCAGGCAGTCGTATTTTTGAAAAATATCCTGGAGGAATGTTTGTTTATCTACGCTAGAAAAATCATTCTGCGAGCAGCCATCGAATTTTAAAATTTTATTAATCGTTGTAGCGAAGATTTCTTTTCTGGTGAAAATTTGTGTTATTGTGTATCGTGGGAATTCTGCTATCGACGATCGATATTCAACATTTTTTTAAAATGTATAATTGAAGAAAACTTTAAAAGAATAATAGACTCAATTGTGATTAACTATAAAAAGTTGTTTGTTGTTTTGGGTTTCAATGGATCGAGCGCATTATTTCGTACATTTGTGACAAACAACGTCAAGTAAATTTCTTTATTCTATATCAGTGAAGCAGAAGGGAAAGTTTACGGATATGAAATATAGAAATGCACTTAGGTAGGTAGGTATTTTAATAAACGTCATACTGGAGCAACGGGCTATTGACGACTGTCCGGCATCAATTCCAACGCGAAATATACGAGGACAACACCACGTAATTTTGAGAACCCTAGGAAGAGTCAAATCTGCTTGGTTTGGCTTCCTGGACATTTTATTCAATAAAATATTACGACTACAGTGTTGTTAGCTTCGATTTTGTTTCATGTTTTCGACGCACACATAAAATTCAATGGTTATAAAATAAGAATAAGATGCACTAGAAACACTGGACTAAATTGCCCAATGTTGACAACTGTCCTCTACGAAAGTGCAGTGGTGGAAAATAAAATGTATTCCAACCTCTCCTTTTATGCAGAGCATATAAGGCGTTTGATCGAGTTTACAAGATGGAACCTATGCAAATAAGATTGGGTGATTATGTTACCAATTCTGGTTTCGGGATTGCAACATTCGCAAAATATACAGGGTCTTTAGACTCCTGTAGGGAACAGTAGAGGTGGAGCTTTGTTCCAGAACTTTTTCAGGTGTAAGATCAAAACTGAGTTTAAAATTGGTTTCGATCTTGCTTTGGGTCTCTGAGAGTGGCATCCAAGAAGAAGTAATTGGACCCAAACATGACAATTTAGCCAATTTGTCTGCCATGTCGTTATCATACACTCCAGATAGTGCATATATCCTCAGATATAACTTTTAATTCGTTAACAATATTTATAATTACTTTATCTCGGAAAAATAGTGACTAGCGTACTGTAGACATAGGAGAGCCGCCATCGATACTGTAGTTATATTTTTCGATGCTCTTGAATAACAATGATCTTATATGAGAAATTTTGGATTTATATACGTCTATCTATATATAGACTTATATCTTAGACATATTAAACATGTATATACGTATACGATCTAGATATTATATGTATATACGTACATGTTTATTGAACATATTAGAAAATAGTTTCTTTGACTGAACAGTTCGAAATACTATAGGCAGAAACTCCTTGTTCCTCAATGTTATTAAGGTTGGCGGCTCCCTCAAAGAGGTAAATATTACAAATATAGAGGTAATATAAGTGTAAATAGAGTGTGTATCAAATCTTTGTTTTAAGCAATCTTTAGCAATCGTTAAGGTACAGTCGGGAGCCAAACTTAAATCATATTTCCATACGGATTTTTATTCTTAAGCGCCACTTGGATATCCTAGAAGGTACTCTTATATGCAGAAATGAAAGACGGTAATGTTTATTAGAATAAACCTAAATTTGGTGGAGTACAGCAGTAAAAAGAAATGGCTTGAGATTTGCTCTATAAACACTTAACTCTCTCAGGACATACGCAAATGAATGATTTGAATTTAAGTCTACAGGGTCTGCAAGTCTACATACATTGTAACATCCAGCAGTAAAATTGTAGCTTTTAAGAATAAGCTGATATTTTGTCAAGGAGAATTGAACAAAAACAACAGAAATGTTCCCGTGCTTTTCAGATTTTACTAAAGAAAATACTTGTTTTTTAAAAACATCATTTCCCGACCTATGATAAAATTGAGAGAAAACGTTTCGAAAAAGTTAGAAAAACTGTCAAATAATGAATTAGGTAGGATACGTGATCCATTTTCGTTGGATATTTTAAAATCCAGTATATCTTTAAATGAAAATAACAGTTAATTGTGATGTTTCAAGCAAAGAAACACTGCGCATTTAATTTAAGTCTGTGACTTGTCAAAAATTTTGGTTATCGATTGGAAACGAATATGCCGATTTGAAGAACAAGGCAATTAATATTTTGATTCAGTTTGGATCGACCTACTTATGTGAAACAAGATTTTCAAAATTAGTTGCCATTAAAAAAATAACGATCTAGATTGGAACCAGAGGATGACTTACGGCTTGCGATTTGCAATAAAGATTCTAACATAGAAGCAATCATGAACTCTTTACAAAGGTATATCTCAGGTTAAATTATTGTGATTTATAGTTTTTTTAAAGTATTTTTCAGTAACAAATATTTATATCTTTATGCACATAAATAAAAGCATTGGTTCATAAAATTATGTGTAAGGCAGTGAAACATAAGCACAAATTCCAAAGATAATTCATTTTAGTTACGTTGACGATTCAAAAAATTCGTCGTTTGTCTCGCAACAAAATAGTATACAAAAATTGGGGGATAGCAATGAAAATAGTTAGCGCACCACTGGCTTGAGGTATTTACAATTCATGGAAAGAATTAAAAAAAACATCAAAACTTTACATGTCAGTTAATTATATGGACACTTGCTCAAAATACAGGTTAAATAAAAAGTTTTCAAGGAATGTTGAAATTTCTTGAGTGTAGTACATCCATGTCTGTTTGCACACAGCTCATTAAATAAGGCGTTATCAGGTAATGTGAGCACTATGATATGCTGTTAGTACACATTATTAAAACTTAATTCATATCCCTTTATGCACCGAAACCTCACTTGTTGGTTTTGCGAGATCTATTTTTAGAACTTAAGGGAAGGGGTTCTTTTTCTTAAGCTTTGGTTTCCTAAGAAAGTGGAGCCGTTATCTAACAGCCGTGATACGTCATGATGCCGCGGGCATAACTAAACGGCCGTCTAAACAAAAATCCAAGGTGTCAACTTAGGCGGACAGAATACGTTGGAGAATGGGCAACACATACGGCTGTCGTGGTTTATTTTATTCGAGAAACAAAACAAAGTGTCTTTTTATTCTCTAGTTCAAAGTTCCTAACTTCGAGATCGTTGAAGGTAGAGTGAAAATTTCAACAGATTTCAAATCAGCGCAAATTTCTACGCCAGATCGATATCAAAAACAGTTTTATTATTCAATTATTTACCATTTGATAATTTAATTATGTATTAAATAATTAATTATTTATTCAAAGAAAATCACATTTAAGGTATCGATCTGGTGTCAAATTTTCCGCAGATTTCGAATCCGTTGAAATTTTTATTCTGTGTATAACGATCCCGATTTTACAAAAACGAATTATTCAATGGCAGTCAAAAATGTTTATTTATATTGCTCCTCTTGGCTGGAATCGTTTGGAGCAGGAAATGAAATATGGCCGCTACAAGAGAAAAAACGTTCTCCAACTGTTTGAGACCGCTATGACGACAGTCATGGAAATGGCGGCTCCGATAATTTTCGTTACGCTCACAAACAACGCTCTCTAGGAAACCAACACCATGTGTTAGTATAAACAACGTTTTAGTGACGTCACCCACCGATACATCACGGCCGCTAGATCACGGCTACGCTTTCTTAGGAAACCGAAGCTTTAGTCTCGCTTACACCATATTATCCAATAGCGGTGCTGTGATTGGCCGCACTTGTGTCCTTCGAAACATATTTTTAGAAGTTGTGTATGCAATGTGTTTCTTCCCATAGCCTCGCTCCAGGGTCCCATTTTAAAGTAATGTCTTGCTTTTGATATTAATTAAACGACTTGCTCGTCCACATTCAACGTGGCAGGACTTTTGTAAGTTACTGTATAGTGTTATGTTTTAAAGTTGTTATTAAGTTTTCAAAACATATTGTCTGTCTGATTCTCGGGACCACAGCCGTCTAATTCAATAACTTTCGTTATCGATATTCTTAAGAAACACATTTCACACTATCACAACATTTGTAAACATTTTATAATAGTATATTTCATTCAAGAAAAAGCAATTTTATTACCAGAAAACACACCCACAAAATCTTATTAAATATGATCATCTTTATGCACAGTATATAGACAATTCATGTTTAATTTAAATACACTTTACTTTAGTATATAGTCGCTAAGTCACAATTAGAGAAACAAATAATCTGAAAATAACAGTTCTTGAAATATTTGATGTGCTTTTTCTGCTGACAGCATATTTTTAAAGACAAATATAACATATAAACCATACATTTTCTTATTAAAAAAAAAAGAGTTTCATGCTCGTGATGTTAAAAAATACAATAGACGGTTTACTAATAGAAGCACGCTGATTTCATTCATTCTCTTTTGGAGCATCATTATATGAGATAATTCTTACATCGTCAATATTCACTAGGAGTAAAGTATAGGTAAGTATAGTTCCTATTACTGACAAAAAAAGGCTCCTTGTGAAATAAATAATTTCACATGCGGAAAAAACAAAACCCTCCATATTATACCTGCTTGTTTCCAAATTATCTCGCATTCCAGACATTGCTCTGGATTCGATTTTCTTGATGAACGCTTCTTTGAATCGTACCAATTCGATAGGCAACTGTCCCGCGCATAGTATGACAGCCATCATAGATACAAATGAGTTGAATCCAACGACAAACATTTCAACTAAAAGGGCTACTTCCATTTGGTGTGAGTGCATCGCAGCTATAGTTCCAACAATAATAAAGCATGCACAGAAATTTGCGACAAAAATCAAAAGTGTAGGCAATGAAAATATTGCTTGCAACTCTACTAAAACGTCAAAAAGTTTAGCTCTCTGTTTCAGAATACAAGTCTGCTTGATGAGAGTGAATTTTTCAGGTACGGAAAGGTCAATTTCCATTGTGATGCGTTTTGAAGTTCTGCAACATTGCTGACAAAGATCACAGTAAACAAAAGCAAATATGCTCGTTAGAGTTGGATGGAGGAAAAAGATGATGATGCTATTGATAAACGTAATGACGTAATTCATTTGTTTATGCTGTATAGGTTTACTGTATGTGAAATACAGCAACAATTCAGGTCTATTTTTGTAATCCAAGCTGCTAATCATTGCTACAGCGTATATAATAGAATTAATACAAATGTAACAAAATATTAAGTTTATCACGCGTGTTCTATAATGCCACACAGGTTTGGATAGTACTCGAATCTTCTGAATCAAAATGGCAGTGTTGTAGCGTTTGACGCGAAGGACCAGATAATTTGCAAAACTCAAAGAGGAACTTAATAGAAAGGACAGTGTAAATGCCATATTTTCCTGCCAAACTGTAGACAGATAGGTTAGTATTAAAAAATTTAAATACATTCCAATTAAAAGACACTGGAAAATGTAAGCACAAGCCTTTCCTCTCCAAGACTTTTTAGATTTCTCCACGAGTCCACACCAGCTCAGAAAACAAAGAAGATAGTTTACACCAAACGGTTTCGAAGAGTAAATCTTTGTGTGCAGCATGCTTTCTCAGAAATATACTGTTAAAGAAAGAGCTTGTTTATTGTGAGGTTAATAAGGCCGAAAATAAGTTAAAGATAAACATCATATTTAAAGTTCATCAATGGTTAATAAATTAGGTTTTCAAATGACAGACATTTGGCTCTGCTACATTGAACTCTTGACTTTCGAATAGCAAAATCTTACTTTTATATCTAGGAATTAAACTGTAGTTCAATTGCCTAGATCGAATATATACAGAGAAATGTCAGCATGTTCAAAAAGTCAGAAGGATTCATATTAGCAATTCTGTATCAGGACGGATAGAACTTCTTCTGCCATTCAACTTGACCAGCGTGAAACTGACTTCTGGATATTCTCACTGCGTACGAAAGCCAGGAAAGGAGAGAAACTGGTTTGAACTTTGTTGATACGTTCAAATTGAAGAGTCTTGTAATGATGAATTTAGAATTTTTTGAATAAAGGTTTCATCAAAATTATCAGAAATATTTAACGAATATTTATTTTGATGTAACCATACGACAGCACACTCTATTCGACTTTATACGACATTACAGTCTTCAGTGTTTCCCCTCTTGTGACTCGTGAAAAAATTACATGTTCTTACCGGTTGTTTTATTATTATTTTTTGAATCAGAAGATTGAAAATCGAATTTTTACACCTAACACCGTTAACAATCAATACCTCAAACGCTCGAATATCAAGTTTATTAATGTATATACAGTTGTTTTTCTATAGTTGCTATGACAAAGCTTTAATAACATTAGCAGTCACTGAATGATTATTTTTTCGTTTGTTGATACGTAACTGAAGAATAGAAATCAATTTGGAGTATTATTACGATCAAATATCAGATGATTGTATGTTTACATTTATCTTAAAATTAATTTCACATTTAATGAAATTCTTTGTTTAATGCATTGGAAAGTATTGAACATTGAATTAGTGCTGGAAGATCAATTCCATAGGTGCGTTATGGAGTGCTATAGGGAAATACATTTAACATACGCATTACTAAGCTTTAATGTTAATTAAACTCATTGGGATGTGCTTATATTGTACTACGACCCAAAGACAGGACACATTGGGAATAGAGCAGATATTGCACTTCCATGAAATATTATACATAACATTTTAATTAGATCCGTATTTCTCATGCCAAAGGATACATTGACTGTGGTCTTTAGTGTCGAAAATGTGCCACGTAGCATTGATTGAAAGATTTAAAGAAGGATATTTAGTTGTTGACAGATAAATGGAGCGTAGTGAATAAGGTTTAATTTCGTGTTATACCATATATACAAGGAACCACACAATGTTAAATGTATAAAAATATAGATAATGAGATGAATTGTGACATATAATTTGAATGACTGATGCCGAATACCCGAATTAGAGTCAGACCTTAGAAAGAGCTAAGCTTAGATGAATTGACTATTTAAGAACTTTGACAGTTTAAACTGGAGAACTTTTGTCAAATGTGCTCAAAGTGGTCAGGATTGCACAAAATCATCGCAAAGGCTAAGGCCATTGAAGAAAATTTGTTCGTTTTTGTAACTCTTACGGATTCACAGACATAATTCCATTCTACAACTTGTTTTCTTTATAAAACAGAATCATTGCAAGTAAATTGGTTCCTTGGAATGTCTGGCCTGATAGTATAAAGATGTTATAGGTACAAACACAGTGTTGAAACTACAAGTACAAATTTTATGGGGTGATAGGGTATATGAAATTGAGACTTTTGCCTTTAAGGACGTAAGTCTTCAACTGTCACCTGGATTTAATAGAGCGTACACTAAGGTGCAGAAATGAAACACAGAATGTATGTGAGCAACAGTTTTTTCATCCACTAGGGGGATCCGCCCCCTGCTCGCTTACGCTCGCCAACCCCCGGTGATGGCTGCGCAATCCCATTTGGTTTGTTTCGCAAACCAACACTCCTTTCACAGATGCCATTTGGTTTGCTTCGCAAACCAACATTCCTTTCACAGAGTGAAACTATCTGAATAATTCGTATTATGCTGATTTCACTTTCCGGTACATGACTTTTGATCGCATCCAATTTAATTATTAACCGATTTCCAAAATTATAGTACCATAAGAAAGAGTATATTCTAAGGTATACTGCGATATTTTAAAAATAAAAAATTAATAGTAATTAGATATAAATACGGCAGTTTTAAAAAAAGTAACAAAAATTTCCCGATTTTTCCTGAATTTCAAAAAAATATTATCAAGAACCAAATTTAAATTAAAAAAAAAACTCGACGAGCTGCGTTGAGAGGTACTCTTAAAAAAAAACTCACGACTGAAGACTGAAAATTGGAATGTGTTTTGCTCACTCGCGGAAGAAATTTCACTTCTTCAACTTTAACACTTAATAAAACCTAAACTAATAGCCGCATCGGAAAAAAATATTAATAATTGTCCAAGGAATACTATGTAGAACAAACCATGTTAATTTTGTTTTTTTCCGATCAGTACTTTCTCGGGAAACCGTCTAAGAATCGAGCTAAACAACACAGTTTTCAATCCTGCGGCGGCGGTAACATTTTTTTAATATAGAGAGATAATTGAAGTTTCGTAGTACAGTGAGTTAAGGAAATTTTACTTGAACCTTCTTGCAGAAACTTTCAATCCTCTGAGAGGCGCATACACATGTGTACGTTTTGAAACCTACATTTCTCCCGGTTTACTATTTTTGACGTCCTTGACCAATTTAATTTTTTTTAGAATTCTTTGACCCAATCGATGTGGTTATTTGGTCATTAAATGCATTGTATTGAGAAATAAATATTGAACTTATCACAGAAATCGTAACGCTTGGAGGGTTGAGTAGACCTTTGAATAGGGGAAAGAAAAAAGGGTCATGTGAATCTATAAACTTTCTATAGTAGTTGAAATTAAATAGAAGGTTAGATTTTGAATTACAAACTTTGTTGAAGAGCGCTAGTGGACAGACAATCGTTTTTTAATAGATTTTTTAGAAATATTTGATTCTCAATAAATCAATTTAATAACAGGATAATAACTTGTTCGCATAATAAATCAATACCTCTGGGGGTGCCGAACGAGAGATTAGTTGGTCTCTGGTTTGGATCAAAATTACAACCGTGTGCCTGAGAATGAGTGAATGTCGTGAAAATGTGACCTCTCCTTAAAAAGGAGACGTGTCCTTGTGCTGCCATCTGTTGGCTAAAAATTCGAGCTAAGTCGGACTTCCTCCCAATGGGGCTCACTTGCATGGAAGCCGCACCCCCCTCGCCTCTTGCCGTCTTCGATATGCCTGGCACTCCTTTGGTCTGTCAGTGTAAGCATAAGAAACAACAACAACACAATAACAGGAAATTTAAATGCATCTCTTGTCATTAAAGTTAATATAAATTTTGTTGTTCATTACAGATAGATTCAATGATTTTAAATTACTTGTTATTTATTAGAAATTATTATATTATTTAATATTATTAATTTATTGGCACTGACATATTTATAAAAAAATTATTGTAACAAAACAATTACTAGTCAATAAGTGCAATGGAACAAAATTTGTATGTCAAAATCTAATCTTCTTTTACAATGTATTTTTGTTGGTCTCCCCCTCCCATCAATACTTCCGTCGTCAATAGCCCGTTGTGTTGCTCTAGTACGACGTTAACTAAAATTACCATTACCCATCAATACTTCCATAATAATACCCTTCCTTCTTTTACAGTCGCCAATAGCTTGGTGAGTTGTCCCAGTGCGACGTGAATTGAAAATATCTACCCACCTCTTTTTACATAATTATTTTAGAAAGATTTAACCATATCAAAAATTATTTAACAAATGATTAACCCAAAAACCTTACTGTTTTGGGAGAATGATCCCGAAACGTCGGTAATATCGTGTCGTGATGCTCCATCACGAGGTCAATACGATAAACTAAATTCCTTAAACTAAATCAAACATATTTCATGAGGTCAGTGGTAGACCGATATGGAATAAGTTACTTAGACTGCGAGTTGGAGACAATTCACTCATATGCACATTCCCTTTGAAAATTTTCTCTATAGATCGCTCATAGCACGGTGTGTTGCTCCAATGCGACGTAAAATTACAACCTACCATCCACGAAATTTTGAGTAGGTTTACAGTAACGTCACACTCAGAACGACGTAATATACACCTACTCAAAATTTCAGAGATTGTAGGTAGTTATTTAATGAACATCGCACTAAAGCAACACAACGAACTATTGGTAACTGTACGGTATTAATTTTGGTAATTTTTAATTAATACCGTACTAGGAGCAACACAGAGGTCTATTGACGACGGTCCAGGATCAATTTCGAAAGGGAATGATTCGAGGACAACACTGCTTAATTTTAAACCACGGTCAGATGACTAGGCAACACTTGAGCTGGCATCCCACTCTCCAAAAGTCCTCACCAACACAACGTGGAGACTTTCGGCAACGACAGATTTAAGGTGCACCAACCGCCTCTACACCATACGCTTACAATCGTTCATGAACTGACCCGGACTCGAACCAGGATCCTTTCGATCGAGAGGCTAACACCCTAACCACCAGACCGGTTGGTCGGCAATCACCGAAGGGAAATATCAGAGGAGAACGCGACGTAATTATAAACCAAGTGGTGGTGGTAAGTATGTATTTTTAATTAACGTCGCACAAGAGCAACACACGAGTCTATTTTGAAATTGCTAGAGATCAAATATTCAAATAATACCAACAAAATATGCAGGCAAGAATGCTTTTAGCCAAAACCAACAAACACTTGGTTTGATGATTTATCTAAGCCAGGCCTCGAAATAGATTTTTTAATACGGGCGCACACTGTGCACCTAAGTTTTTAAATTAGGTGAACAGGTGATATGTTAGGTGCACATTTAAAATAAAACTACGTAATATAAGAGTATTAATGTAATGGAAACTACTGTATTAGTTGGGTATGTTTATATAGGTTCGTAGTAGATAGTAAATAAAAAATATTTTAACATAACGAAATTCTACGGCGCACGGCTGTCGCGACAGTCGCTTTAACAGAGCCATGTGGAAAATGTTTCGATCATCGGAAAGTTCTGGTGGCAGTGACACATGTAAACCTTCCTCCTGTATAAACCCGTTACGGCACAGCGATTTTGTTTTCGCACAGTGTGTATTTAGGAATTTTAATTACGTTACTTTAGAGCGAGCGATGTGGTTACTAATATTTTGTTCAAACATCAAAATAACATAAAATACGTCCCCTCCCTTTTTTTTAACGTTAGGTACACTATGTGCACCTAGACGGAAAAAATTAGGTGCACAATTTTATTTTCCTGTGCACAGTGCACCTAAGCACCCGGCTATTTCGAGCCCTGATCTAAGCGATGATTTGCTTGAGTATAAAATATTTTTATTTGGTTCATGCGACGCCGAAGTGCCGCTATAGCCCACTTGAAAGAGTATCTGGTGAGAAATAGGAGGGTTGCGAGTTCGAATCCAGTCAAAGACCGTCGTGTACAAAGGGGTTGGTGCAAGTTAAATCAGTCGTGGCCTCAAATGCCCCCATGTTAGCTTGGTGGAGAAGTTTGGAAAGTACGTTGCCAGCATAGGTGTTACCTCGTAATCGGATAGTGGTTAAAAATTTCGTGGTGTTGTTTTCGGATCTTGTTGATAGGATTAATCCCAGACTGTCATCCATAGACCGTTGTATTTCACGAGAATGCCGACAAAATTAATACCTGCATTCCTTTCCGCGATCCCAGAATAGAAATTTAATCGATAGAAAAAAAATAACGAACTCAATGAGGTGTTACGATGCGTTGATGGCATCATTTCATTCGAGATTGACATCGGAACATCATTTCAGTCAGCATTTACTTTTTGATTAGAGTTTACATAATTGCTATGATTTGTGTTTTAATAAAACTATTTATATTTTTGATCAGAGAAGTGAAGTAAGCGTAAATATTTCAACTATAAAGTTGTATGTTTTTTTACTTACTTCAGTGTTTTTGCTAATCTACTGCTTTGAATTCATGGTTTTAAGATTGCTAAAATTTATTTTATATTTTCGGTAAATCTTACTTTAATCTCAATCTAACATTTAAAATGGAAAAATTAACAAAAGATTCGAAATGAATGTAGTTTAAAAAAATTCCAAACGGGACATTTCGCGTGAAATGGATGATCAAGCAACTTCAACCCTTGGGGATCGGAATTCCCTTACATCTCCGGGAATCATGCATAGAAAAGCTCATGCTACAGTCAATCAATTTCGAGTCGAAAATAACGAAAGGGGATGTGAAAGAAAGAAAAGTTCCAATACCGAAGATGGCCAAATTGCTTCCGAAAATCAACTTTCTAGTGTTGGAACACACTGCTCTTTGCAAAACCGAACCAACTTGAAACAAGAAGCCGAAAACTACGAATAATCTAACTGGAAGATAAACAGAGAAATTCTTAAACGTGCAGCAAAACCACGCTTAGCGTCCCCAGGAATATCTGGAAGCCATAAAAAGCATGACACACAGCGCACAAATAGGAAAACATCAGCGCCCGATTATAAAAGTAGGCAAAGACTACTTGTACTAAAGGAACCCCTTAGGCTGACGAAACGAACCAGAGGAAAACGCCAAATGGAACACAAAAAGGTGCAGACTCAATTGAAAAATTTGAAATGTCATATTTGCAACAAATTTCTACCGGGGCACCCCCCTAAAAGTTGTCAATTGGCTAGAAAAAGTCATTGGCAAACTTTTAGCTCATTCTGATAATATTAACCCGTGTCTCATTGAGGTTAAAGTTAAGAAAAACATCGATTTTTAGCAAAAAATCCTAGTTTTTACACTTTAAAATTGAAACTATTCGTCCTAGAAACCTGGTTCTTGTCTCATTTCATAAGAAATTTTATTGACTTGAATTTTGATCACATCCACGTTTTTTGCTAAAACTGATAGAATGGTATTTAGCATTTTTCAGGTAAGATCGTTGTGGATATCCTCAAAGGTGAATTTTTATGCAAAGCTCTAAAATCATTAGCATGTCGCCACCATGTTTTAGAAATTGCTTACAAAGCAGTTTTTAATTGCAAAATGGGCACATCCACTGGTCCTCAGCCAGATATTTTTCGAAAATTCCAGACTGGGTGGTCTAAGCTAGACAAGACGAAATACAAGCAGGTATAGAAGATGAAAATATTTGAATTAAAATAAGTTATCCAGACCAAATTTCAAGTTTTCTCTTTGAACAATTAAAAAACCGACAGCTCAGGGATAATTATAAAGAATTCATCCAACTTTGCTTAATTCATTTAGGGCGTCTTCCTCAAAAAGACATTAAGTTTAGAGTACCTGGTGCTATTCATCACGCCAGATGGATGACAATTGCCATTTATTCTCTTAAAATGCATATTTTGAGGGATCAATTTTGGATAACTGATTTAGAGAGAAGAGGTATTGCATGTATTTGTTTATTTATAATCAATATTTATGTAAAAGCATGGTTCAATGCCCACAAACCCACTTTGGCCCCCAACCTAGACCTACAATTATTAAAATCTTTAGTTAGATACAGGAATTAATAAAGAGGTTGCATACAAGGCCCTGTCTAAAATAATAAAACGTATGTGGTATCTGAAATAGGAGCAAGTTGCATTTTCATTTTTCTATGATACTTTGGGAAAAAATGCCAAAACAAGCATGTTGAAAAATTAAGGTCCGAAGTAGAAAAGGATGAAGATGATTGTGATGATAGGGATGTAAAACCAAAACTCAATCTCCCACAAGTTGTTCAATTATTAGACAAAGACGTTAATTATTTTGTTTCTGCTTTAATTCTAAATTTTTTTAAGAGATTTGAAATCGATACAGATTTTTTAAATACTGATCCCGATATATGGTGTGAAAATCAACATTATTTAAAAGCTAAAAAAATAGTAGACGGTTTAAGGGTTGTTAATGATACTGCTGAGAGAGAAGTAAAATTAATTAAAGACTTTAATTCCTCTTTGACGAAAGACGAAGAACAACGGCAGTTCCTTTTACAAGTAGTATCTGAATGTAGACAAATTTTTCCGGACTCTTCAAAAGCTACAATATCTAAGACATTACCACCTTAATTTGTAATTATCACTTAATTTGTATACTTAAATAATAATAATATAATGATGTATAATTCAACTATACAATTAATAAATGACATTTGAACACTATTTGTTGTCATTTTTACTCCTTGCTTCCTCTTTTTTACCCCTAATGCCTTCATTTTGAATTTGAATGTTGTGGGATTTATTTTTAAAAATAGCTCTAACTAAAACCATTTTAATGTACAAAATGAAAAATACAAAAAGCAAAATCTGGAAAGCAAATGTAATTAAATATTGTAATGTTTTTAGGGGCTTTGCTTAACAATTCAATTTTGAGGATATCTACTACGACCTTACCTGTAAAATGCTATATACCATTCTATCCGTTTTAGTAAAAAAAGCGGATGATATCAAACTTCACAGGTCAGTAAAATTTCCTATGAAATTAGACAAAAACCAGGTTTGTAGGACGAATAGTTTCGATTTTAAAGCGTAAAAACTACGATTTTTTGCTAAAAATCGCTGTTTTTCTTAACTTTAATATTCGTGTTGACTACCAATTAATATAAGCGGGAATTGAACACTATAAATTCGCAACAGTACGAATGGAAATCTACTGTGAATTGACTATTAATTTTAAATCAGTAATCGAACTTTATTAATTTTTTTATTATGCTATTGAACACTCTCACTCTTGGCCCTTTCAATACACAACACTGCATATATGATTGATAAATGTGTCCAATAGTATTAAAGGTTTGGGGGTGTTAAATAGCATTTGATGGTGATCATCGTGCGGAGTGTGTCTTGGCTGTCCTTGACTGTTGCTATTTTTAAAATACTAGTATAAGATTATACATTAACAGATAAAATACAGATTTTTGCAATGGATCTTTTGAAGACTCCAGACTGAGTTTTTAACTTAACAACCTTGACCCGTTTGTTATAATCGAAATAGAGCTCAATTATTCTACCTAATGCCCATTTTTGAGACGGTAGATTTTCCTCCTTGAGAAGCACTAGCTCATTGACTTTCACATTATCTTTCTCAGCCATCCACTTGGACCTCTGTTGCAGATTATTAAGATACTGTACCTACCATTTCTTCCAAAAAATGTGAATTATTTTGGCCAATTTTTTCCAGTTGGACAATCGACTGTCTTTAACTTCAATTAAATTTGGCTCTACA
Organism: Metellina segmentata; assembly: GCA_947359465.1. Taxonomy (NCBI): domain Eukaryota; kingdom Metazoa; phylum Arthropoda; class Arachnida; order Araneae; family Tetragnathidae; genus Metellina; species Metellina segmentata. Next base: position 39,248,871 of record OX375877.1, on the reverse strand, counting down.
ACAGCATTTAAGGATCTGCCGATTAGGAAATGGGCAGGGGTTAACACATCAGTATTTGACGACAGAGGTAAAAGCGGCCTAGAATTTAGGATGCCTACTATTTGGGTAATGAGTGTTAGGAATTCTTCATACGTCAGTCTGGAATTTGCTACAACTTTTTGAAATGATACTTAAAGGCCTTTACACCACTTTCCAAGAGGCCACCAAAATTAGGAGCTCTAGGTGGGAGAAAGTTCCAGTCGATACCCTCAGTTGACATATAATTGGCAATGGTATTGTCTGGTTTTACAACTAAGTTACGTAACCTGGAAAGTTCTTTATTAGCAGCCTATGAAATTTGTAGCGTTATCCGAAAATGATTTTGAACACAGGCCTCTGCGAGCCACAAATGGTTTTAAACAAGCTTTAAGGTTGATTTAGAACTCGTGTTGAGAGAATGGAATTGTTGTTTTGACTACTCTGAAAAGCCGAAGCAAAAGTCGAAAGGGATGATTCACCAACAGCTGTAGGACCCCCTCTCCCACTTAGGTTAGAACGCAGGTCACGGTCACCCGAGTTGGCTTCACTCGAAGTACGCACGTACTCATGGTTTCTACGGTAATGCAATGAATAGTGATGGCGTCTCTTCTTTCCCTTTCGCTTACACAGAGAACAAGAAAAATGTGATTTACAGTTATTTTCCAGATGCTTGCCCAGACAATTAAACAACAATTATTTTTCTTAAGGACCTCCACTCTGTTAGAAACAGGCAAAGCCATATAACTATTGCATGCAAACAAGGGATGGTTTTCGAGACACAGAAAGCATTTTTAACTCTTGCAATCAGAAAGAAATATTTTAAGCACATTTCTCGAATAAGATATTTTAATACTTTGACTATCGTCCACTGTCAGCGGTTTTCCCCGGGACACAAAAAACAGGTAAATTTCTTTTGATAATTTTATCGGATCAAACCATTTATCTGATTGCCTAACACTGATATGAGACGCGGTATCTCTGTCGAATGTATGAAACAATTTGTCTGGTAATATTAGCTCATTTAATTTATTAAAGTCCGACACTTTCCTCAACTTTAAATAGTACTCCCAACTCGTAATCATCTAGCGAGTTGTTTTTCGAAATTGTTCAAGACACGATTGTGGAGTAGGCTCAAATTCACACAACACATTAAATTTGACTTTTTCAGAATCAGTCAGCTCATCATCCCCAATGTAAGTTCTAACATTGGAAGCTCTCTCTCCTAATAAATTGAACGAAATTTCTGTTTTCGAAACAAATGCTCTTTCTAAGGAAGCAAAAAAGTAACTCCATCCTTCTGGCCTACTCGAAATTTTTCTGTCAGTGTCCGAACACTCTTCATCAAAGAATCATAAATTTCCACTTGATTCTCAGATTTACGGTTAAGTTTTGTTTCAGCCCGGACTTTTTCAAGCTCAATTTCTTCCTTAGCTCTTTCTAGCCTAAGCTTTTCTAGTTCCATTTGTTTCTGTTCCTACTCAATTTGTTTCTGTTCATTATTTTTGCGATCTTCGACAGTTAATTTATCAATTCCGTGACCATTTGAATGTGTGATGCACAGTATTTATTACTTTTGATGAGCTCAATTAGCTGAATAACTGTCATTTTCGTATTTACCTCTTCACCTGACTCACTGGAAACCTGTCTAAGACCTTACTTTCTACAGTTATTAAGCATTTTTTTTAATTTTGATACTCAATACAAATAGACTTCATTCAAGTTCAAATTTTTCACTTACTTCACTTACCCAAGCTTGCACTTTTTTTTATCCAGTTCACTACGGCGTGGTAAGGATCATATATATTCGGCTCAGGATAGCACACACAATGGAAATACTCGTGGACTGTATAACAACACAATTTATTTCGTATCTCAATAAATTACCATTGCTCATCTGTTAATGCGGTCACATTTACCGCATGACTAGTCACTCCTCATGGGATTTTACTCGAACACTGACTCAATTCACACTTTTACCAAAACGTGGCGCTGCTGCAACAGCGCTTGTGGTTGGTACAGAACAGTCTCATTAGCTAAGTAAGGGATTTTAAGTGTGAACAAACGAATCAGTGCAAAGCGAAGTGGAAGGACGAAATGCGAAGATTTTAAAAGGCTACTAAAATTACCTACTAAATACATGACTAGCCGTATAATTTAGTTTATCGCCAGTGGAACTGAAGTATTTATTGCCCAGAGTTAGTAAAAATCATCACCAACAGCCACTTACACTGGAAATAAAAAATCTAAACCCACTGTTCCTTGGGAAATACGAGGAAAAGATTGCACTCACTGCCAAAAGTAAAGCACAAAACGTAAAATGCGAAACAAATAGAGTGCAGATTTGATTGACACGAAATGTGTCAGCAAAGTAGCAAATAGGTTTATGCATGAAACAAAAAAAAAGATCTAGTAGAAAGATGAAAACAATATTCAATTTTCATGAAAATTTCATAAACCCTGCCACCTCTTAAAATATGTACAAGAAATTTCGAAAAACTGTTTTTGGCTACCTACAACATTTTTATACTAGAATAAAGATTAAAAATAATTCTGTTTGGAATGACTCTTTTTGGTCAAATAGGTTAAAACTGTGGTTTGGAAGTCATGCAGGGAAGACGGCAATTTGTAGAGTGGAATTTATACCTGTAAATCCGCAAGAGGGTTACGAAAAATAATAATTTTTTTCAATGGGTGTCGGCCTAAACCTTTTTGAACAGTGTGTCCTATCTTGGTGAATTTTGGCTAGAATTCTCCAGTTTTTAGTATAGCAAATGCCAAAGTTACTGTCTCCATAGTCAATAAATCAAATGTTTGCTCTTTCTACAAGCCTAACTCCAATTTGGGCATTAAACATAGAGCATTCAAATGATATGCCACAGCTCATACTATGATTTATATTTTTATATATTTAACATAAGCAGGTTCCCTGTACAGATAGTATAACTCGAAAGTGAACGTTATTCACCACACTCAGTTTTTTTTTGTATGCCACCAAATATACTTAAAATCTATCTATCGAAGAACTGTGACGTATTTTCGACAATCAAGAATCTGGACAGTCACCACAGTCCAAGTATGTTTTGGCTTTATAAATCACATAATTAATTAAATTGTGTTATAATTAATTAACTTTTAGTTAGCGCTAACTTTTAGTTTTGATTATCGTAATCTATAGCATAAGTTTATTTTAATTTAACGTGCTTCCTCCATTTTTGGATCTGGCTCACGGTTGTGCAATAGATTGCTTGTTATTGTTTCTTTTTTAGAGTACGACACACACACAGGTTAGATTTTGATTTTTTAAAAGCATATTAACTTTTAGTTTGAACTGTCATAATCTAAAATATAATTATATTTTAATTTATTGTGCTCTCTCCATTCTTAAAACTGGATCACGGTTGTGCAATACTTTGTTATTGTTTCTTGTTTAGAGTACGAAAGTTTGGATAATTATTTTAAAAGCATATTAACTTTTATTTTGGATTATTTGGATATATTTTTAAAGTTAAGCGACATTAAATATTTTGATGTTTTATGCTATTTCTGGTTTACTATCTTTAATGACCAAACAATCACATTTATTGGTCGAAAGAATCCAAGGAAATATTCTATTGTTCAGGGAAGAATGCAAGTTTCAAAACGTACAAATGCATGTGCGTAACTCAGAGTGTTAGAGTCTTCTGTAAGAAGTTTCAAATAAAATGTCCCCAACGCACTGTACTACGAAACTTTAATTTAGGCTGAAAAAAACTTACTCACATACAGGCTGTCTTTCATTTCTGCACCTTATTGTATGGGTGTGAGAGTATGCGTGTGTGTTTACTATCGATGAAATCCATTTGGCATTTGAAGACTTACTTTCGTAAAGAAAAACGGTTAAATTCCTTATTCCCTGCCACCTCTTAAAATGCGTGCAGAAAATTTCGGAACACTGTGTTTGGCTACCTACAACATCTCTATACTTGACCAAAGATTAAAAATAATCTTTTTGGAATGACTCTTTTTGGTCAAATATGTTAAAACTTGGGTTTGGAAGTCTTGCAGGAAAGACGGCAATTTGTAGAGTGGAATTATACCTATGAATCCGAGAGAGGGTTACGAAAAATAATTAATTTTTTTCAATGGTTGTCGGCTGAAACCTTTTAGATCAGTGTGTCCTATCTTGGTGAATTTTGGCTAGAGTTCTCCAGTTTTTAGTATAGCAAATGCCAAAGTTATTGTCTCCATAGTCAATAAATCAAAGTTTTGCACATTCTACAAGCCTAACCCCAATTCGGACATTAGACATAGGACATTCAAATGATATGCCACAGCTCATCCTATCATTTATATTTTTATATATTTAACATAAGCTTGTTCTCTGTATAGATAGTATAACTCGAAAGTGAACTTTATTCACCCTAATCAATTTCTTTCTATGCACCAAATATCCTTAAAATCTTTCTATCGAAGGACTGTGGCGCATTTTCGACAATCCAGTAGACAATCCAGAATCAAGATAATTACCACAGTCCAAGTATATTTTGGCATAAGAAATCACATAACTAATTAATATTTTTATATAACTACTCATAGAGTGCAAAAATCTGCTTTATTCCCTAGGCCCCTTAGTGTATTAGGGCCGTACAACAGTAGAAACCCATCCCTATTAATTACCTCGCCACTAAAGCTCAGTAATGCATATACTAAAAGTATTTTACGATAATACTCCGTATCACGCATGGAATTGACTTTCCACCATTAATTAACTACCACATCAAGTTTGGCCTAATCACCAACATTCCAATGGAGATAAATGCGATTTTTTTGGCATCATTTTTTCTAAATTTATATTTATCCACAGTATGATTTAAGAGTCTAAAAATGTGTTTTTCAACGATCTAGGATGAGTTATTTAGAAATTTTAGAAGACGAACTTGTACATTAAAAAAATTAAAGGTAATAATGCAAGTTTTGAGGTTTTGTGGGTTAGGCCGCTCTGGCTCTCATAGCCTCAATTCAAAGTATGATCCTTTTCAATTATTAGATAAATAATTTCATTCAATATGAAATACTTTTTTTAATGAAACATGCAATCATCTTTTACAAGATCGCAGCAAAACACCAAAGTGATTAGTGATTTCGGTTTTTCTGCTACGACTCAGCAATCACAATGGAAACTTATTATTCAGTGTCTGCTAATATTATTAACGATTTGTCATGGCAACTACTGAAAAAATAGGTTATACACTAGAGACATTCAATCTCATGTTTCAACACAAATAAAACGCGAATACAAAGGAATCATTCGATCAAGAAGTCACAAGCGTCGTGACCACTCAAGGCTGTAAAACCGCATAAAACAGATTAGGATGTGATGTCGTGTGATTAAATCAAACTAAATTTTCTTCAAATATTTCTGATGTTTTTGATAAAAATTCAATGATATAGTTCGGATTCAATGATATAATTTACATCCTTTCCTTTTTTTCGTAAATAGTAAGAACGTCAGGAAGACTATTTCAAGCCCGTCAAGTTCAGTGGCAGAAAAATATCCATCTATCCTCACGCAAGCTGTGTATCTATCTCATTCTGACTTATTGGACATCCTGACATTTCTGTGTATATCTTTAGAACTGTCTGAAGGTCTTTTCGGTCTACGCACTCCAAAGAATACTTTCCTTCACAGATATATAAGTAAAATTCAGCAAGTAAGTTCAATGGTGCATTACCAAATGTCAACCACTTAAAAACCTCATCAATAAACCTTTCATGAACTCCATATAATAGATTTACCTTTCTTATTAACTGTTTTGCCCTTATTAACCTCACAATAAACAAGATATCAGTCAAAGTATATATCTAGGTAAATATGCTAATTACAAAAGATAAAACTTCGAAACCGTTTGTTGTTAACTATCTTCAGTGTTTTCTCAGCTGGTCTGGACTTGTAGAGAAATCCAATCCATCTTGGTCGCAAAGGACTTGTACCTATGCATTTCAATGTCTCTTAATAGGGATGTATTTGAATTATGTAATACTCGCATCTTTCACTGGAATTTCGCATGAAAATGCGCAATTTGTACTGTCCTTCATTTTGAGTTCTTCCTTGAGTGTTGCAAATTATCTGGTCCTACGCGGCAAACGCTACAGCACTGCCATTTTGATTGAGAAGATTCAAGAACTACCTAGACCTTCGAGGCGTAACGAAGGAAACATGTTAAACTCAATATTTTGTTACATTTGCATTAATTCTATTGTATACGCTGTAACAATGACAATCAACTTGGATTACGAAAACAGTTATGAATTTTCGTTGTTTTTCACATACAACAAACCTATACAGCAGAAACAAATGAAATACGTCATTACATTTATCAATAGCATGGTCATCTTTTTCCTCAACCCAAGTCTAACGTGCATATTTGCTTTTGTTTACTGTGACCTTTGTAAGCAATGTTGCGGAACTTTAAAACGCATCACATTAGAAATCAACCGTTTCCAACCTGAGGAATTTACTCTCTTTAAGCAGACATATTATCTGAAACAAAGAGCAAAACTTTTTGACGTTTTCGACGAGTTACAAGCAATATTTTCGCTGCCTACGCTATTGATTTTTGTCGCAAACTTCTGCTCATGCTTTAATATTGTTGGAATTATTGCTGTGACGGATCCCAGCCGCATGGAGGTAGTCCTGTTAGTTGACACGCTTTTAGTAGGATTCAACTCCTTTGTATCTATGATGGCTGTCATATTATACGCGGGACAGTTGCCAATAGAACTGGGAAGATTCAAAGAAGCTTTCGTCAAGAAAATCGAAGCCAGAGCGATATCTGGAATGCGAGAGAATTTTGAAACGAGCACGTATAATATGAAGGGGTTCGTTCTTTCCGCTTGTGAAGTTATTTATTTCACAAGAAGCCTTTTTTTGTCGGTAATAGGAACTATCCTAACTTATACTTTACTCCTAGTGAATCTCAACCAGAGTAATAGTATCGCACATGAACATGCTGTAACAGAGAAAGTTGGAAACTCCATGTAAATCATCCTTTATATTTTCTAAGAGCATGAGCACCACACTGTTTCCTTTATATGAAAGTGTATGGTTTATGTATAATGTTTTTCTTAAAAATTATGAAACAATATGCTTTTCGTAGGAAAAACTCATAAAATGTCTCAAAGCAGAAACTAATGGGTTGCAAATAACTTTCTTTTATGGTTCCACTTATTAACTCTTTGAAGTATACTATTTTAAAGAAGAAAAACAAGTTACACAATTTTTTTAGTACAAAAAATATTGTTAACAAAACGTTTATTTGAGAATCATTTTTAAATATTACACAAAAGGAGAAAAAATATTAAGTTTTCAATAAATCCTTCATTACAGAGTGGGGCATAAATAATACTTACATGCAACTAAAGGTTTAAATGAAAGTCACTGAAACACTTTTTTTTTCTTATACTGAGTGACACTTTGCTGACAGTACAGCACTGTGAAGTGCGAACCTTTGCTTTCGTGCTTGAGACAGCAGAGCGCATATCATCTCCAAGTAGTACGTTTCTAATCTTTTACTATCCTTTCCCATGAAACAGTGGGATTTGATTTTTTATTTGCAGTGGAAGTGGCTGTTGTTCTTAATGGCGCACTTTTCTTGACTATTGTCAATAAACACTTCAGTTGTACCGCCACTTGAAAAGTTTCAGTTTCATGTATTGACTCAATTGTTAATAAATCTTGTATGAATTAAACAACAACAGCTGCATCAAAAAAAAAAATAGTATTCCTTGCCACCATTTTTACTACGTCGGTTATGTTTATACGAAGCTATAGCTCATCAAATTTATCCTCTGCATTCATGTGCGCATTATTATATAACTAGCCACTGCGTAACTAGTAAGGCTGTGCTCATGTTGGACTTTGTGGGGTTAGATGTGTCCATTGCGAACGCTTGTCAACCACCGGTGTTTGCTACCCATTTCCATTTGGTTTGCTTCGCAATTTAATACTACGGACGCCTCGTCATTGTAAAATGCGGCCAAATTCGAATTGCGACGAAATCCATTTGATGTGACGTCACAATCTCTTGGTGAGTGGGGTGCCAGCTCAGGTGTTATCTTGTCTTCTAATCATGGTGCAAAATTACGCGGTGTTGTCCTCGAATCTTTCCCTTAGGGGATTGATCTCGGACCATAGTTAATAGGTCGTTGTGTTGCTCGAGTACGTTAAATAAAAATTACCCAATTTCCTCGTATATTTTGTTAGGGGATTGATCCCGGACGGTTGTCAATAGCACGTTATATTGCTCTAGTACAATGTTAACTGGAAATTACCAATTGCCCGGACCATATTCAATAGGTCGTTGTGTTCCTCGAGTACGTTTAATAAAACTTACCGAATTACCTCGGATATTTTCCCTAGGAAATTGATCCCGTGCTTTCGTCAATTGCCATGTTGTGTTCCTACAGTACGACGTTAATCAAAAATTACCAATTACCTCTGGTGTTTTCTATAGGGGTTTGATCCCGGACCATCCGTCATCAATAGCACGTTGTGTTGCTGCAGTACGACGTTATTTAAAAATTACTAATTTAATTTTTCCGCAGATTTTAAATTCGTTGCAATTTTTATTATGTATTACAATTTTTTTTTTTTTTTTTTTTTTGGGGGGGGGGGTACAAAACACGCTAGATTGGATTCTCGGTGACTTCTTCACGAGGTTAACCGATGCGAAGGTTACAACTGAGGTACGGGTGACGTAACATTACGCAGCGAAAGACGATGGCTGAGTCAGAGGACGAAAAAAAAGAGAATAGAAAATTGAAGAATTTCGATAAATTCTTGTATAATTTCTAAAATCCATCTTATACACATGCACATTTTACACATTTTACTGCAATGCCAAACAATTCTCCATTTTCTAAAAATTAAGAGTTTAAGTTTTTGAAGAAGGCAGTTCAGAAAATTGAATGGTAAAAGAGGAGTAAGAAAACATGCTTTTTTACTTAAAACATAGAAAAAATGAGGATCTTATTTTTAAAATTTTACAACTTAAATGCGTGTCTCATTTTTAACACAACAAACAATGACATGTGTTGGTTTGGGTAATGCAGTATCTTACACAATCCAGTCACATTAATGTGACGTCCAACAACATTCGACGTCAACGTGAAATAACCAATCACAAAAGGAAGGTGGAAGCACATTGCAGTGGAGTGTATATAAAGGATGTCCTAGGGCATCGGAAAGCATTTCAATCGTTGGCCTAATGCAGAAACGTAGCGATTGATCCGACGTCCAAAAGGCCATGATTATTGGCTTTCGGGCCAAGGGTGGAAGCATTTCGGAAACGGCTAATTTTGTGGACTGTTCTCGTGCCGCCGTGGTAAAAGTATACGTACATGGCAAAATGGCACTATCGAAAATCAGCGGCGTGGCACATGTGGTGCACCACGGGCTATAGATAACAGAGGCGAACGAAGGCTACGGAGATGCGTTCGGGCGAATAGACGTGCACCTGTTGAGCAACTGACCGCCCAGATGAACCAAGGGGCTACCAAGAGTGTATCCTCAACAACGGTTCTGCGAACGTTGCTGCACATGGGCCTCCGTAGCAGACGCCTGTTTAATGCACCTATGCTGACTGCTGTTCATCGGCGACGAAGGCTAGAATTTGCACGCCAGTACCCCAAATGGACGTCCACAGAGTGGCGACAGGTGTCGTTTCCCGATGAATCACGTTTAACGCTCCATCGGGCTGATGGACGTTGGCGTAACCGGCGGGAAACGTCTGAAAGCAAACACCCTGCAACAATTGCCGGAAGGATCCAGGCTGGAGGAGGGAGCATTATGGCCTGGGGAATGTTTTCCTGGCATTCACAGGGTGCACTCATCATTGTAGAAGGCAAGATGGATCAGCACAAGTACGCATCTGACCTTGCGGACCATGTCCACCCCTACATGCGAATTATTTTTCCTCAGAATGATGGCATCTAACCAGCAGGACAATGAGAAGTGTCATACAACTCGCAGTGTATGTGCGTGGTTCTAAGAGCACCAGGATGAGTTTACCGTACTGCCCTGGCCAGCAAACTCATTGGATTTAAACCCAATCGAGAATATGTGGGACCACCTCTATCGGGTTGTTCGCGTCATGGATCCTCAACCGCGTAATCTAGCGCAGCTGTTCACTGCACTGGAGTCCGCATGGCTCAACATCCTAGTGAACACCTTCATAAACCTAATTGACTCTCTTCCTTAAAGCCGCGTCCACACCGGAGAAGCAGAGCAAAACATGGATGATTGATTACCCCCGGAGACAGGCTTGGTGAATCAATCTCTCTGGTTTTTCTGGTTTGACAGCTCGGACACAAAATGTTCTATGTGCTCGCGATCAATCTGGTTGGTTGTGTGTTGAAGTTAAAGTGCAAACTTATTGTTTGAAGCAAATTGTTTTAAGGTCCCGTTCTTTACGAAGTCGGCGCCTATCGCGAGTGCAGCGTATATTATCATTAAAGATTTATTAAAGAGAAATAGGAAGAAAAGTTCCCAAAAAAGGCGACATTTGGTGACACACGTGATGGAAAATGTTCTCAGGAGCCAAAAGACTGAAAATGTATACGTCTTTTGCTCACACTAGGTAGAAATTACGCTTTTCCTACTGGGACACTTAATAAACCCTAAACTAATAGCCGCCTCGGAAAATAATCCACTTCATCGTTAACCCTGTACAATTTTGAACAAACCGTATTTTATATATATATATATATATATATATATATATATATATATATATATATATATATATATATATATATAACGAAAGTCCTCACGTTGGGTTGGCGTGGAAGTTTGGAGAGTGGGGTGCCAGCTCAGATGTTGCTTCGTCATCTGACCGTGGTTCAAAATTACGAAGTGTTGTCCTCGGATCTTTCCCTTAAGGGACTGATCCCGGACCGTCGTCAATAGCCCGTTGTGTTGCTCTAGTACGACGTTAACTAAAAAAATTACCAATTACCCTACAAAATAAAAATTTCTTACTGAATATTTCACTCATATGTTCCAACATATTGAATGTCTCTTTCGATTCGGCATTTTTCGGTAAAACGTATTAATACTGTAGTGCAACAATTTTAAATTTTCTTTAATTGCAAAAAAGTTTAAATACATTTTAAATATCCCCCCTAACTATCTTAAACTAGCCACTGCGTGGTGATTGCTAAGAATTCCCATTTGGTTTGCGAAGCCTATTGGATAACAGCAATCATGGCATTGGTTTGCCTCACAAACCAAATGGAAATTCGTAGCCTATTGCAATGGATTCCCAGCAAATTCTAATTTGATTTGCTTCGCAAACTAAATTATGAATATTATGAACTATGATTTGCTTCGCAAACAAACACCTCGGGCAACGCCGTAATGACCTCGTCATTGCCAAATTCGAATTGCGAAGAGATCCAATCGGCGTGACGTCAGAATCTCTTGCGAAAATATAAATATTTAATTGAAAAATTATTTATTAAAAGAAAATCAAATGGAAGGTAGAGATTTAGGGGTTTAGATTTTATTCAGATTTCAAATCTGTTGAAATTTTCATTTGTCTTTAACGATCCCGATTTTACAAAAAAGTACTTAACAATGCCAGTCACTATGTTTTTTTTTATTTGTTTTGCTTTTCTTCGCTGTGAAATGGTTTGAGCGTAGGAAATGAAATCTGTGATATCTCGAATCAAACGAAAGTCATTCTTCACAGAAAGTGGCGTTCGTGTTGGAAAAAATATAAGTTTCAATTTAAAATTATTCATTTATCGAAAATCATATTTTTAGGAATAGATCTAATGTGAAATTTTCCGCAGATTTCATATCCGTTGAAAATTGTACTCTATCTTTTACGATCAAGGAGATAATAAAAAAGAACTACATAACTAAAGTTAAAACTTTAGTCTGCTGACAAATCTTTCTCCGCAAAATGAAATCGGAAGCGGAAAAAATACATTTAGAATCTGCTAACTTTTTATGCAACTTTTATTCCAAAGAAGACAATAATAATTAAATTCCAATAAATTATTTTTTAAATGTTTTAGATTGAATTTTAAAATTCAGGCTGGACACGAAAATTGCAAAAACTTCGGACCACCCGTGTGCCAAATTTCATTATTGCAAGTGCAATAGATTCGTCCGGACATTGCGTAGTGGAGGTCGGACACTTCATTTTATAATAGCAGAGATTTAGACGTGCAAAGTTCCCCAAGACCACTAATATAGACCATCTAAATACACATGGATGGACACATCAATTTTGACACTAATATGGGCAGATTACATTTTCACAACTAAGTTTTAATCGTCAACTATGTATAGCAAAACACACAATGCTTACAAATGGACTACTTAAATAATAGTATCACTTTAAAATCCGAAGAAATATAAATATTTCTGTGTTCCGATCCCCGACCCGTTTCTTAACGATGACCCCGGTGATTGATTGAACGTCGAGCAAGGGAACGAAAAAACGCCGTCCAAATAGAGCGAGCACGAGCACTTGCTTTCCTTTGATGTACCGACTAGAAGCGGATCATTTTGCTCGTGCTCAAAATGTTCATTCACCGTCTACACTGATCGAGCTGCCAATCAAACCTGTCTCCGGGGTTAATCAATCATCCATGCTTTGCTCTGCTTCTCCGGTGTGGACGCGGCTTTACGTCTCGCAGCGGTCCGCTCTGCCAAAAGTGGTTATTCTGGTTTTGACAGGTGGTCACATTAATGTGACTGGACTGTGTATAACCCCAAATTACTCAGATAATAGGCAGATAGAAAAATTAGAAGTATAGTTTAATAGAAATATTTTTAAATGTTAAGATAATTTTAAGCATTTTATTTTAATTTTGAAACAATAATTTAAAATTTAAATTAAATTAAATTTTAATTTATAATCAATTTTTTATATTAATAATAAAAAAATTTGGCACACAGGTAGTCCGAATTGTTTACAATTTTATAGTGCAGCCCGAATAAAATTTAAACTTGTACATTTTATATTTAGTTTACTGATATATTTAATTATTATTGTTTTCCTCCGAATGGCATCAATCTTTAATCTGTATCGACTAAATCGGTATTTTCTATGCGTGTGCTCCCGGTCACTGGATATCCTTTAAAAAATGTATTATTTTTTAAAAAGCATATTAACTTTTAGTTAGCGTTAACTTTTAGTTTTGACTATCGTAATCTATATCATAAGTACATTTTAATTTAACGTGCTTCCTCCATTTTTGGAACTGGCTCACGGTTGTGCAATAGATTGTTTGTTATTGTTTCTTTTTTATAGTAGGACAGGTTAGATTTTGATTTTTTAAAAGCATATTAACTTTTAGTTTGAACTATCATAATCTAAAATATAATTATATTTTAATTTATTGTGCTCTCTCCATTCTTTAAACTGGATCAAGGTTGTGCAATACTTTGTTATTGTTTCTTGTTTAGATTACGATAGTTTGGATAATTATTTTAATAGCATATTAACTTTTATTTTGGATTATTTGGATATATTTTTAAAGTTAAGCGACATTAAATATTTTGATGTTTTATGCAATTTCTGGTTTACTATCTTTAATGACCAAACAGTCACATTTATTGGTCGAAAGAATCCAAGGAAATATTCTATTGGTCAGGGAAGAATGCAAGTTTCAAAACGTACAAATGCATGTGCGTAACTCAGAGTGTTAGAGTCTTTTGGATTATTCTTCATCGAGGTGGTTCAGTGATTTTAAAATGCATGGCCAATAAATAATTTGAGTAGGAGCAGGTTTAATATTCTAGTATTTTAATGAGTACTATAATTACATATTTACAACCGAAACAAATAGGTAAAGGTAAGGGGACATTCCCTAAATTCAGCACGAAGCTGATCGTTATCCAATCAATCATACAATTTCAAACACTAAAATCGTTCTGAAGATTTTAGATAAAAGGAGACAACAAGCAGCGCCATCTGCGCGTTTTGATTGGTTGCTCATATTTCACAACACTCCCCACCTGGACTCTATTAAGAGTACACAATTATACAGTTTTAACCATATTTCAAAACATTGCAATATTTGAAGTCAAATTACAATACACAATTCAAATTAACAGTTGCATACTTAATTAAATCACAATTAGAATAGACTGAAATAAAAAAAAGGTAAACATAAACACTTCAACTGTTCAAAGTAAACGAAAGAATTATATATACCCATTTAGATTTTACTATTAGAAATAATTCAATTCTAAAAACTTAATTCTTTCAAATAAATTCCAGACATTTTTATATTCAAACTAAATATGTAAGTATATATTCAATTGTGAAGAGACAATACAAATAAATGGAAAAATTAATAGTATTAAATGTCAATAATGTTTTTAACACTAATAATAAAATATGAATAGATGTGTAACATAAAGAAAAGCAATTACATGATATTTGTTTAATACATTTTGAATCCAAAAACGAATTATACGTAATTAATTACACAATATTTTCAATTTCTAAAGGATACAGCAGTTGAACTGGTTTCCGGAATAGTCCTTTAGCAGTTTTTAGAACACAAGCACGAATGAGTTTATCTCTGCTAGGTATTACTTCCTTCACAATTCCCATATCCCATAACAATTTTGATTTATTAGTCCCATCTACTAAAACAACATCCCCAATTTGGAGATTTCTATGCCTTTCAGGTGTTAGGAAATGATGGGCAGAATTGAGGTGAAGCAAATACTGTTCCTTCCACTTAAGCCATAACTGTTTTAACAGTCTGGTTTGGTACATCTTTCTCTTGATCAATATGTCCTTGTTGGAAAGTTTGTTCTCCAGTTCAGCAAAGTAAAGAGGATAGCTGAAATCATTCCTTCCGAATTGAAGAAAGTGAACAGGTGCAAGTGGCACTGGATCGCCGAAATCACTTGTGGTGTAAGTCAGCGGACGCATATTCACGACGGCTTCAATTTCACTCAAGATGGTTGTTAGTTCTTCAAATGTCAGGAGGGCTTTTCCTAGGATTTTTCGTAGTGGATCCTTGACGCTTTTCACTAAATGTTCGTAAAATCCTCCCCACCATGGAGCGTGTTCAATAATATTTTTCCAGGTTATTCCTTTGTTTGAGATGAAATCCTGTAGATCTTGATCCTTTAAAATACTTGCTAAACCTTGTAATTCTTTGTCAGCTGCCTTGAAACTCTTTTCATTGTCAGAATAGACAATTTTGCAAGTTCCACGTCTCGAAAGAAATCTCCGAAAAGCTAGAAGGAAGGATTTAGTCGACATATCTGTCACTAATTCTAAGTGGATAGCACGAGTAACAGCACATGTGAAGAGTGCAATGTATGCCTTTGAAGAGTCATTTTTATCAGTTCTAACGAAGACAGGTGTCCAGCTAAGCAAGCAGCACACACTCCAGTGACGCCTCCACACATCGAACATTGACCTCAAGGGAAACATGATAGCGAAACCTCCACAAGGGGGTAGCGTGGGGTTGGCGGAATTCGCGCGGAAAAAAATCCCGAACAATGAGCCCTGCCGGAATGGACAGCCTGCCGTGGGGACGCTATCCTTGGGGTCCAATGGGAAAATAGCGAAAGCATCACGGGGGCTGAAGTGTGCCAAGTGAGAAAAAATAACTTTTTTTCGACAGTTGTCTCTGGGCGTCTG
The DNA here is from genome assembly GCA_947359465.1 of Metellina segmentata. NCBI lineage: Eukaryota > Metazoa > Arthropoda > Arachnida > Araneae > Tetragnathidae > Metellina > Metellina segmentata. The sequence continues at coordinate 39,233,191 of OX375877.1, read as the reverse complement.
GAACTCAGATACTCACCATCGAAGTGCTGGGGGATGGATTGGACACCGGACAGGTCTATTGAATTTAATTTCATTCTTATTTTTATTCAATTAAAAATGCAGTGATTGTCTCTATTTTTTATTTGTGATCAATTATGTAAAATTTACTTGAATTCTGTGACAATATATTTTCTTTCTTGATTACCTGATGTGTCCTGTTTCTTTTGCAAGACTTTAATTTACTTGGATGATTATCACCACAATCACGGCCTAGTCAACGTATGACAAATGTGGTGCCTACGACCAGGTTTTACGAATCGCTCCTTTTTTTAATTTTTTTCCTTTTCACCATTGCGTGAAGAGCGCGTCAGGTGGTAGCCATCTTGAATAAATTCGGTTGATTCAGCCTCCCACAACTTTATCTCTGATTTCCTACGTAGCTTGATGTTTTTGTCCTTGTAGTAAAGGATTTAAATCTTGGTATTTTGAATTTAGTATTTATTACATGGATTATTAAATTCTTTTCATATATCCATGCTTACAAAAATTTTATACAATCACAATCTGTTATGTTAGGTTATTGATATTCGTAATGTTAACTTGTGCTCAGACAAACTTTAAACATTACATAACCATGGTTATAATTTTGGTATTTTATCTCTAACATGCTCTAAGCGCATTTTTACATGTGAAAATAGTGTCTACATAAATAGTCTATTCAATATCGCTTTTGTATTTCATATATTCATGTGTATTAATCAACTATCTCTATGATACTCAATTGTGTGTTCATGATTTGCTAACAATATATATTATATAGTATATTATTGCATATATGTTTGCACGCTGTTCCTGAATTTCATGAAGTTACGGAGTAACAAATATACCATGCCACAATCCAATTCCAATGACATTTCAATTCTCCCGAGGGAGAATCACAACACATTTCATTCGTCCCAACTTAATCTCATACCCGTTTTTGACGGCGATAAAAATACATGTCCTGCATTTTTCACACAACTTCGCCTAGTGTCAGATTTATACAAATGGGAATTTATTAACATCCGAACTGTATTAGGAGCCCGACTCTCTGGTTCAGCGTTACAATATTTCTTGCATGATCCAAAAATTCAAGATTGTACAAACCTTGAAGATCTTGAGAAGGTATTCAAAGAATTTTTTGTGCCTCAGTTGACAAAACACCAACATCACCAAAATTTCCAAGCAATCTCCTACAACACCAACGAGGACGTGAAGAATTTTGCCCATCGTATCAGCACTGCGGCACAGAAAATATATAGTGTAGCCAGAGATAACGAGGCCAGACAAATAATCGACGAAATAAAATTAGTAAAATTCATCGGTGACTTGCCTTTCCACATCAAAACCAAAGTTCAGGACAAGGAACCCGCCACGTTTGAAGAGGCTGTCAAAATAGCCCATAAAATACAGCTCAATAACACCTGCTGTGAGCAACTCAATGCCCAATCTATGTTACTCCAGCCGATTCACCAAATTGCTTCCCAAAAAGATGATGTCTTCTCCGCTAAGCTTGATAACATCATTGCTCACATCAGTGAGATCCAAGTGAGATCCACCAAAAGAACAAACAACATATGACAGTGAAGTCACCACCTATAGAAACTCACATTTTTAATGCCTACACAAATAACTCTCTTCCCATCATTTTTGCACAGTGTGCTGAGGTAAACTTAACCTGTATGATTGACAGTGGTAGTTCAATCTGCCTCTTGCCTGCTTCAACATTTAACAGAGTCAAAAACCTAACTAAGTGCAAATATCTGTCAAGGCAAGTCACAATCAAAGCCGTCAACAATCAAACGATTGACTTTAAATGCTGTGTAGAAATTACAATAACGATTCACAGTCAGAAATTTAAGCAAACCTTCTTTGTGTCCAATGAAATCACTGGTGCAAATTTTGATGTCCTCTTGGGGTATGACTTTCTCAGAGCTAACAAGATGACCTTGGACACCAACAATAACACATTGAACTTTGGTGAAAAATCTGTTCCTCTGGTATCAGAAACACCTACAAAGACATCTGATAATATAAATACTTGTGCTTTTACCCAAACAAAAATTATGCTGAAACCTAATCAAACAAAAGTCATACAAATTTCAAATAGACAAAATTCCAATTTTCAGGGCAGAGAAGTCTTATTCACACCCAAGATCCAAAATCACTGTTTAGAAATTCACACCAGCATACACACTACAGAGAAACATGGAAAAATTCACACCATTGTAAGGAACATTGGTACTAAGAACATTCATGTCAACAAAGGAACAAAAATTGGAGTTCTTGACACAGACTTTCATATCATAAACCAACAGCAGAATGGTCAACACAATACCAATAATCATGTCAACAACATTACTGCAGATGACAGGGTTTATAAACAAAGAATACGTGACTTCAATGTGAAGGACTTCCAAATTCAACACCTTGATAAACTCCATCAGAATCAAATTCTCCAAACTGTTTCAAAATTTAAACAAGTCTTCTCAAAATCGGTTTCAACCATTGGTCATTCTGACTTGGTTACACCAAAAATACAGCTACAGCATGAAAACCCAATTTCCTCCGTACCATATCCGATACCTCAAGCCTTGCAACATCATGCTAAACAGCATTTAGAAGAACTCATTCATGCTGGAATCATCCAAGAAACAACATCTGAATGGGCTTGTCCTATGATTCTCGTAAAGAAGAAAGACCACTCTATTGACAAACCATCTATCAGGTTAGCATTGGACCTGCGCCTGTTAAACCAAATTGTTGAAGGTTGCACATACCCATTACCAAAAATTAATGATATCACCCGATCTTTATCTGGATATCAATATTTCACAGTGCTTGATCTCAATAATGCTTACTGGCAAATTGCACTCCCACAACAATATAGAAAATACCTATCTTTTACTACACAATGGGGAACCTTTCAGTTTAACAGAATGGTTTTTGGTCTTAAATCAGCCAGTGCTTATTTCCAAAAACTTATTGATTCTATCATTAAAAAAGTTAAACACACAGGAATAGAAGCCTACCAAGACGACATTGTTATAGGCGCTAATTCAATTGAAGATCTTAATTCCAAATTGAAGGATATTCTGCAAGTGCTCCAACACAATAACCTCACACTAGCACCACATAAATGCAAGTTCGCTCTTAAAGAAATTGACTACCTAGGATTCAAGATCAATAAAGATGGCTTGATGCCTTGCACTAACAACACTCGTAAAATTACAGAATTTTCAACACCAAAGAACCAGAAACACCTAAAAAGATTTATCGGACTTTGCGGATATTATCGCCAACTAATTCCTAACTATGCATATAAAATCAAAATTTTAAACGACTTAGCATGCTCCAAAGACTTTAAATGGACTCAACAACATCAAGAAGCATTCGCACATATACAACAATTATTCTTCGAAGTACCTTTTATCAAACAACCTAAATGGGATCAACCCTTTTACCTTAATACTGATGCGTCAAATGTCGCTATCTCAGGAATATTAATGCAGGAAGACAGCGATGAATTAAGTCCCGTAGCATATTTCTCTCGTTCACTGTCACAAACAGAAGCTAAGTATCCCGCTAATAAGTTAGAACTTATGACAATACACAACAGTGTAAAATATTTTCACGAATTTTTATATGGAAGACATTTTGTTATCATATCTGATCACAAAAACTTACAGTACTTCACAAAATTAAGTAATCCTGCCAACATCATTGCCAGATGGTTATTAGAACTATCAGAGTATTCCTACACATTCCAACACATAAAAGGGAAACTTAATCACTTGGCTGACTACATTTCAAGGGAACCTGAGGGCCAACCCCCTCCTGAAACTAACACTATCCTCCCTGCAAATACTGAAATTATTGCCGCCACCACCCTTATTAAAGAAGAACTAACCACTCAAAACATTCTTAAACACCAACATGGATTCGTAACGTTAGGGAAGAACTCACGAAGCAAGAATACTGTAAACACAAAGATTTTGACCACTTTTACATTGACCCAAATACTCAACTCCTTATGCACTTAGACATCAAACATAATGAACATAAAGAAAAAGTCTGCTTGAAAACAATAGTAATGCCCCACAAATTAAAAAGGTGTGCTTTACAAAATATACACGTTACACACTGTGGAACAGACAAAACATACCTATTGTTAAAAGAACGATATTTTTGGAAGGGAATGTTTTCCGACACTGTAAACTATGTCTCATCATGCAAAGAGTGCTGCAAACATAAACGCAAGTATGGAAAATCACCGTCATTTGGAAAAACTCCAATACCTAACAGACCAAATGAATTTGTATCTATCGACATCGTTGGACCCGTTCAAAACAAATACATCTTCACAGTTATTGATCATTTTTCTAAACATATTGAACTTTATCCAATTACGAACATACAAGCTTCTACAATATCTATGATACAATATATAACCACCTTTGGTAGACCAGCTATGATATTATCTGATCTCGGCACTCAGTTTACTTCTGAAATATTTGAAAAACTTACAAGCACATTAGGAATTAAAGTAATGCATACAACACCACATAACCCAAAAGCTAATGGTCAATCTGAACGAATTAACTCTGCTCTGAAAACTACTCTTCTAGCCCTTACCAGCAATCAAATAGACTTTGATATAGCAGTTGCTGCTCATAAACATATTTACAATGCATCTAAGCACTCTGCACATGGAATAACTCCTCATTTATTACACTTTGGAAGAAATCAGTCATTAATTTTTGACACATTCAATCATGAAGAAGAAATACCTACTTTACCAATGAATCAATACACAAATAAACTGCTGCTTTCCCTCAAACAACTTTATGCTAAAGTTCAGCATAACTTACAAAACACTCAAGATCAAGAGACTGAACAGAAATTAAATAAGTCATCTCAAAGAAATATCAAAACTGGGGATATTGTGTACCTAAAATCAACTGATACATTTAAACCTAAGTTCCTCGGACCATATGAAGTTGTTAACAAACCAAATCCTCATAACTGCTGTATTAAGGAACTTGACAATCCATTTTCTGAAACAATCAAGGTCAATGTGCATCGACTTAAACTGTCAGCTAAAAGATTTTTTCACTTACAACACATCACACCTTCACAAACACCCAACACACAACCTAAACAACTTTTACCTCCAGCATATTGGTTGAGAAACAGATCATAACATCCTTGTTTAAGTAAACATATTATGATACTTATTGAAACTAACTTGTGATTACATTTTGCTTGTGTCGTCAAATACCATGTATTTCATAATAGTTTTTTTCATATTAGTCAATTACTGCATTTTTACTTATTAATCACCTGTCCCCCACTGCTTCATCACGGTGAGTATGAGTGATTCTTTCGTTATTCTTTGTTCCTCTTATTCAAAAAATTACGTTTGATTTCAGATCTGTTGGACAATGCAACATTTTTTTGGTTTAAAATGTTAGTCACGTTTGTTTGTTTATTTTCAGAAGCCCAGGTCAGCTATCCTTTCATGTAAACATTTTGATAATGCCTGTTTCAATTTTTCTCCATAGCCTGATCACATATGTGAACATCTCCAGACTGGTATTACAAACTGTTTACATTACACTGCCTCATCACGTGTATTGCTTTTAGCACTACACCTAGTGTACTACTCTTTATGTAGTTTCTGCCAAAGGTAGTCGCTCAAATTTGTCATACCGATTAGGTCATTTTATCTTTATTTTTATTCTTTAAAAGGTTTGTGTTCGAACCTGTCAAGTCCTCACAAGTGAAGGTCTGTAATATTGGGAATTGTTTTGTCCTCATCAATTCGTGATGTAATGAACAAGCACGCAATTCAGTGCCACAAAGGGCACGATAATTTTCTGTTTACAATTTACAAACGTCATGAATTTATAAAAGGTTTTTTTATAACAGTACATATTTTATTCTAGACATTTTATTCTATTTGTGTTTTTGTGTAAGTCTAGTGATGTGCTCATTTTCTATTATATTTTTCTTGACAAATTTACATGTCTTTTCACAACTCATACTTGTGAACAATTTCTCATGAAACCCCTGTCGAATTTAAGATTCTTGTGTTTACCTGTGCAATATATTAATATTATTATAGAAACCAACAGTATTATATACTTTTCTATAATGCTTGAAATGTTTTATGTCCACTCCATCCCTAGCTCCATTTCTGTGTCCAATATACAGTGCAACTTAAATAACACAATTCAAGCCGCCTCGCAAGGACTTTCTATTGTGATGTACCACTTTTACAGATGAACTGATACTGCCAGAAACCAGGTGAATGTTCACGTCTTTAGATCACTTTTCTGGTCAGAGGGAAGAGTGTCCAGCTAAGCAAGCAGCACACACTCCAGTGACGCCTCCACACATCGAACATTGACCTCAAGGGAAACATGATAGCGAAACCTCCACAAGGGGGTAGCGTGGGGTTGGCGGAATTCGCGCGGAAAAAAATCCCGAACAATGAGCCCTGCCGGAATGGACAGCCTGCCGTGGGGACGCTATCCTTGGGGTCCAATGGGAAAATAGCGAAAGCATCACGGGGGCTGAAGTGTGCCAAGTGAGAAAAAATAACTTTTTTTCGACAGTTGTCTCTGGGCGTCTGGAACTCAGATACTCACCATCGAAGTGCTGGGGGATGGATTGGACACCGGACAGGTCTATTGAATTTAATTTCATTCTTATTTTTATTCAATTAAAAATGCAGTGATTGTCTCTATTTTTTATTTGTGATCAATTATGTAAAATTTACTTGAATTCTGTGACAATATATTTTCTTTCTTGATTACCTGATGTGTCCTGTTTCTTTTGCAAGACTTTAATTTACTTGGATGATTATCACCACAATCACGGCCTAGTCAACGTATGACAACAGGTCCCGCGAAATCTACTCCGATTATGTTAAACGGAGGTGCTTCAGTAATTCTATCTCTAGGAAGTTGTCCTGTCAATTGCCTTGCTGGTCTTAACATATATTTTTTACAAATTAAACATTTGTTGATGGTTTTTTTTTACTAACTGTCTTCCCTTTGGTATCCAAAAATTTCTTCTTATCTGCATGAGTGTCAGCGATACTCCGCTGTGCATCACTCTTTCGTGTTCTCTCTTTATCAACAGTTCAGTGAATAATTCCTTCTTCGGTAGAAGAACAGGATTGATCTCGTTAGGGATGAAGTCGGCTTGATTGAGTCTGCTTCCAATTCGCAATAAGTTTTCTTCATCTAGATATGGACACAAACTGTAAATTTTAGATTTCTTTCCAATCTTGGATTTCTCTTTCAACGCCTTTATTTCATCTCCATAATTCTTCTCTTGCACTTGTCTAACAAGATGCATTTCGGCTTCTCGTAATTCCTCAGCAGATAAACAGCCTTCTCGTTTGTTGGAACTTCTCAAGTTATGTATAAACCTTTTGATCCAGGCTACTATTCGGATGATCTTCCGAAGACAACTGAAGGTTTCAATCTTCATAAGTGGCTCATTTGGAGAGGATGTGCAAAATTTCTGAGAAATGTTCATCTTTTTCTGTCTGGTTTCTGATTTTCTTAAGTTATCGTCTATTTCTGTTGCTTCTCTGGGCCAGACATCGCTTTCTTGCGTCAACCAGGGAGGACCAAACCACAACAAACTGTCCCTTTTCAGATCAGTAATACATCGTCCTCTAGTCAGTCGGTCTGCAGGATTGTCACGCCCTGGACAATGTCGCCAGCCCATTGGATCAGTCAAACTTTGGATTTCTGACACTCGGTTGCTCACGAAGGGTTTCCAAGAATTCGAAGAGCTTTGAATGCAATGTAACACTATGTTTGAGTCAGTCCACAAAAAAAGTTTCATGAAACTTATCTTGAGAATAGACGTAATATGACTTGCAAGTCTTGCTCCTATAATTGCGCCCATGAGTTTCAATCTTGGTAAGCTTAAACGTTTAATGGGAGCTAATCTGTTCTTTGAAGCAACCAAGACAGTTTTAATTTTGCCGTCGTCAGTAGCGAATCTTAGGTAAATTACTGCACCGTAAGTCTTTTCACTTGAGTCAGTAAAACAGTGTAACTCTACCCTGTTTAGAAATTCATCCATTAAGTCACAAAAGTAATATCTAGGCACTTCTACAGTACTAAGGTATGGACGTTGTTCACACCTAATGTCCCAATCTTTTTGCAAATATTGTGCTAAATTTTGATCCCAATCGATGCCACGTTCCCATAATGACTGGAAAATAATTTTTATACGGACTGTAAATTGTGACAAGAATCCCAATGGGTAAAAAATTCTACCAGATGTCTGAATAACAGTTCTTTTCGTCTTTTCCTGACATCTCACAAATTCACAAAGATTTTGATTATCCATTTTAAAGGTGTCATTTTCTGTGTTCCAAATTAATCCCAAGGTTTTAAATGGAGTGGTGTCAGATGACAAATCATGAGAGACATCAAATTTTAAAATCTTTAAATGTTCCTTCAAACCAGAAGAATTACTCTGCTATTTACGTAGGGACATATTGGCCTTGAGGAAAATATCTTTGGACTCGGTTGATAGTTTCAAAGCCTTTTCAACATTGGACGCACCTGTTAACAAGTCATCTACATACATTGAAGAATTAATCACAGAACAGGTGTCTGGGAACTCGTTCTTAAACCTCTTAATATGATGCTTAATAACAGCTCCTAACAAAAAAGGACTTGAAGTCACACCAAATAGTACTAGCGTCATTCTAAGGATTTTGGGGTTTTCTGGAAAGTCATGATCTTGTGAAAGTTCATCTATCCACAAGAAACGTGTCACATCTCTGTCAACTTCAGCGAGACTTATCTGTAAGAAAGCCTTTTCTATATCGGCCACTACTGCGATCTTATGATTTCGAAATTGTAAAAGCAAATCGAACAAGTCAGAGTTCAAATTTGGACCTGGAACTAGAATGTCATTTAAGGATGGCTCACAAGGCGCGTGGCAAGAGGAATCAAACACGATTCGAAAATTCCTTTTATCTTTCCGAATTACAGGGTGATGGGGTAAATAGTATGTTAAATTGCCGTTTGTTGAATTTATTTCTTGAGGTTTGACCTCCTCTACAATTCCTAGAGTACTGTATTCCTGAATGATCGCTCTATATTCTTCGAACAGTGTAGGGTTATTTCGAAATCTTTTTATTAAGCTGTCGAATCTCTTTTTTGCGGTTTCGTAATTGTTTGGAAGATTAAATGTTTCAAATTTTGTAGGCAACTTGGTTTCATACCGATTATTTTTAAATTGAATGTTTTCCTCAAAATCTTCTAGCATTTGTTTATCGCATAATTTTCTATCAGATGGCTCGTCTTTAATTCCCAATGATTCAAGTTCGAAAAATTTCTGAAGTTGAATTGACGCTCTTTCGTCATCCTTATTTTCTTCCCAAATCGAAACATGCATTACACTTAATGATTCATTCAAAGAAGCATTAGAAAATCTACCGTGAAGAGTCCATCCGAATTTGGTTTCATTCAAAACGAAATTTGATCATAAACGTTTATTATTTCCCGTCAAAACGAACCAATAATAATCGGAACCCAACAAAATATCTATTTGTTATCCCTTGGCGCCCGATTTCACTTGAATGTCAGATAAATTAATTCCTAACTTTCGTATATTGTTCACACACATAACTACACATAAGAAAAAATACTAGTATAAGATTATACATTAACAGATAAAATACAGATTTTTGCAATGGATCTTTTGAAGACTCCAGACTGAGTTTTTAACTTAACAACCTTGACCCGTTTGTCATCATCGAAATAGAGCTCAATTATTCTACCTAATGCCCATTTTTGAGACGGTAGATTTTCCTCCTTGAGAAGCACTAGCTCATTGACTTTCACATTATCTTTCTCAACCATCCACTTGGACCTCTGTTGCAGATTATTAAGGTACTGTACCTGCCATTTCTTCCAAAAAATATGAATTATTTTGGCCAATATTTTCCAGTTGGACAATCGACTGTCTTTAACTTCAATTAAATTTGGCTCTACAACAGCATTTAAGGATCTGTCGATTAGGAAATGGGCAGCATCTAACACATCAGTATTTGACGACAGAGGTACAAGTGGTCTAGAATTTAGGATGCCTTCTATTTGGGTAATGACTGTTAGGAATTCTTCATACGTCAGTCAGGAATTTGCTACAACTTTTTGAAATGATATTTAAAGGCCTTTACACCTTTTTCCAAGAGGCCACCAAAATTAGGAGCTCTAGGTGGGAGAAAGTTCCAGTCTATACCCTCAGTTGACATATAATTGCCAAGGCTATTGTCTGGTTTTACAACTAAGTTACGTAACCTGGAAAGCTCTTTATTAGCAACCTATGAAATATGGAGCGTTATCCGAAAATGATTTTGAACACAGGCCTCTGCGAGCCACAAATGGTTTTAAACAAGCCACAAACGCCTTCAAAGTCAGATCGGCTACAATTTCGAGATGAATTGTTTTTGTAACTAAGCACACAAAGAGACACACATATACTTTATGAAAAACACCCTTTCTTTGATGTTTATATTTAATAAGGAATGTCCCGCAGAAATCTACTCCTGAGCAATTAAATGGGAAATCAGGAGTCATTCTCACTTAGGGCAAATCACCCATTAATTATTCAACTGCTGTGGTCTTAACTCTAAAACACTCAATACAATCGTGCACGAATTTTCTGCACGATGTTTTACCCTCTACTGACCAAAATGTTTGCCGAAAATAATGTAGCAATGTGACGCCACTGTTGAACTGTTGTTAAGTCTTGTATTTTGGCTATATGATTTACCACGAACGTTTTTAGCAGATAGGGCTCTTTTGGTATCCATGTAAGTACAATCATGGAATCACTCCATAAATAGATGTCACTTGTCTTAAGTTATAAGGCACTCTTCACTTTGGTTATCAACTTTGCTTAATAAAACAGCTGCACACAGTTCTAATCTAGGTATTGTAGCCCTTCTTAAGCGGCGACACACGTGTGACTTGCTACAAACGAAATTCACTTTAAAAACTCCATTTTCTGATGTTGACTTGCAATAAATGACACATCCATGTGAAGACTCGGACGCGTCTGCAAATCCGTGAAGCTCAATATGCACTGATTTTTCTATCAATATGCACCTCTTAACACTCACGTTGTTTATTACTGGCAATGATTCGACGAAGACTTGCCACTGTCGCGCTTACGTTCCAGGAAGTGGATCACTCCAGTCTAAATTTAAGCACCACACATTTTTTGTAAAAATATCTTTGCTCTTGTCACCACCGGACCTAAAATTCCAAGAGGGTAAAAAGTTTGCGCAATTGTGGAAAGCACTGATATCTTCGTAGGCGGAATCACGTTTTCCAGCCGAATTTGGAAAGTAAAGTTGTCAATCGCAGATGTCCACCCAACACCTTGCGCCTTTGTCTCTTCTTGAAAATTCTAGCTACTATTAGGCCCTGTTTGTAATTCAGGATTATTACTACACTACTTCTGTAGCATCATGCCTCCGCTTTTGAGAGTCTTTATTTACTCGGATTGAAGCTCCTTTGCATCACTCAGGACATCGTCCGTGTAGAAGTCTCTCTCCAATACTGGTGACGCTAAAGGATGATTCTCATGTTCAACTCTTGATAATTGCAGTAACACCCTGGTAGCAAGGTGAGGTGCGTTAACTGTGCCGTACGTCATTGTTTTGAGTTCATATGTTTTAACTGTTTTATTCACTCCCTCCCTCCAAAGAATTCTTAAAAATTTCGTTTGGCTGGGTTCAATTAAAATCATTCTATACATTTGTCTAATGTCATCCACGAAAGCCTTTATGTGCTTACGGAACCTCACCATTATTTAAAAAAGTCCCACCGTTATATTTTAAGGAATTGACTGAATTACCTACGGTTGTTCGTGAAGAAGCATTAAAAACTACACGAAGTTTTGTCGAACTTTTATCAGGGTGATAGACTCCTAAATGCGGTATATAGTATGTTTCCACTTCATCCTCACACTCCGAAATTTCTTCCATATGACCCAATTCCCCATATTCGCGCAGAAATTCCTTCTATAAAGATCAATACTCAGGCTCTCTTAAGAAACGACTCCACAATGAATTTATTTTTTAAAGGCAATATCTCTGGATTTTCCTAGCCACATTGGATCTTCTTTTAATGGCATTTTTACTATATATCTCTCCGTACTATCTCTCATAATGTTTTTAACACAATGCTCTTTACAAATCATTGCTTCGTTATTTTAGGGTACCTCCATCTCCACATTTTTCATTTCCCACAATTTCTCCAAAGCTTCGTTTAAAACAGTATTATCCTGAACGAACCCACAATATACGTTTCCCTCAGTTGCAATAGGTATACTTCCACCAACTACATTCGAAAAACTGTATTTTGAAAAATCAAATTACTATTAGCAGGATAAATCTGACCTGGCCGTAACAGCTCGTAAAATATTTCAGAGCTCAAAAGCAAATCTACGCGACCTGGCACATTAAAGTTTTCATCCGCTAGTTTTACATATTTTAATTCTGTCACATTAACTTTAAGCATTTTTGACGGCATGAAATCCGTAATTCTGGATGCAACCAAAAAATCTAACGTTTTCTCAAAGTTTCCCTCAAGGTTTGAGGTTGTTGCACAGATTTAATTTTTGTGATTGTATCTCCTATCCCGCAAAAATGTCATATTAGTTATCTTTCTTTTTAAACCGAGACTGTTCGCACAGTCTGTCGTCATATAATTATTCATGGCCTCTTGATCCAAAACAGCTCGTGACTTATAAAATTTTCCTCGACCGTCCCTCAACAAAGAATTCACAGTACTCAGCAAAACGCTTTAAGGTTGATTTAGCACTCGTGTTGAGAGAACGGAATTGTTGTTTTGACTACTCTGAAAAGCCGAAGCAAAAGTCGAAAGGGATGATTCACCAACAGCTGTAGAACCCCCTTTCCCACTTGGGTTAGAACGCAGGTCACGGTCACCCGAGTTGGCTTCACTCGAAGTACGCACGTACTCATGGTTTCTAGGGTAATGCAATGAATAGTGATGGCGTCTCTTCTTTCCCTTTCGCTTACACAGAGAACAAGTAAAATGTGATTTACAGTTATTTTCCAGATGCTTGCCCAGACAATTAAACGACAGTTATTTTTCTTAATGACCTCCACTCTGTCAGAAACAGGCAAAGCCAGAGATCGTTTTCGAGACACAGAAAGCATTTTTAACTATTGCAATCAGAAAGAAATATTTCAAGCACATTTCTCGAATAAGATATTTTAATACTTTGACTATCGTCCACTGTCAGCGGTTTTCCCCGGGACACAAAAAACAGGTAAATTTCTTTTGATAATTTTATCGGATCAAACCATTTATCTGATTGCCTAACACTGATATGAGACGCGGTATCTCTGTCGAATGTATGAAACAATTTGTCTGGTACTATTAGCTCATTTAATTTATTTTATAACGACCTTAAAACAAGGCACACAAAAAAACTGTCAATTAAAAAGAAATTATGAAAAATATTTATAAAAAATACATACTTTTTTACTTTATTTTTTAAACTACTGATAGAGAAAAAAAAAGAAAGGTTATCATCAATTTTGGTTATATTTTGGATTCTCTCTCACAGAAACTGTAATTTTTTTTTGCTGCAAAGTGAGCTTCTCGTCATAATGCTAACTATCAGACTTCCAATGCAAGACAAATTACACAATTACTTACTAATTAAAAATATTCAAGGACTTTTCAAGGACCGTGGGAACCCTGCAACAGCGCTTGCGGTTGGTATGGAATAATCGCATTAACTAAGTAAGGGATTTTAAGTGTGAACAAACGAACCAGTGCAAAGCGAAGTGGAAGGACGAAATGCGAAGATTTTACAACTCTACAAAATTTACCTATCTCAATACATGACTAGCCTCATAATTTAGTTTATCGCCGAATTTAGTTCATCGCCAGTGCAACTGAAGTATTTATTGCTCAGAGTTAGTAAAAATGCGTCGTCAACAACAGCCACTTCCACTGGAAATAAAAAATCTAAACCCACTGTTGGAGCCTCACGTCGCAACTTCGAGCGAGAACGCGCCAATTGTGGCGCTATGTGGGAGTTGTGTGAATTTTTGTATTTTGTTCCATTTTGAGAAAAAGATTGTTTCTCGAGGGTGAAGGTGGTCTGGTCCATTTCTCCCCTTATACGAGCTCTTGCGCTCATGCATTTTATTTGATGGTATTGTCCATCTCTTGTCTTCAGAGCTATGGTGCTCAACTACTTCAATTTGTAAATATGTACATATATCAAGTAATTAACTAAATAAAAATACAGTCCACTTTTCTCGAACTATGTCATATCTTGAATCGCCAAGACAGTGGTCATCGTCGAGCCTCAGTACGGCTACATCGCTATTAAATTAGGACTGATTGCAAATTCTCGCTACGCTTTCCGTCCATCGAAAAGTGCTCAAGAAGAACTATTGACTGTGTTCCATTGGAAATTCCGCAACTATCATGGCTTCGCTGAAAATTCTTGAGCGGAAACGCGAATCACTAAAAACGAAACTCTCCAAATTATTGGACTACTCAAGAAGCGAAGGTGTCCAAGCTGCTGATCTTATTGAAATCAATGCCAAAATGAAAGTCTTGTCAGCTTCAAGCAACACCTTAAAGAATATTCGAGATGAATATTTCGCCCTATTAGATGATGAGGATGTTCAACCAAACGAGGAAATTCTGGATGAAATGGAGACGAACATCGAAGATATGCAGGTAAGATTCCTCAGAATTAAATCTGCATTATCTTTAAATGATGTACCTCCTAAATCCTCTATGGTGAATGTGAAACTTCCTGACATTCCTCTTCCTAAATTTTCTGGCCAGCTTGAAGACTGGAATCTTTTTAAATTACAATTTAACGCCATCATTGATGCTAATGATAATTTGAATGAATCGCAGAAATTGTATTACTTACAATCATCATTGAGCGGTTCAGCGAAGGAAATTCAAACTATGGAGGACTCTTATGCTTCATTATTCAGGGCATTAGATGAACGATATGACAATAAGCGTTTAATTGTAAACAGTCATATCAATGAGCTGATATGTCTGGAACAGATGTATCATGAATCTGCTTTCGATTTACGGGGTCTACTCGATAAATTGTTAAAGCATATTAGAGCTTTAAAATCATTGGATTTAGAATTAAATCAACTAAGTGAGGATATTCTGATTAATATTGTTCTTCAAAAGGTTGACAAAGAAACCCGTAAACAATTCGAAATGTCATGGAAGTCAAAAAATTTACCCAAATGGGATGACTTAATTGACTTTCTAAAAACGCGCTGTCAATTGCTAGAAAATATGCAATGGCAATCGGCTCAGGTAAAACCAAAGTTGGTTAATAAGTCGAAAAGTCTTCTAGTAGACTCTCATGTTAATTCATATACATGTGTTATTTGCAAATTAAAATCTCATCCTAATTATAAATGCCCAGAATTGATAAAATTAAATGTCAAACAAAGATTTGATTTAGTTAAAAAGCATAGCTTGTGTTTAAATTGTTTAAGTAGTTCCTCGCACAGAGTTATGAACTGCAAATCAAGGAATAGCTGCTTTATCTGTCACAAACGACACAATACCATTCTCCACGATTCGGAAAAGGCGCAGAAAAATAAAGATCTTGTTGCAGTAGAAACAGGGAATTTCGAACCGAAAGGTAACCCTGGACCTTGGAGTGGGAACAACGACCCCTCTAGGGCCATCTGTGCCAGCAATTCGTGTTTACAGATAAGCAACGAATCAGCTGTTCTAGCCACTGCCGTTATTTATGTGAAGAACGCGTCAGGGAAACGGGAACCCTTACGCGCTGTTTTGGATTCGGGCAGTATGGTCAATTGCCTTTCAAAGGAAAGTGCAAATATCTTGTCAATAAAACAAGAAAAAGCAAATATACCAGTGTCAGGTTTAAGTGGTGCAACTATTTCAATTAAATCAAAATTAAGAATTGAATTGTCTAATTATGCTGGTGATTTCATAAGAACTTCGGAATTTTTAGTAGTCCCTAAAATTACAAACATTACACCAGTAAGACGAATAGAGTTTAACATAAGGAAACTCCCAAAAAACATTCCACTAGCGGACCCGACATTTTTCAAACCGGGAAAAATTGATGTTCTGTTAGGAGCTGAATTATTTTTTGATCTTTTAAAATCGGAGAAGATACATATCGCAGACAGCAGGTTAATATTTCAACAAACCGCATTTGGCTATGTTGCTAGTGGTTCTAGTCCAATTACCTTTCAAAATTTAGGGGGTGAAAAGTATTGCGGCCTTTTGAAGGAATTTGACAATATTGAGAAAACTCTCCGGGATTTTTGGGAATTAGAATCAGTAGAACCAAGCGGAAGAATTATAAGCAAGGAAGAAAAGGATTGTGAGATTCATTACGAGAAAACTCATTCCAGGGCACCGGATGGTCGGTATATTGTACAAATGCCGTTGAAAACAGAGAAAGTAATGGGCGAATCAAAAAGGATAGCATCTAGAAGGTTAGACGCACTGTGGAGACGATTATCGCAAAATCCAAACATGCAATCTCAGTACACAGAATTCATGCACGAATATGAGCAGTTGGGACACATGATCGAGGTTTTTGAGGATCAGGAGCCTGATGTATGTTACTATCTTCCGCATCACGGAGTCTATAGACCCGAGAAAAATACAACAAAATTGCGAGTTGTATTTAATGGATCTGCATCAACCACCAACGGTATCTCTTTGAATGCACTTCAACAAAATGGAGGAATAGCACAGCAGGATCTATTTTCAATTATGCTTCGTTTTCGAAAACATCGCTTTGTGTTTACTGCGGACATTGAGAAAATGTACCGACAAATTTTAATTCATCCCTCACAAAGAGACTTACAACGAATTTTGTGGAAAGAAAGTCCAGAACAACCAGTCAAGGTCTACAAACTTTGTACTGTCACATATGGAACAACAAGTTCTCCCTACTTGGCAACCAGAACTTTAAAACAACTCGCAGATGATGAAGAGAAGTACTTTCCAGAGGCAGCGGCGATCGCTAGGGAAGATTTCTACATGGACGATATTTTCACTGGATCGCACGATCTAGAAGGTACTAGGAAATTGCAGTCACAATTAGTGCAATTATTAGATAGAGGTGGAATGACTCTCCACAAATGGTATGCGAGTGATGCTAGACTAGATATAAACTTTAGCAACGAGCATTACTCTTTTGATGATTCAAAAGATACAAAACCTGTCAAAGCCTTGGGTGTATTGTGGCAGCCCAATACAGATTGTTTCTCATTCAAAGTGAGCTTCCAGTCGCAACCTATTTACACCAAAAGAGCAATTTTTTCGGAAATTGCTAGAATTTTCGACCCTCTGGGACTGATAGCACCAGTCATAACAAGAGCGAAAGTGTTCATTCAAAATCTTTGGCTTCTAAAATTGGACTGGGATGCCCCCCTTCCTGAAGAGGTGGTTAAGAAGTGGCAAGAATTCGTATCGCAACTACCTGCTCTAGAAAGGCTGACCATTCCAAGACACTTTCCCAATGATGGTAATATAACGATTCACGGGTTTGCAGATGCATCTACATCAGCATATGGTGCAGCGGTTTATGCAAAATGGAGCCCATCCAGTGGAACTAAATCTGTTCACTTATTGTGCAGCAAGTCCAGAGTTGCCCCAATCAAAACAGTATCAATTCCTCGCTTGGAGCTTTGTGCAGCGGTGCTGTTATCACAGTTGTGAAAACCCTCAAGATGTCGATTGAAGAAGTTGTGCTATGGTCCGACTCGACCATTGCTCTCGCGTGGATAAAAAAGCCTCCCCATTTGCTGAAAACTTTTGTCAGTCATCGAGTGGCAAAGATTCAAGAACTAACAAGGGACTTTCAGTGGAAACATGTGACTTCGGAGAACAACCCCGCCGACTTTGTGTCCAGAGGTGTATCTCCAAATCAACTTCAAGTTCTTGACTTGTGGTGGTATGGACCACAATTTCTTTTGAATGAAATGAACAACCACGGAGGTTGTTCTTTGGACCCAGTGACAAATAATTGTGACTTCACATGTGAATTGAAACAGCGAGTTGAAGTGGCTTTGACTTCATGGGTCGATAGTAACTCTGTACTATCAGACATTATTTCTGTCTCCAATAACTATGGTAAAATAATTCGAATTATTAGTTATCTTTTCAGGTTTCGATATAATTCCTTGAACAAAGATGACCAAAGGAATGGACCTATTTGTAAGGAGGAATTTCTGCAAGCTGAAATTGTAGTTTTGCAATGGATTCAGCAAACAGAATTGTCTGAAGAGTTTGTGTGTATAAAGAAGGGTAAACCCCTTCCTGGTAAAAGCACTTTAAAATCTTTAAATCTATTTTGTGACAACAATGATTTGTTAAGAGTTGGTGGAAGGCTTGCTAACTCAAATGTATGTTTCGAACAAAAACACCAAATTGTACTGCCAGCTAAGAATAAGATGACTCGTTTAATTATGGAATATTATCATTTAAAATTTCTTCATATTGGTCCACAAGCATTATTGTATTACATGAGACAGAGATTTTGGCCTCTAAATGGCAGGAATTTAGCTAGGAAAGTAGTTCATGAATGTGTTGTATGTGTAAGAAATAAGCCAGTAATAGTTCAACAACTTATGGGTAATCCACCTGCTGAAAGGGGTAATGTTAGTTCTCCATTTACTAACACAGGCGTGGACTTTTGTGGCCCATTTTTTGTCAAATATGAAGGTCAGAGAAAAGGCACCTTTCATAAAATCTATGTAGCAATTTTTGTGTGCATGGCCACCAAGGCTATACATTTAGAAGTAGTTAGTGATTTAACTTCAGAATCCTTTATTGCAACTCTAAAAAGATTCTTTGCTAGGCGAGGTAAATGCGCCACATTATTCACTGACAATGCTACAAATTGTGTAGGAGCCCAATCCGAACTCAAGAAACTACATAATTTAGTAAAACATCCAGATGAAGTTCTAGGTAATTATTTGGTCTCGGATGGTATTAATTGGAAATTCATTCCTCCTGGAGCTTCAAATTTCGGCGGACTCTGGGAAGCTGGAGTAAAATCTTTCAACCATCATTTAAAAAGGGCAGTGGGTAAGGCAAATTTAAATATAGAAGAATTTAGCACTTTAACTACGGAAATTGAGGGAATTCTCAATTCCAGACCACTTACCCCAATGTCATCGGATGTAAATGATTGTCAGGTATTAACTCCAGGCCATTTTCTCATAGGTCGACCTATTAATCCAATAGCTGAGCCTGAACTTATAGATACCCCTGACAACAGATTATCAAGGTGGCAAAGAACAGAAAAATTATCTCAGTTAATTTGGAAAAAATGGAAATTGGATTATTTAAGTAATTTACAACAAAGGCAAAAATGGCAAGTTGTAAAAAATGATGTAAAACCAGGAATGATGGTCATTATAAAAGAAGATAACCTTCCCAGTTGTAAATGGGCATTGGGAAGAATCGCTGGAGTTATTCCTGGAAGTGATGGGCGTATAAGAGTTGTGAATGTACGTACGGCTCATGGGTTATTAAAAAGACCAATTTCCAAAATATGCATTTTGCCAGTTAAAACTAGTAACACTGATAATTAATTCAGTGTTGGAAACTTATTGCATTTTTATGATTCCTGTATACTCTATTACTATTTAATCTATTGAAAATTGTGTATATAATTGTATTATTTTGAATTAGTTATGCAATATTTTAAAATTGCGTAATTGTGTGTTTTGTCAATTCTAATAACTGTGCAAGTAATTTGTGCTTTGTAAGGTATTCTGAGTGTTTAATTGAAAGATTATAACCATATATTATAATTGATTAGAAAATTGTAGAAATTGTTGAATGCAAACATTCAACGTGGGGCGGGATGTTGGAGCCTCACGTCGCAACTTCGAGCGAGAACGCGCTAATTGTGGCGCTATGTGGGAGTTGTGTGAATTTTTGTATTTTGTTCCATTTTGAGAAAAAGATTGTTTCTCGAGGGTGAAGGTGGTCTGGTCCATTTCTCCCCTTATACGAGCTCTTGCGCTCATGCATTTTATTTGATGATATTGTCCATCTCTTGTCTTCAGAGCTATGGTGCTCAACTACTTCAATTTGTAAATATGTACATATATCAAGTAATTAACTAAATAAAAATACAGTCCACTTTTCTCGAACTATGTCATATCTTGAATCGCCAAGACACCCACTGTTCCATGGGAAATACGAGGAAATGATTGCACTCACTACCAAAAGTTAAGCACAAAAAATAAAATGCGAAAAAAACAGAAAAACAGTACAGATTTGATTGACACGAAATGCGGCAACAAAGTAGAAAATAGGTTTATGCATGAAACAAAAAAAAAGTAGCTAATACAAAGATGAAAATAATATTCAATTTTCATAAATTATGACATGAAGTCATATTGGAGTAATAACAAAATATATGATGTTTAAATCCAAAACCAAATAAAGAAAACCGACATTAATAGAGTATGTGAAAACCCCTCGTCCTCATACAAAGTTTACAGCGTGTTACCTTTCTTTCCATGAGGTGATCAACCAACCCAGAGTCAAGTAATCGCCATTCATCCTGTAGAGCAATTTGAAACTCTGTGAGAGTAGCTGGGGTGGGAAACGTGCAGACACAGCATGGCCGAGGGCATCCCAAAGATTCTCATCGGGATTAAGGTCGGGCGAATACGCCGGCCAAACCCCTCACTCTCCAGGTATGCCAGTTGTACGGAGACGCGCATTATCATCCATTAAAACGAAAGAAGGACCAACTGCTGCAGCGTACAATCTCACTGTGGGCTATACGACTTCATTCCGATACTGTACAGCCGTCATAGAACCCCGTCTATAGTTTTGCAGGTCAGTGCAATATCACAATTAAGTCCCAGACCTCTCCATGATGTTTCCACCTCAGAATACGTGATGCTCGATGATGTTCTGTGACCGATTGCATGTGCCTTGTTCTCCTAAGATCCTTATACGTTTGTCATCTGGCTCCAGGGGAAATCTCGACTCATCCGTGAACATAACTTTAGTACAATCATTCACAGTCCAATTCACACGTTATCGACGTCACTTTAATCGGGCCTTTCTGGATTTGATGGATAGAGGAACATAAACTCGTATTACCAGGGAGTACAGTCCATTCATGTGCACAGTAGCAGATATCCTTCGGCGCACAGTTGTGGCAGATATCGTCTTACCAATGGACTCTGCAACCATAGATGTCACACATGTGGAGTTCCCTCTTCTATTCCGCTTTGGGGTCATAACCCTTTGGCGGCCGGCCACAGGTCTTCGGGCAACTGTTTAGCTTGTTTGGAATTGTTTCCATAATCGTGAAATGACGGAATGATGAACGCCGAAGAAAATAGCAACATCGGTGCCCTGCTTCAAAGCGTCCCACAGAATGCCACTACTCGCTATCTGCCATTCGTGTTCTGGAAGCTATAGAAACACGTCTTCTTCAAAACTAATCGTACAAAAGTTCAAAAATCTTTTTACCATCACTTGCATGCATCTCCTCTAACCCTTCACAATACTGGCTTCTTCAACGATTGCCTTTTTTGCATTTTCTCGACACGAAACCGTGATTGGCTGTTAGATAACACAATTGCATACTTCCATCTACCTCTGTAGCAAATGGCAGCCTCTCAAATTCATATTGGCTTCAGGAAAATAACATTTTTCTCTCCGTGCTTAACTTTTGGCAGTATGTATAGAAACATCTACCAAAATGGTAATACCTCGAAATGATGTGCGTTCTGTAGTCCGAAGCACGAAAAAAGTTCCCTTGTTATGGCGCTGTACTGTCTGAAAAGTGCCATTTTGTTTTAGAAAAAAATATGTGTTTCAATAACTTTCATTTAAAACATTAGTTGCATGGTGGTATTATTTATGCCGAATTAAGTAATAAAGGATTTATTAAAAAGTTATTTTTTTCTCCTTTTTGTATAATATTTTAATAAAACATTTGTGCTACTTGAAATTTTTTTTTTAAATCGTGTACCTCAAAGAGTTAAACATCTGGTACAGTAAACGAAAGTCATTTGCAACGAATTATTTTCTGCAATGAGACATTTTATGAGCTTTTTCTATTAAAAGAACATTTTTACAAATTTTTTAAGAAAATAATTATACATAAACCATGCATTTTCATGTTAAGGACAATCGTGTGCTCTTAGTGCTCTAGTAGCTAGTGCTCTTAGAAAATATAAAAGATGATTTAAATGGAGTTTTAAATAATATTTGTTTGAGCATATTCATGCGAGTTGCTACTTCCTTGGTGGAAATTCACTACGAGTAAAGTATAAGTAAGGGTGGTTCCAATTACCGACAAAAAAAGGCTTCTTGTGAAATAAATAACCTCACATGCTGAAAGAACAAACCCCTTCATATTATACGTGCTTGTTTCAAAATTATCTCGCATTCCAGACATTGCTCTGGATTCGATTTTCTTGATGAACGTTTCTTTGAATCTATCCAGTTCTATTGGCAACTGTCCCGCGTATAGTATGACAGCCATCATCGATATAAAGGAGTTAAATCCAACCAAAAACGTTTCAACTAACATGGGTACCTCTAAGCGGCTGAGATCCATTACAGCAAAAATTCCAACAATATTAAAGCATGAGCAGAAATTTGAGACGAAAATCAAAAGTGTAGGCAACGAAAAAATTGCTTGCAACTCTGCCAAAACGTCAAAAAGTTTTGCTTTTTGTTTGAGAATATATGTCTGCTTCATGAGAGTGAATTCCACAGGTAGGAAAAGGTCGATTTCCAATGTGATGCGTTTTAAAGTTCTGCAACATTGCTGACAAAGATCACAGTAAGCAAGAGCAAATATGCTCGTTAGACTTGGGTGGAGGAAAAAGACGAACATACTATTGATAAATATAATGACTTGTCTAATTTGTTTATGTGATATAGCTTTATTGTACGTGAAATGCAGGGAAAGGTTTTTATTATAATAATCGTAGTCGAGGGTCATTACTACAGCGTATACGATGGAATTCAAGCAAATGTAACAAAGTATTAAGTTTATCATAGTTCTTCTGTAACACACCACAGGTCTAGAAACTGCTTGAATCTTCTGAATCAAAATGGCAGTGTTAGAGCGTTTGCTGCGTAGGATCAGATAATTTGCAACACTCAAAGAAGAACTCAAAAAAAAGGACAGAATAAACTGCACACTTTCATACGAAATTGCAGGGAGAGATGTGAGTATTATATTATTTAAATAAATCGCTAGTAAGAGACATTGAAAACCGTAGGCACGAGCTTTTTGCGACCAAGATGACTTAGATTTCTCTACGAGTCCAGACCATCTGAGAAAACACTGAAGATAGTTTACAGCAAAGGGTTTCGAAGTTTTAGTTTTCGTGATTGGCATATTTGCCTAGAAATATACTTTTACTGAAACCTTGTTTATTGTGAGGTTAATAAGGCTAAAGCAGTAAATAAGAAAGGTAAACCTATTATTTCGAGTTCATCAAAGGTCGATTAATGAGGTTTTTAAGTCGTTGACATTTGGCATTGCGCCATTGAACTTACTTGCTGAATTTTAGTTATACATCTGTGAAAGACACTGTGTCTTTGGAGAACGTAAACCGAAAAGGCCTTCAGTCAGTTCAAAGGATATACACAGTATTATCAGAATGTCCAATAAATCAGAAGGAGTCATGTAAACAGCTCGTATCAGGATATATGTTTATTATTCTGCCGCTCAACTTGACGGGCTTGAAACAGTCTTCTGGACGTTCTCACTACTTACGAAAACAAGGAATGAAGATAAACTATCCGAACTTAGTTCATATGTTCAAAATTAAGTCTTGTAATGATGAATTCCGAATTATACTATTGAAGTTTTCATAAAAAACATCAGAAATATTTTGAGAATATTGAGTTTGAGGTAACCACACAACAGCACATTCTACTCTGTTTAAAACGACTTTACAGTCTTAAGTGATTCCTTTGCTGTGACTTTTTGATCGAATTATACCTTCGCATCCCGCGTTTTATTTTTGTTGCAACAGGAGATTGAATACACCAAGCACCATTAATTATTGATATCTCTAAAGCTCGAACCTCAAGTCTCTTAATGTATTAGATATTGTTTTCTGTAGTTGCCATGACAAATAATTAATAACCTTAGCAGACATTGAATAATTAGTTAACATGCTGATTGCTGACCCGTACCTGAAAAATTGAAATACCTTTGAATTGTTGATGCGATCATGTATAAGATGATTGCATGTTTCCATCACAAATAATTTCATATTAAATGAATTTCTTTGTCTAATTCATTGAAAATAACTTTAATTTGAATTGAGGTTCTCAGAGCAAGAGCGGCCTAACCCACGATATCCGTAAAATTGCATTATTACTTTTTATTTTTAAAATGTATAGGTTTGTCTTCTAAAATTACTAAATACCTCATCGGTTGAACATTGAAAAACACGAATTTTAGAATCATTAATTATATTGTGGATATATGCAAATATATAAAAATGGTCCTACAAAAATCGCGTTTATCTCCATTGACTATGTTAGTGGGTCAGACCATCCTTGATGTGATAGTCTCAGTTAAGAATTAATTGGAATTAGTTCTTATTACTTAATTAAATGGAAAATTAATTCCATGTGATGTGGTGGGTTATCGGAAAATACTTTTAATAGACGCATTACTAAGCTTTTGCGAAGAGGAAATTAATAGGTATGTGTTTCTATTGTATTACGGCCCTAAGACACCAAGGGAACTAGGGAATAAAGTAGATTTTTGCACGCCAATAAGTAGTTACATACAAAACTTTTATTAAACATGTGATTTCTTATGCCAAAATATACTTGGACTGTAATCTTGATTGTAGAAAATGTGCCAAAGTTCTTTTATAGATGGATTATATGGATATTTGGAGACCTACAGATAAATTGAGTTGGATGAATGAAGTTCAATTTCGAACTATACAATCTGTACAGAGAACCAGCTTATGTTAAACATATAAAAGTATAGAGTATGTAATGAGCTGTGGCATATTATTTCAATACTCTGTGTCAAATGTCCGAAATGGAGTTAGGGTTGTAGAAAGAACAAACATTTTATTTATTGACTATGGAGACAATAACCGTGGCATTTGCAACGCTAATAACTGAAAAATTCTAACCAAAATTCTCCAAGATAGGACACAATGAACGTAAATATTGAAGAACACAGCCATTGAAAAAAATTACTTAATTTTCGTAACACTTTTACGGGGATTCATAGAAAAACCATTCTACAAATATCACTCTTCCCTGCATGACTTCTAAGCCCCAGTTTTAACCTATTTGTCAAAAAAGAGTCATTCCAAAGAGAATTATTTACAATCTTTCGTCTAGTAAAGATATGTTATGGGTAGCCAAACACAGTGTTTCCAAAATTTCTGTACGCATTTCAAAAGGTGGTAAGGTATATGGAATTTAACCGTTTGCCTTTAGGGACGTAAGTCTTCAAATGAAAACTGTGTTTAATAGATAATAAATACACACACGCACTCTCTCACGCATACTAAGGTGAAAAATAAAAGACAGTATATTTATGAGCAACAGTTTTTTTAAAATCCGTAATTAAATTTTCCTAGTACAGTGCGTTGAGGACATATTATTTGAAATTTCTTACAGAAGCTTTTTTCAGTCTGAGGGGCGCACATACATTTTTACATTTTGCAACCTGCATTCTTCCCTGTTTACCAGTTTTGACGTTTTTGATCAATACAGTCTTTCATTGGATTCTTTCAAACCAATAAATTTGATTATTTGGTCATACAAGGTATTTTAGGGTAAAATCAATATTGCACCAATCATAGAAATCGTAACACTCAGATGATTGAGTAGACCTTTGTGTATAATGAAGAAGAAAAAAACCCTGTAAACCTGTAATCTTTCTAAACTAGTTCTGAAAAAAGAGGAAGGGAATTTGTATTGAAAAAAAATATTGATGGCGGTTATTACATTGAAATACAAAGTTAAACTTTGAATTACAAATATTGTTAACCAACAACTGTATAAAAGTAGATTTTTTTTAGAAATATTTCATTCCTAATATATCAATTTATTAACCAATAATTACAGAAAAAAAGTTATTTTGTCATAAAGGTTAATAATTATTTTATTGTTCAATATAAATAGATTGAAGTCTTAGAGGTCGGCCTTATCTTCTAAATTGTTTTTGATAAGTATAATTCATCAGGATGTACTGGTTTTTTCAAGTTAGTAAAATTGCAGTTATTAAAAACAATCGAATCGTCTTTTTATATGAAAGCAGAATTTGTTGATAAGCAAAAAGTTATTTTTTCAATATAGCGAACTATAAACTAGCAAAATGAAAGAAAAGTTAGATCATTGGGGCCTTTTATGCTTTTACTTTGAGTGTATACATTCTAACGGTTATAAGTGAAATCCTCGATTGTAATTAAACTAAAATTCTCATCCTTCAAAAATAATTAAATTTTTAAAATCAGGATAAGAATAATTTAGAACTGTGGCCGTGTGCAGAGAATTACTCTTTGAAACGGGCAAATAAGCGACAAACTCTCATAACACTCACAAATATTTTATTAATCTAATTTACATTACGTGGACACATCGTATATCTAATACTATAAAAGGAATTGTTTGTTTGTTTCTTGTGATCAAAGTCCTGACGAATCTATGGCACTTACAGTAATGGAATTTGGC
Source organism: Metellina segmentata (assembly GCA_947359465.1). Taxonomy (NCBI): domain Eukaryota; kingdom Metazoa; phylum Arthropoda; class Arachnida; order Araneae; family Tetragnathidae; genus Metellina; species Metellina segmentata. Next base: position 39,206,378 of record OX375877.1, on the reverse strand, counting down.
ACACAGGTAGTCCGAATTTTTTGCAATTTTAGGGTCGAGGCGAATTTAAAATTCAATCTACAACATTTTAAAATGAATTTAATGAAATTTAGTCAAAATTGAATGCAACAGCATAGAATCAACACCTGCTATAGGAGGTGTTGATAAAAGAGATCAGATTCTAAATTTATTTTTTTCGTTTCTGTTTTGATTTTGCGCGCAGGAATTATTTTCCAGCCAGACGATAAAACAAATAATCTTTTAAATGTAGTCACTTAGTTCTTTTTTCTATCTCCTAGACCGTTAAAGACAGAGTAAAAATTTTAACGGATTTTAAATCTGCGGAAAATTTCACTATAGAACGATACATAAAAATATGATTTTCTTTAAATAAATAATTTTTTAATTAGTATGTCTTTTATAATTCGCAAGAAAGATTGTGACGTCACCGTTAACTTTCTCTTACCAAAAATAAACAGATTGCATCTTCTGCCTTTCGCGTTCAAAAGAAACAAAAAAGATTAAATTTCTTGCCTATTTTATTTGAGCGAATAAGAGCAAAAAAATATACAAAACATATTGACTGGGATTGGAAAGTTCGTAATCGTGAAAGATAGATTGAAAATTTCAACGGATTTGAAATCTGCAGAAAATTTTACACCAGATTACTAACTTACATATCGGCGTTGCCAGTGATGGTGTTGGTTTGCTTCGCAACGGGCAACGCCGGCTAGGTCAATACCTCCTAGAGATAAGAAAGCCGAACCACTACGTCACTAGAAAGTAGTGACGTCACAAAAATTAGGCGATGATAGGAACGCACTGGTTACGAAAAAGCCTGAAATATCTACGTACACTGTGGTGGTGAAAATTGATGAAGGATTGTTTTTAACTTTCATAAAGTTAGATTTTTGTTGAAGCATATTTTTTAGTACTCAAAGTAGTATCAATAAGCCTTTTGAGTATTCAGTTCCTCATTGTAGAGGTAACTACGATGAAAAATCTAAAGTTTTAAGTCTTCAGCTTCCCATCTGACCCAAAGCTCAGAAGAAAATGGATATCGGCAATTCCGAGGAAGGATTATGTCTTAACTAACAATTTTAAAGTAAGTGAAGATATTTTTTTAAGTTGGCATTATATTCTGTAGTTTTATAATGATCGAAGCATATAGAAAACCTCATGAATTGAAAAAATATAAAAATAGTTTTGTGTGGTGACTTTTGTTTTTGAGTAAAAATATAACGTAATTTGTTAAAAGCCAGCAAGAACCCGGATTGGATATATGCAGTAAAAAGACTTGGTTGAAACTTATATATGACTTATAAATGATAAATAATTGAGTACATATAAAGTTACGGTTTAAAATGTATAAATCAATAATAGTGATAACAATACAGCAAAACATCTTAATTGACTTTAATTATGATTAAAAAACAATTCGAACAAATAATGAAAAAGCCTATTACAGTATTATTTTGTTTATGCATCGTAAACCTCTCCCATGTCATAATATCAACTTGGAAAGTTTGCTGTTGAGTGACATGAATATAATATTTATAGACAGTATTGAGATGAGAGTTAAAAATAATAAGAATTTTCATTGAGTAAAATGCATGTTATGATCATTTGTAAGGCATTAATTCTGTAAAGTATTCAATGTTTATGGCAGCAGCCAATCAACAAAATAGTAATAATGCAATTTTACTTTAAACAAAAATAAAAGCATATACATCGAGAGAAAATTTTGTCGAGTAAAAATTCATAATTATCCTTCTGCGTCCTTCTGAAACTGTCTGGGGGAGCTCTGCATTTCTGTATAGACATATCGCACCCTGGCAAGAAAAGTGACACAGCTCAAAATTGCAGAATTTGAGAAACATCACTTAAAGGATACTATAAAACATTGAAATAGTAAAGCTTCCTTTAAATTTTAGGTAAGTATTTATGGTGGTAACTTCTATTATATTCTACAGGGTGTCCTAAAAGATCCTGTACTCCAACTTAAAAAAATATTTATTGCCGGTTTTTTTTTTCTTATTGAATTTTATCGTCTGCTTATTGTTTTATTGAATCTTTAATTTTTATCGTTTAATTTTCTTTGCACTCAAGTTGTGCGATAAAAAAGTTCTATGTCATTTTGTTCTTCATTGCAAGATGAATTTGTCATGCATTCAGAGAATTGTGCTGTTTGAGGCTTATTTTGAAAATAAATCATATGAAAGATGTAAAGATTTTTGGGGACATAAATATCCAAAGGATGCAATACCAAGTAAAGATACCCTGTATCAATTTATTCAACAATTTGTTGCATTATTAGAAGTGAATGAATGAGACTCTTGGTTCCAACAAGACGTTGCAATTTGCCATTCAAAATGTTTTGAAACCATGAGCATGCTTCAAGATTTTTTGGCGATCGCCTCGTCTCAATAAACTTTTGGCCACCTGATTCCCTAATCTGCACATTCCTGATTTTTTCCTGTGGGGATATTTAAAGAACAAAGTTTATGAAGATAATCACCAAACAATAGGTAATCTGAAAATTGCCATTACTCAAAGGATACAAGAAGTCACTCCCAGCATCTTGAAACGCGTTTCTAAAAATATGCACAAACTTCAGCCTTGCCTCCAAGAAAAAGATGGAAATTTTGAGCATTTATTGTAAACATAAGTTGAAATTATTTTTTCCTACGTTAGGTTGAAAGTGCTTTTTACCATTAGCATAAAAATTATTTCTTTGAAGTTTGTTGTTTTTGTATAGTAAATTTACGAATCGTCAGTACAGGAACTTTTAGGACACCCTGTATTTAATAGTAATATAACACACTAGGGCACCTCATACATATTTTTCAATAACATAACATAAAAATTATTATTTTTTAACTTCACTTTTCTAGCCGGGATGCGATTTATGTGTGTTTGTGCGTTAGAAAATTAAATAAGAACTTGATTTCAAAATTATTACATGATTTTAGGTTTGTGAACTTCACTTCGTCAAGTGACATCAGGTACTTCGCAGAAGAGTTCGACGAAAAAACTGGAAGGAAAATTTATGTTAGCCTTAGAAAGTCAAAATGTTAAGTTAGCACTTCAGGTATGTAATGTAACTAATTCAGAAGGGTTAAATATTGCTGGTGAAAAACAGTTTGTTAAATTTTAAAGAAACAGCAGAGTTTATCAAAATTATATGCAAGTGATAGGATGTAATGAACGAATTTCAAGAACCATTAACACTAGAAGATGCGAGATATACATTTTTGAATTGCTTTTTATCCTGGATGGACAAATGGATAAGACCCTGGCAGATACTGGGAAACTTTCAAAAGAGACACAAACAGCATTGTATCATACAACGCGTGCAATATTAGAACGAACAACTTATTGTATAGAAGAGTTAAATTTTTAATATATATTAACTGGGAAACTGCAAACTGATTAATTAGAAGACCGTTTTGGCAGTTATCGCCAGCTAGCAGGTGCCCAGTATAATATAACTTTGACAGAATTGTTTGAAACTGAAAAAAAATAAATAGAATTATGTCTCTTCTTCCATTATGGTTAAGCTAAAAAAAAATGGTAAAATTGATATTAGTATTTCAGATGTGAAAGATGTAGTTAAAGTTGAAAATTTGGGGGAAGAAATTCAATTTTTGGGTAAAATTAATGTTTGTAACTCTGATATTTCTGACTTGAATGACACTATTCTTGCTATTGTGTTTGTAGCTGGCTATTGTGTTCATTCTCTTTCAAAAACCATCAACTGTTTATTTTGTAAAGCTCAATTGTCTGTTGATTGAGAACTTGAATTAACTTCATGTTATGCTTTGATCAAAAATCTAGATTGAGGTGGATTGAAGTATCCAATTAATGATGTAATTACCAAAGTATATACAATTACATAATTGTATCTAAGTTACTATCACCAGACTTTGAAAATTGTTGACTTTCAAAATAAGAGAAGTGTTGTATGTAATATCACGTCAAATGTTTTGAACTCGTCAGAAATTTTCCTGCCACTTCAAACTTGCGACAAAAGTTAATTCTGAAAAAATCAACAAACATATTTTTGAAGAACTGATGCAAAAAAATAAATGATTTGCTAGTTTTGTCTGCTAAATATAAGAAATGGCCTAAAAAATGACAAATTTCCTAAAGATAGAAAATTCAAACTCTTAACAAATTTTATAAGTTAATTATTTAAAGGTAACTGTGGATGTTTTTTATTGGAATGTGGTGTTGGCAGATATGCTATGTAAATTCATTAAAATGAATAATTTACTGTATTGATTCTTATGCTATTTATTTATGCTATGATAATTTTATGTTTAATAAAGATAATTAAATTTATTTTTCTAGTGTCCTATTATTTTTTTGCTTTCAGTGAGTGAACTTTAGAAATTCTAAAATAAATTTTCTTATCTTTGACCTATATAGTATTCAATATGTTATCAATAGAATACATTGGAAATGACTGGTTGATATAATTCTAATTTAATTTGTTAGTTCAATGTTTTCATGTAAGATAATAATGTACTAATCACTATATGCTTAATGTTAATCCATTACTGGAACTGAATTTTCATGTCAAGTTATATGTATATAGGGCAATTCCACTGTAATTTACATTTAGACAAATATACTGATCTTGAAGTGTAAATATATTAGCAAAGAATAATAGAAAACAAAATATTTACTTGAATTGTTCAACAAACTAATAAAAAGCTAAACTTTGATAAGAATGTTATCACTTTACTGATATTTTTAAGTCCACAGAAATAAATTTAATGTAATAACTTGCGTTACAGTAAAGAGGAATAACAGAAAAGGTTCATGTGAACATTTGAATAAAATTCTGTTCTGTTCAACATGATGTAGTTTGAAAAGTATATATATTCCTTTCTAAAGCCTTTCATAATTGTAATCATGCAAATTTTTTAAAACTGTCATTCATCAATTAAATTTAATACAAAAAAATTTAAGTAACATACGTAACATTTCATTTTTCCAAAATTTTATTCTACAATAGCGTAATTTTCATTACAATAAATCAAATACAATCACGATGAATCAAAACCTAAGAACTCCAGTCTTTTTCAAGCCCAAAATTATGTAAAATATATCTTATTTAATTTTTTCAAGTTTTTCCCTTTCAGCATAGAATGACTTTAATATATCATGGGTTTTCACTAATTCTTGCATACAGGATTTACTTCTCCAGCCTCCTTTTTCAAAAATTAAGGCAAAATATTTTTTAAATAGTTGACACAATATAAAAGGGACTATATGGATTTATTGGTCAAAAATTATTATGCAATTGACATTGGAGACACCTGATATATGCATCCATCCTCCAAGTTAAATATAAATAGTTTTCAAATGCTTCTAATTGAAAAAAAAATTATCTGATCAACTTCTATAGTTATGTTCTTTAATTACCTTAAAAAAAACATTTATACTAAACTCGTCATTTTTAAAATACCATTAACAAGGAAATGATTTTTTTTGAAAACTCATTTGAATAATGCATTTACTAAATGTTACTATCCTAATTTAGCTTTTCTTTATGTAAAATGTATCATACTGTCACTATACACGTAGATACAATAATTTATCAACAGGTCCTAGAACCCAACAAAGATAGCCCTTGAAAATTTAAACTTTCTAATGAATAACCGAAAAGTAATCTAAATTAAATGTATATTTATATGGCTGCATTTATCAAGGATGATGGTATTCTTCAAAATTTCTTTTTGCCACAGATGTCTCAGAATTTTTTAATCATTGCCAATTAAATATAATTTAAGCAGCCAACTTGATTTTGTATCCATAATTAATTTAAACTCTTAATTTCACTGAATTGCATTTATTTCCTCCCGTAACTTTCCAGATATTCAATGAAGCATCGCAAACATTACTATTTAAATTTTAACCTTCTGAACGTTGCTTATATATATATATATATATATATATATATATATATATATATATATATATATATATATATATATATATATATATATATATTCCTTCCCCTGCTTTCAATTTCATTTCATTATGAAACTTTAAGCTGAAAAAATCCAATAATTAAATAATTCGTTGAATGAAGTCGAAACTCGCTGAATAACAAACGCTCAACAATGATGTATTGCATCGCCTAGTTTTTCTGACGTCACAAAACAGTGGTTTGGCTTTCTTATCTCTAGGAGGTATTGGCTAGTCACGCAGTGGCTAGTATATTACATATGCAACGTATAAACTTACAAAAGCATAAACTTTAGCTTTTAGTTTGGATATCTTTTTTAAAATTGCGATTTTCGAGATACTTATTATATTTTGGGTTTGTTTACATACTCTTACAGCCAGAGATTCAAATCGGCCGTGTATAAGATCAGCCCTGAATTGAAAGTGGTAATCTTAGCAGACAAAACCCTACATGGTGAACATCCCGCCATTCTTGGATTTTGATTATCTTTTATGCAATTTCTTTTAGTTTCAATGCTTGGATGTCTATTGGAAAGTATGGTGATATTTAATTTTGATAATTTATGCAACGTATAATACATTTACAAAAGCAAAACCTTTTACTTTTGCTTTGAATATCTTTTTTAATTTTTAAAGGTTTCTGTGCACTTTGGTTTTCGCATAGCAACATTTTCGTCGTTCATCAACGTATACCTCAAATGTGCATACTGTTCCACTCTCAGTGCCCTCTGTTTCAGTCGTATCTAAAACATCCTTTCAGATTCAATTTTGGAATACATGTCGACGCTAAATAGATGGAACATGTATTTACTTCTCAGTAAAACGTTAAAATTCGAAGTGCGCATCATCATTCTTTGGGCGTAGAACTCTTTGTTCTTTGGGCGTTTGAAGAAATGTTCGTTGTTTGTATAAATGATCCAAATCCGAGATTGGCGGGAGCACAGTAAATTCCATTTGAAGACTGTTGACATTTGTAGGTAACCAAATAATTAATATGATAATAAATTAACTAAAAATGTTCTACATTAATATTAACATTGGGGTTTTGTCTGCTAAGATTACCACTTTGAATTCAGGTCTGATCTTATCCATGACCTACACAAAATTGCATAAAGATAAAAGATCAACAAAATCCAAGAATGGCGTGACCACTCACAGGAAAGCCCTATTGAAGACTATTGATATTCTTATAAATTCAAATATAAAAAAAATTGCCATTAAATTAATTTTAAAGTGTTTTAGCTTAAATTTTAAAATTCAGGCTGGACACAAAATGTGCAAAAAATTAGGACAACCTGTGTGCCAAATTTCATAATTATATGTGCTATAGATTCGTCAGGACACACCGAACAGAAAGACACACTTCCTTTTATAATAGTAGAGACGCGAACATGAATGCAGTGGATAAATTTGATAAGGTATTGCCAATTATTTACCTGACCGACGTAGTAAAGAATAGCAGAGCAGCATACTATTATTTTCTTTGAATTAAGCTGTTGTTGTTTAATCCATATATGGTTTATAAACAATTGGGTCATACAAGAAGCTGAAACATTTCAAGCAGCGGTGAAACTGAAGTGTTTATTGCCCAGTTAATAAAAATGCACCATCAGCAACAACAGCCACTTTCATTGCAAATAAAAAAATCTAAACTCACTGTTTCATTTGAGAGAGAGAGAGAGAGAGAGAGAGAGAGAGAGAAACAAGAGGAAAATATTATAAACATCTACCAAAACTACTGTGACCAAGTCCCGTTTTGAACGTGACCGTTCCGTTTTCAGGTAGGCTGTCCCGTTGTCCCCATGCACAGCTTAGGGACGCCGAAATGTCCCGTTTTCAGAGAGTGATCAACCCACGGTAACAATTTCAAAAAGAGGCTCTAAAAATAACAAAATTTGACTGTAGCGCAAAGTAGCGATTCGATGACCGCAGGCGCAATACGCCCCGCATGTATTTAAGTCGATTAGAAGTAGAAAATAATGTTCTTTTAGAACAGGTCTTCTCGTTCTTTCCAAAATAACAGTTTTTTAAATTGTTTTTCCCCACCACTGTTCCCCCATGCAACTTAAGACCAGGGCAGTAGTGGAGGGTATACGGCGGTATATGCAGTATACCCTCTGGTATTTCCAGCAAATTCCGTATACCCTCTGCTTTTTCTTAAAAACTACGCACACGATTTGCTTTTTCTAGAAAGCATCGCGCGAAACATCACGTGAAACGCAGATAGCTGTAGAAGCAAAAGAGAAGTTTATATTTCAAGATATAACTCAAAAATCGTACCTATTAATCAAAAGCAATTCATTCAAACTATTGTCGATAGAATGAGAAATATCCATACTTGTTCTGATGCTAATGAAGAAAATTGTCAACTTTTGAAGGATATATCTATGTTTGATCCAGAAAACATAAATATAGGGGATATTCGCCATAGAGAAAATGAGGTAAAAAGATCTGTCCACGTTTTGGTATAGATGAAATGTGCACTATTTAGGTTTGAGAGACCACTGAAAACGCCCAAGTAGTTCCAGAAAAATTAAAGCCTCTTTTAATAACAATTGAAATAATAGTTCCACGGCCGATGCGAGCGCGGGTTTAGTTTAATGAATAACATAGCGTAGCAGATTTGAGTTCATCTTTATTGATTTCAAATGTTTATTAATGCAAATAGACCACCTATAGAACACTTTCAAACGGAAAAAATTTGTAACTTTTTGGTTGGCCAACCAGTGTTCTTCAGTAGACAATAGATAATGAGTATGCGCTTTAAAAAGAGACACAGAGACAAGCAGTTTGGAAAATATTTTAATGAAAATGATAGAGGTAGGCCTTAAAATTTGTTTTTAAAAAAATTACATGCTACTTTATATGTGTTTAAATATTTTTCTCTTAACATTTCCTGTAATTATTTTATACCATAGTTAAATATTAATATAGTGATATTTTTAAATTTTGAATATCACTCGATGCTAGACTGCATATTTTGCTTCGCACAAATATTGGATCATCTGGAAAGTTCTGCGCGTTTTTTAAGATAAATACCAACGAAGCAGTACAAAATCACAAGAAAGTTTTATTGAATCACATAAGCCCCATTTTGTTCTATGACTATTTGCCTTCTTTCTGACAGCTGGAATTTTTTTTTGTGAGTAAATCATTAGGCTTATTTATAAAGAAGTTATCGAGGTGCTGTTTGACCGTCTTTGCTTTGTTAAAGTATGGGGTACCCATACATCGTAGCGGCTTGCATATACAATCTTTTTCAGATGATCATGAACTGTACTTTTTGGAATATTTAGACTGCGTGATAGTTCCTGAACTGTGTAACGTGTATTTTCAGCGATAGCATCTTTTAATAGGTCCTCGTTTACAGAGGATGGTCGTCTAGAGCGGGCATCATCTTCGAGGCCGAAATTTCTGCAATTAAATTTAACAAACCACCTTCGAACTGAGACCTCAGAAACAGCACTATGTCCATATACAGCATACATTTTAGAAGCACTCTGACTAGCATTTTTTCCTTCCTTAAAATAAAAGAGCATAATATGACGAAAATGAACTTTCCGGTTCCCCATTCTTAGCACTGTAGTGAAACAAAAATTATGCCATAACACATGCTATAATTATGCAGCGAAAACAAAAAAGACCGTAACAATAACAAAGCTAGCTTCGATTTGAAAACGCGAACTTTCCGGATGACTCAAAACAATAAACTCCCAATAACACGAACCTTGTGAACACGAATTTGTGCTTAGGTCGAAGTTTCTTCAAAGTTCCACATTTCTTCCCATTTCCTGCAACATAAAATTAATATAGGCCTTTTCTCTCGATAATTTGAACTTCGATTAATTCGAACGTATTCCTCGGTCCTTTGAGCATACCAAATGGCGACCCGAGGGAGGAGCAAGAGGGCAGTTAACACCCTGGCTTGTGGATTTTGTACATATGTTCATGTATGTGCATAGGTGTACATATTCTCCCCCACCCCCTTGTGGAAAGTGTAAGTAGTAAGCACATGTTTCGCCTCCCCCAGGAAGAAATTATGCAGGCGCCCATGCTATACCCTCTGTTTTTGTTACGACAACAGCACTGCTTAAGACATAGGGGCCTTGTTCCTATAGCAACCGCCATAGTTATAACGGGAGTTTTCGTGGTAGACACACAGGTCCTAGATTCTGTTGACGCATCAACTTTTTGTAAGTACTTATCTCTTCTCTACTTTTTTAAAAGAAGTGTTTATCCCTCGCTAAGCAGTGTCCTGACGAACTATGGCACTTACAATAATGAAATATGGCACACAGGTAGTCTGAATTTTTTTCTATTTTTGTGTCCAGTCCGAATTTTAAAATTTAATCTAGTAAATTTTAAAATTACTTTATTGTTATTTAATTATTTTTGTTTTCCCTTAGACTGACAACAGTGTAAGGAGAGCACAGATTCTAAATTAATATTTTACGTTTGATTTTCCGAGCAACGATTCAGCGGACGATCAAAACAAATAAACAGTTTTAACTGGAGTTCTTTTTCTATCTCCTTCAATGTTAAAGATAGAGTAAAAATTTCAACGGATTTGAAATTTACAAAAAAAAAAAATTAAATTAGATCGATACCTAAATATATGATTTTCTAAATATAAATAATTTTTAAATTATAACATTTATATTTTTTCCAATACGACTTTGACCGCCGCGAAGAATTTGACCTTCGTGGTCAAATAGATCAGATTCATTAATTTTGATTTCCTGAGCCACGGATTCCAGTGAAGCATAAAAAATAAAAAGCTATGACGTGTTCTTCAGTGCTTTTTTCTACCTCAGCGATCGTTCAAGATAGAATGAAAATTTGAACGGATTTGATATCTACGGAAAATTTTACATCAGTTAGATACCTAATGCATTTGATTTTCTCTTAAAAAATAACTTTTTAATTGAATATCTTTTATATTTTCGCAAGATATTGTTACGTCACGCCTATTGGTTTTCTTCGCAACTAAATGGGAATGCGTGTATATCACGCCATGGTTGGGGAACAGAAGTCACACCTGACCCCACGAAAAGGACTGTCACGGGCAAGGAAAATTTTACATTAGATCCATGCCTAAAAAAATTGGTTTTATTTCAATAAATAATTTTCAAAGTGAATATTTATATTTTCGCAAGAGATTATTGACGTCACGCCGATTGAATCAATTCGCAATACGAATTTGGCCGCATTTAACAATGACGAGGCCATTACGACGTTACCCGTGGTGTTGCTTTGCGGAAATTCCTGGGGTTAGCGAGCAGTGGTCAAGTCTGAACCCACGAAAATAACTGTCACGGGCAATATTGTGCTGGCCACGCAGTGGCTAGTTGTAAATTATTCCGGAAAATGTTACGCACAAAAAATTATCGCCGTCGTTTTCGTGATCAACGATTTTTTATTGGGAATATCGAGAAAGAAGACTTTTTTCTCTTGTTTGATAGAAAAAAAACGAGATGATATTGCTTACTCTCAATGTTACGCGCTTTCAAAAGGCGAGCTGTCAATCACTGGTTCAATCAGGATTAGGCTTACTTTTTACGGGTCAACACATTTTTATTGTCTACAACAAACAGTCCTGGTTTCGTCAACAAACGATTGCGCTTGTGAATTTATTCAAATGCTATTGACTGAATATTTAAATTTAGTACTTTTAATCACTTTCGGCGTCTAGAATTTTGGAATTCCCTATGTAAAAAAAACCATGGAAGTAGGAACGATTATGGAAGTGCCTTTACTTTGAACTGTTGAAACCAAAACCATGACCGAGCCGCCGTCTTGGGGCTTTAAAAACATTGTGCTCGTGCATGTTAATCAACGTGGTTATACCGTTTTTGAACTTCCATGGTTTTTTATTGACGATTTTAACCAAATAATTAGCACCATTTTCTTAGTTTTGATTTGAATATGACGTATTGTGTCGCTTACGGGAGTATAAACAGAAAGACAAAGAAGATCCGTAGAATATCGTTTCATAGGTACGTTTAATTTGATGTATCTTTAGGCTGATAGTTTTTTGACCTGTAACTTCTAAGTGTCCAAGCAGCATTATATTCAAAATTAGACTTATTTATAAACATTAAAAAATTATTCTGAAAAATTGACTGATTTATCCAAAGGGATTATTAATTTTATTTATTAACATAATTGTACGATTTCGATTTTCTAACCTACCAGTTGTAATAAGAGTTAGAAACCGCTTTTTAGGAAAATTTAACTTTTATTTAACGAAAAAGTATTACAGTCAAATAAACAGTAATGGTATTTTTAGTATACGGGTGAAAATATTAACTCATGTTACATGATTTAGAATGAAATAGCTTTAGTAAACAGCTATAAAATTCGAATTATAAACAACACATTTGGTTTTCTAAAACGCATTTTTTTTGTTAGTTAAGTTCTTTTGCGTTGATCAACAAAGTAACTGCTTGAATGCTATTGATACCTTGTACTGTGAGCAACTTGTTAATGAGTGTTTTCGAAGACAAGCAAATGCTTAAAACATTGTAACTATTTGAAGTTTTTAAAAACACGCATCTCTTGAGCCTATGGTTAAGATTATGAGCTCATACAATTTATGCTTTAAGTCCTAGGTTTTACTGTATTTGCATGTATTACAATTTTAGAAACAATTTATAATGAAAAAGATAATTTCTATGGGTAGATTTGTGTGGACAGACATAATATATTGAATAATCAGTCTTCAATTTATCAAGCATGTTTATTTTTATTATCAAAGTAAGTAATTGTTAAAAAGTTTGATTTTGTGGTTTTTTAGATTGAATTAGTTTATGTTTATAAATTTTTGTATTAATAATCTACGATAAATAGGATTTGGAAAAAAATATTTTTAGACAAGTTTATCATTAGATAGGATCAATATTCAAATGTTTCAAAGCATCGATACATTCATTGTATCTAACCAAAATAATTTTCATCTCAGGTTTCCCAAAGACCCAGAACGTAGAGATGCATGGATAAGCAGTGCATATTCATATAGCGGTGCATAATAAGAAGTAAAATAGTACAAGAAAATAAATATTTAGAATGGATGATTTGGCCAAAAGTGTGTAGTTTAATGTATGCAGGAAATATATATATATATATATAAAATGAATTTTAATGCCTAATTGTGGAAACCAATTTGGATACAATTTATAAAAACAAGTGTGGCAACTTAGCCACAGATCTCCAGGTAATCCCTATGAAAGGGAATTTGTAATACGCGTCTTACCTACCCGATGGGGAATTCGTCAGATTGGCTTGGAACGTGGTAACAGAAAGACCACGTCGGAATGAACCTATTCCATTCTCTTTGTGTTTCATCGTCTTTGTGTCAGTGTTCTGTCTTGTAAATAAATATATGTTCAAAATAGAAACTCGATGTAATAGTTATTACGTCACAACAAGAATGAGGGATACAAATTAGCACTAGACTATAACGCACTAGAGGGCAGAAGCTATGTGTAGGATCAGCTAATCTAAATTAAAACATTACTGAGAAATGGTATTTGTAGGATACCTATAATTTTACTAATCATTGAGTTTTTACCAATTTAAAAGCTGTTTAAAAAAATTTTGCAAGCCAATGATAAACAAAAAATAACAAAACAACTAGCATTTTTAGTTTTCTGTTTCGTTATTGAAATTATATTATAGCATATTCAATCATAAAATTTAAAAGCAAACGGGAAAAAGGTAGTACATTCTTTTTATATATCATGCTTAAATTATCTTTTAAAAAACAAAATATTGCCAAATTTAGAAAAATTTAATTTATTTAGCATTGCTCAGTTGCAAAATCAATGAACACATCTTAATATGAAAAACAAAATGCCAAAACGAAATGAAAAACGAAATATCGGCTTCAGTTAAACCGGTAGCGAAAAAATTGTTAGGGCACTTCCTTATCTTTCCTACTTCCATGAAAAAAACAAGTTGTTATTTTCCCCTCATCACTAGCTGCTAGCTCGCTCCTGAATTGAGAGTAAGCGTAGACAACTCGTGCATCTTTTTAGACGATTGACTATTGCTTCTTTTTTTATTGACGCGTGTTATTGTAGTCAATGTAAATTTCTTTTACGCGTGAAACCTTAATTTTAACAATACGTAATTGCACTTTTAATGTAACTTCTAAACTATGTACAAATTTATAAAAACATTAAAGTAAATTTCAAGATATCCTGCCAAGAATGTCATTTTTATTTCAAATCAACACCAAATATACTGAAGCAAATTTGTTTTTCAAAAAATACAAGATCACATAAAATATTTTTCACGTGTTCATTCCTGTTCTTTTTATTAAGGGAGTCCGAGACCCATCAAAAATTTTTTTTTATTAATTAATTTTGAATTTTTTTGTACTGATTACCCATTTAACTAATAAACAAAATCACAACACAAACATTTTCCAAAATGTTTTGAAAAAGAACTGTTTTTTCAAATTGCTAAAACTCAAAATATTCTTGATCGATTTTCAAAATTCTTGCAGTAAATTATTCACAAATTTATAAACTTTAATTCTGATTCATGAAATTTAAAAATATTAATTCAATAAAAAATATTTGAATGAAAACTTCTAAACATTTTAAGGTACTTTTTTTTTAAAGTTATATTTTTAAAAGTAAATATTTGTTTCGAATTTGCAGAATCTAAATTAAAGTATAATGCTTGAAAAATATGTATTCCAAATTTCAACCCTTAAACTTTATCGGTTCTTGACTTATAGCAATTTGCATACAGGAAATCTTGAAAAAATGCATCATGTAGAAAAACGCATTAAAAGTTTTAAAGACAGATTTACAATTATAAAATGTTTGAATACCATTTAAGAGCATCCAGATGAGTATCTGACTCCTTCTATCCTCTAAAATCTTTGGTTTAGTTTGATTTTTGCAAGTTCTACCTATTTTCTGCATAATTTAAAGGTATCCGTAGACTTTAATAACGTCTTTCACAGATGTTGTTGGCATGACAACAGCTGTCTGAGTGTTAGATTTTCAAAACATTGAACCACAAAATTAATTCTATCTCTCGTTCTAATTAAGATAGAATCATGATTCAGACGTCATTTTAAGCAGAAAGACACAAAAAAAATTTTAATATGTAAAATGTTTTTTCGGAAATTTGGCAATTTTTGTGTCTCGGACCCCCTTAATATATAAAAATTGTAAAGAAATATGCGTTTTCTTGAATAATACTATTACCTAATAATTAATAGCTGTCCCGTATAAAGGAAATGATCACGTTAACCAAAACGGTACTACTTGGAGATGATGTGCGTTCAGGCAATACCTCCTAGAGATAAGAAAGCCGAACCACTACGTCACTAGAGACAAGGCCGACTAAAAAGACAGGCCCCGAAACTAACGGCCCGATAGAAAGTCACGTGACCATCTTAGTCGAACTTCTGCCGATCTCCGCTCGTTAAATCAATTGCATATCGTCGTTGAGCGAATAATACCCGACATGTGACATTTTTGTTTTTCAAAACTCAGGTTATTTGCGCCTCTCTCAAAAGAATATTTATAATATTCACACGAAATGTCTATTTCTGTTGATGATCCAGAAAAAAAACACGAAATCATACCAGCATTTCCCAAACTTTTCAGACAGCGCAGTGGTGTTTTTGGTAATATTTTTTTGCAATCCTTATATAAAAAATATGCCTGATAAAAAAATGTGGACGTTATAAAAAGAAACGTAAGAAAAATAGCTAAAAATAAGCATAAAAATAATATACATATACCATATTTTTTACTAGTTTTTTTTTTCTAATATTTTCTGACGATCGGATACCAAGCACGGACCCAATTTGACAATACATTTAGTTAGTAGGGAAGGAAAACTACTATTTTTAATTATAATTTACTCTAAAGTATATTAAAGAAAATTACAACTGAAGACCAAAAAATGTTCAGATTTTTCTTTATTTTAGTAAAATTTTATTCATACAATATAACACATCTAGTGAAAAAAACATAACATAACAAAATGTATATTTATAATACAAAAGAAAACAATATTTATCTCTCACTGTCAAATATTTTTGTTCAACTAAAATAGCAATATAAAAGCATAGAGTAAGCAGTCAGTCATTGTATCATTTCTCACAGCTAGTCTAAGTATAAACACAAATTAAAATAGAATTCTAACAATGAATCAACTAGAACAAATGGAAACTAATGTTCAATAATCTACCTTTTCATAGATCAAATTAAAACAAAAGTCAGATGTTAATACAAGATGATAAATAGTACAACCAGGTAATTATAATCACCTTCCTTAAAAACAATTTCTTCAAAACATCTTTAAAGCAGAATTGTAAATAGATTTGGAGTATTTTTTCATGACTAATGTGCACTAATTGCTATTGTGGCGTTTTTGGTACACCACACTACTACCAATGGAGTGAGACTCAATGGTTTTCGTTTGATACAATTTAATTATGTCAAGAGAAATTTTACATCAACTACTATGTACAATGAATTTTACAATCGATGACAAACAGCCCGATTGTTCCTGTTCAAACAGTAAGTTTCAAACTATCACTGTTTGTCTCGTTTTCAACGGGGTTTGATGTCCCCGTGTAATTTTGCAGCGAGCTACCTCCTTCACCACCTTCCTCCGTGGCTTCCTTAGCTCGAGTCCCCTCTCCTTCTCGGGGCAACAACCTTTTTTTCTCCGCGTCGCCTCTGTTTCCAATTCACCTCCCACTCAAGGGGTCTCAGATCCCCCACATGTGCGAAAAAACCGACAACCGGCGGTTCTTCAAAAAGCCCCGCTGTCCGGTGGAAATCGGGGTGAACAAGAAACAGAGGCCGACAATGAGTTGTTTCCACACATGTGGCTGTCGGCTCCCTTGTAGACTACGATCTCACAACACCTCCCCCCATAAAAATCAAATTTCGGGGTCAAGGAAAAATTTGATTCTAGGGGCGAAATGAGCCATCCTAAAGTGAGATCTGAGAGGCACAATCTTCCCTCTTAATCTCACCACAACCAGAATTAACCAATATCATTAAAACAAAACAAAAAATCAGTTTAAAGACAATCCGAAACCATAGGCTCAGTTTTGCAAACCATTCAAGTAAAGAAAAATAACATAAGTTTACAAAAAAACACACAAAACAAAAATAACTAATCTTACTCTAATTTGCTAATATTAAAAAAAAAAATCTTACACTGAAATAACAAAGACAAATATAGCAAAACTAAGGTTGCTTATATACATCAAAATTTAGACTTGGGTTACTCATCCTGTCTACTTAACCCATCCGCATTTCCGTTTCGCTTACCAGCACGATGTACAATTGTAAATTGAAATTGCTGAAGACATAACGCCCATCTAGTGAGACGTGCGTTTGTACCGACCATTCTCTTTAGGAACGTAAGGTGGTTATGATCTGTCTCAATCAAGAATTTTTGCCCTTCTAAGTAGTGTCTCAATTTCTTCAAACCAAATGCAATAGCCACCCGCAGGTTAAACTCCCAGACTCTTCCCGTTTCTACACAAAGAACCCTCAAAACCCGTTTTACTGAAGAAAAGAACCTTTCCACAGGGTTTTTCTCAAGGTGGCACACAGAGCTATGCGCAACTTCTATGCCAAACTGGAGAAAAAACACCGTGGTCAAAACTCTCGTGACAGAACTTAGTATAACTCTGGGTATCTTTCTCGGGAAACCAGTTCGCAAAAGAACCGCGAGCAGAGCAGCTATCCAAAGGTAATAACGCAACACCCTCTCTTTGGTTTTTGCTGTGTCTAGCTGTCCCGAAATTTCGTAACAAAACCCCACAATCCCTTCTCTTAACTTAACGGGAACACACGATTGAACCTTTCCCTCTCCCCGCTTGAAAACTGATCTCGTAACTACTTCGCCCTTTTTTTCTGCGAATTCGCTCTCCTCCGGGTGCGTGCTTCGCCCCCCGTACTGTCGCAACAATTCGCCTCCCCGCTTAGCGCTTTTAAGCAACGGTGAGCTTTCTGTCAGCTTCGTTTCGCCGATTTCCCTCTGTGGTAACAGTATACTTTCTTCTACTATGGGGAAAACAATTTTACCACCCTTCTCGCTAACTTCTCCCTTATCTCTTACCGTCGATGAACCTTTCCCCTCTCGTGTTTTTCTACCGGTTCCTTCCGCTGGGTCAAAAACTTTTTCTGCCGAATTTGTTTTGGCTTTACTCCGCGTCATAAGTGCATTTACATGAACTCGTTTTTTTCTAGCCTCCTCAATCAACTGGGCCGTTTTGTTTCCCAGCAAATAAAACCCTCGGTCCAGTTTGTCCGCTTTAATTGCAACTTTAGTAGTTACAACGCCGAAATCTCCCTGCAACACAACTCTAGCTAAAGGTAAACATTTATATTCGGTGTCTAGAGGTTGTCTCACCCACGTGACTTCACCCGTAAAATCTCCAACGTTTACCCAGCTCCTGACACACATATCTATGCAACTGCCCGTATCTCGTAAACAGTTTTTTTCCTCTCCGTTTACCCTTAATTTGCTCATAAATGGATTAAAACTCTCATTTTGGCCACTCCCCGTTTCTAAATTATTTACACTCTCTCTAAAATTCTTTTTGAAAGTTGGACAATCGGGTCTAATGTGCCCTGGTTGATTGCACTGGAAACAAATTATTTGTTTCTTTCTTTCAAAACTCCAATTTACATCCTTCCTAGACATTTCTCTCTTTTCTGGTTTTTCCTCTCTAGTTTGGATTTCTCCCCTGTCTTTATTATTTGCCGAAAAATGTCTTCCCCCTCCAAATGCTCTCTTTTCCCCTGGTTTGGCCTCAATTTTCTTGAAGGTTCGTCTTACACTTTCGTAATTATCCAATTTTTCGGCTAACTCCGTAGCTTGCCTAAAATCTTCCCAGTTGTCTAAATAATGTTCTTTAACTTCAATCGGTACCCTCTTCTTAATTTGTTCTGTGAGCATTAATTCTTTAAGCGCATCGAAATCTCCAACCTCCACTGATTCTAACCAACTTTCCAAATAACCCCTGAGCTCATAAACCAGATCAGACCATAACGACCCTGATTTCCTAGAGTGCTCTTCAAATTTTAAATGTAGAGCAACCGAACTCAGTCTAAATCTCTTCATCAACATTTTTTTTATGTAACCATAATCATCATTTTTTTCGATGGGTTCTTTCACTATTAATTCCGCTACATCGGCTGGCAACAACGGAATTAGCTGCGATACCCACCTATCTTCTTCAACCCTTTCTTTTTGGGCTTGTCGCTCAAATATCATAAAGAACAGTGCTATGTCTAAACTTTTAGGATCAAATTTAGGAACCAAGTCTTTCAAATTAATTTTTTTTGTGATTGTTTCTCTAGGCAGCGTACTGTTTGACTCAACACTAGCTACTTCGATTGCATGTCCTAGTCTTAACTTTTCCAATTCAAACTCTCGTTCCTCCCTAGCCATCCTATCAGCCCGTTCTTTATCCGCTATCCTATCAGCCCGTTCTTTATCCGCTATATTATCTTTATCAGCCTGTTCTTCTAAAATTCGTTCCAAGAACGCTTTTGCTGTCTCCTCATCATATTCTGGCGCTCTCTCGATTGCCTTAATAATATCTTTTACTAATACCGCGTCCTCTACAACTACTTCGAATTCGGCTGCTAAAAGCCTTAGAATATTTTTCCTTTGTTTTTTAAGGAAATTAGCCATAACACTACTAAATTACTCTACAAGGTAAAAATTCAAAATAACAAAAATCACTTAAAGGATTCCAAAACTGAGTACTAATCAAAACACGATAAAACTTTACACATGAATTACATTACTTAAAACCATGTAATCAAACTAACTACACTCATACAATCCAAAAAAAAAAAAATTTCTTCAAAGCAAAACTCTGTCAACAAAACATTAAAAATTTTCCTCAAAATCCCATTTTCTATTGCCTCTCAGAAATTACTATAAGGTAGGACTCACCCCTTTTTCTGACTCTTCTTCTTGAACTCCACACACTTGAAAACGCAGGCACCGGGTTTCTCTGGCGTCCTTCTGGGCACAGGCGCAGGGTTTTCTAGAGAATTCTCCACTGGTCCGTTAAGCTTCCACGGTCACGAGCGCAGGGCCTTCCGGAGAACTTTCCACTGGTCCCGGGCCCGATTGTTCCTGTTCAAACAGTAAGTTTCAAACTATCACAGTTTGTCTCGTTTTCAACGGGGTTTGATGTCCCCGTGTAATTTTGCAGCGAGCTACCTCCTTCACCACCTTCCTCCGTGGCTTCCTTAGCTCGAGTCCCCTCTCCTTCTCGGGGCAACAACCTTTTTTTCTCCGCGTCGCCTCTGTTTCCAATTCACCTCCCACTCAAGGGGTCTCAGATCCCCCACATGTGCGAAAAAACCGACAACCGGCGGTTCTTCAAAAAGCCCCGCTGTCCGGTGGAAATCGGGGTGAACAAGAAACAGAGGCCGACAATGAGTTGTTTCCACACATGTGGCTGTCGGCTCCCTTGTAGACTACGATCTCACACTATGAGTGAATACATGACTTTAATACAAAAAACTTTAATGACCATTAACGCAATTTGAAAAGGAAACCGTATCAATGAATTAAAGTATTACATTCCTAACTATAGCTAGAACTGTAAGTGCAACTGGTGGAGATAGTAGTAACCGCTGTGGTAGTCGCCAAATTAAATTTTTGCGCCAAATCAAGATGGCAGCCAATTTAAGCAAATCCAAGCTGGACGTCCAAAATCCGGACGTTTTTCTAAACGGCGTTTTTTTTCTCACTTTTTTACATCTTTCCAACAATTTTTAAAAATCAAGGAGTTAAACCTGGACCTAATTGATGAAACCGCGCAACAACGGACATATTTAACGTAAATATCACACAAAAAATTAGAAGATTTTGAAGTGAAATTTGTTCCATTGTATTAAAAAGGTTTTTTTAAATTATTCCTATTGATATATTCTTACTTATATATCCTGATATTTTACTTTACTTTTTTAAACGCTACTTGCAAACGCTATCCAACGAACGAAGCATTGTAGAATTATTTCTGAATAGGGTTAAGCCTTAAAACTGGATGAAAAGCGCGAAAACTGAATCCGCTGCCATAACAAATCAATTACAGGGAAGTGAGCAACAAAAGGGGAAAAAGTAGTAACTTACAATCTGCAATTTCAAAAATCAAATTTCATCCATGAAGAAAAATAGCGTTCCATATGAGCTGAACATTCCAAGATTCAAAGAAAACCCAAATTTAAATCAATAAGCAAAACAAAGCAATTCACAAAAGGACAAAAATATTGTAACTTACAATCTCCAATTTCAAAATAAAAATTAATCAAGTGAGAAAAATTCCACAGTCCAAAATTTCCAACACAAGGAACAAATATCAAAAAATCTGGGAGAAAAATAGCGGCACAACAATTCCAAATGAAAATTACTCCGTTCGTTCTACGAAGCAGATGTTGTAATATCGTCAGGAAAAACTTAAGGGTTGCCAGAAATGAGTAAAATTGACTAAAACAACAAAAACCACATTTGGCAATAAATCGACTAAAAGTTGTAATTTAGCATATATTACATACCTTATGTTTACTCATCTCATAGTCCAAGACTTCGACTAAGTTGATCACGTGATATTTTGGTTTCGGGGCCTGTCTTTCTAGTTGGCCTTGCACTAGAGAGTAGTGACGTCACAAAAATTAGGCGATGATAGGAACGCACTGGTTACGAAAAAGCCTGTGTAACGTTATGCGGTGAAAATTGATGAATGTGTTGGTTTTTAACTTTTATAAACTTATACTTTTGTTGAAGCATATTTTTTAGTACTCAAAGCAGTATTAAGATTCCCTTTGAGTGTTCCTCATTGTAGAGGATTGTAGAACTACGATGCAAATTCAATAGTTAGTCTTCAGCTTTCCATCTGACCCAGAGCTCAGAAGAAAATGGCAATTCCGAGGAAGGATTATGTCTTAACAATTTTAAAGTAAGTGAAGATATTTTTTTATGTTGGCATTATATTCTGTAGTTTTATGATGATCGAAGCATATAAAAAACTTCATGAATTGAAAAAATATAAAGATACTTTTGTATGGGGACTTTTGTTTTTGAGTAAAAATATAACTTAATTAGTTAAAAGCCAGCAAGAACCCGGATAGGATATGTGCAGTAAAAAGACTTCGTTGAAACTTATGCAATGACTTATAAATGATAAAGATATGGTAAATGATAAATAATTGAGTATATATAAAGTTATGATTTAAAATGTATAAATCAATAATAGTTATAACAATACAGCAAAACATCTTAATTGACTTTAATTATGATTAAAAAAACAATTCGAACAAATAATGAAAAAGCCTATTACGGTATTATTTTGTTTATATATCCTAAACCTCTACCATGTCATACTATCAACTTGGAAAGTTTGCTGTTGAGTGACATGAATTTAATATTCATAGACAGTATTGAGATAAGAGTTGAAAAATAATAATTTTCATTGAGTAAAATGCATGTTTTGATCATTTGTAAGGCATTATAATTCTGTAAAGTACTCCATGTTTATGGCAGCAGCCAATCAACAAAAATAGTAATAATGCAATTTTACTTTAAAACAAAAATAAAAGCATATACATCGAGAGAAAATTTTGTCGAGTAAAAATTCATAATTATCCTTCTGTGTCCTTCTGAAACTGTCTGGGGGAGTTCTGTATTTCTGTATAGACATATCGCACCCTGGCAAGAAAAGTGACACAGCTCAAAATTACAGAATTTGAGAAACATCACTTCAAGGATACTATAAAACATTGAAATAGTATAAGCTTCCTTCAAATTTGAGGTAAGTATTTATGGTGGTAACTTCTATTATATTCTACAGGGTGTCCTAAAAGATCATGTACTCCAACTTTAAAAAAATTTATTGCCAGTGTTTTTTTTAATTATTGAAGAATTTTATCGTCTGCTTATTGTTTTATCGACTCTTTAATTTTTATCGTGTGATTTTCATTGCACTCAAGTTGTGCGATAAAAAAGTTCCATGTCATTTTGTTCTTCATTACAAGATGAATTTGTCATGCATTAAGATAATTGTGCTGTTTGAGGCTTATTTTGAAAATAAATCATATGAAAGATGTAAAGATTTTTGGCGCCATAAATATCCAAAGGATGCAATACCAGGTAAAGATACCCTGTTCAATTTATTCAACGATTTGTTGCAATATTAGAAGTGAATGAATGAGACTCTTGGTTCCAACAAGACGTTGCAACTTGCCATTCAAAATGTTTTGTAACCATGAGCATGCTTCAAGATTTTTTGGCGATCGCCTCGTCTCAATAAACCTTTGGCCACCTCGTTTCCCTAATCTGCACATTCCTGATTTTTTTCCTGTGGGGATATTTAAAGAACAAAGTTTATGAAGATAATCACCAAACAATAGGTAATCTGAAAATTGCCATTACTCAAAGGATACAAGAAGTCACTCCCAGCATCTTGAAACGCGTTTCTAAAAATATGCGCAAACTCCAGCCTTGCCTCCAACAAAAAGATGGAAATTTTGAACATTTATTGTAAACGTAAGTTCAAATTATTTTTTCCTACGTTAGGTTGAAAGTGCTTTTTACCATTAGCATAAAAATTATTGTTTTAAAGTTTGTTGTTTTTGTATAGTAAATTTACGAATCGTCATTACAGGAACTTTTAGGACACCCTGTATTTAGTAGTAATATAACACACTAGGGCACCTCATACATATTTTTCAATAACATAACATGAAAAAAAAATTTTTTTGACTTCACTTTTCTAGCTGGGGTGCGATGTATGTGTGTTTGTGCGTTAGAAAATTAAATAAGAACTCGATTTTAAAATTATCAAACATAATTATAAACATAATTTTAGGTTTGTGAACTTCACTTCATCAAGTGACAGCAGGTACTTCGCAGAAGAGTTACACGAAAAAACTGGAAGGAAAATTTATGTTAGCCTTTGTAAGCCTCGGCTTCAAAAGGTAGCGATCCCCAGCATTTGGAACGTGTTGAAATGATCAATGTGCCAACTTGCTATTCTGTGTTAAAAAAAGAAAAGTGCATTTTATTTCTTATTATCTCAACATCAGCACCATTGATATCCTTGTCTGTAGTTGTTGATTCAGATTGTTTTATAAAAGCCTATAAAGAAAATGTTATGATCTCTGAAATTGGAAATTACAAACTTCCCTTTCATATTAATAACATCAATACTTTAGATTCCATTCGTTTGGAAACATCAAAGTTGATTGCTCCAAATGGAGACGGTAATGTTGAAAATATGTTTAGTTTAACGCAGAATGTAATTAAAGACTTATTAAAGTGTGTCGCAAGTGAAAGTCAAAGCTTATTATTGGGTTTGTTGGTGAACAACTATCACTTGCTGAAAATCACAAGAATCGAAATCGGTACAGTTCTGATTTTTTAATTTTAAACAGTTTGATCTTTACCATATCCCCACACGCATATTTATTTTTAAGAAATAGTGCGCAGATTTGTAATTATACCCCATCCTTCGACAATAAAGAGACTGTTCAAAATTTAATGTTGATCCCAAAACTGAAGGACTTGATAGTAATTTTTTATTATATGCTAAGGAAAAGATTTTACACTTAAATGATGCTGACAAATATGTATCATTACTTATTGATGAAATTAATTTGAAAGCCTTTCTTGATTATAAGGGTGGTGACATTATTGGGGTATCCTATAACTGTGAGAAAGCAACTAATTCTGCTTATGTATTTATGCTGCAAAGTATAAAATCTAGTTATAAAGATGTTATACACATTTTACCCTTTAAGACAATTACTTTGAACAGTCTTTATGATTTCTTGTTGAAAATTGTTATAGGCCTTGAACATCTTGGTTTTAAAGTTGTGTCCATCATCAGTGACAATAATGCCATTAATCGCAAAGCTGTTTCCTTTTTTGCTTCCCCACCCACATTGAGTATTTGTTATAATCATCCTGCTGACCCTTCAAAACCATTGTTTTCCATTATTGACCCTGTCTACATACTGAAATGTATTAGAAATAATTGGCTAAACAAAAAAATTGTGGACGATGTATGTTTTATCCAATGTTTTACCAATTGGACAATAATTTATCGAATGCGGAACAAATCACAGAAAGATTAAAATCTGCCTCTCTCTTAACACTAAAACAGCTTCATGAAATTGAATCAAATGCTATTGTAAAATATGCTGATACATTGACAACTAAATCACTTTGCCCTACCATTTTAGAAAGACAGAATGTTAAGTTAGCACTTCAGGTATTTAATGTAGCTAATGCAGAAGGGTTAAATATTGCTGGTGAAAAACAGTTTGTTAAATTTTAAGGAAACAGAGTATATCAAAATTATATGAAAGTGATAGGATGTAATGAACAAATTTCAAGAACCATTAACACTAGAAGATACGAGATACACATTTTTGAATTGCTTTTTATCCTGGATGGACAAATGGATCAAGACCCCGGCCGATACTGGGAAACTTTCAAAAGAGACACAGACAGCATTGTATCACACAACGCGTGCAATATTAGAACTAACAACTCATTGTATAGAAGAGTTAAATTTTTAGTATATATTAACTGCAAACTGATTAATTAGAAGACCGTTTTGGCAGTTATCGCCAGCTAGCAGGTGCCCAGTATAATATAACTTTGACAGAATTGTTTGAAACTGAAAAAAAAAATAGAATTATGTCTCTTCTTCCATTATGGTTAAGCTAAAAAAAATGGTAAAATTGATATTAGTATTTCAGATGTGAAAGATGTAGTTGAAATTGAAAATTTGGGGGAAAAAATTCAATTTTTGGGTAAAATTAATGTTAACTCTGACTTGAATGACACTATTCTTGCTATTGTGTTTGTAGCTGGCTATTGTGTTCATTCTCTTTCAAAAACTATCAACTGTTTATCTTGTAAAGCTCAATTATCTGTTGATTGAGAACTTGAATTAAGTTCATGTTATGCTTTGATCAAAAATCTAGATCGAGGTGGATTGAAGTATCCAATTAATGATGTAATTACCAAAGTGTATACAATTACATAAGTGTATCTAAGTTATCACCAGACTTTGAAAATTGTTGACTTTCAAAATAAGAGAAATGTTGTATGTAATATCACGTCAAATGTTTTGAACTCGTCAGAAATTTTCCTGCCAGTTTAAACTTGCGACAAAAGTCAATTCTGAAAAAATCAACAAACATATTTTTGAAGAACTGATGCAAAAAAAATAAAAATGATTTGCTAGTTTTGTCTGCTAAATATAAGAAAAGGCCTAAAAAATCCCAAAATGACAATTTTCCTAAAGATAGAAAAATTCAAACTCTAACAAATTTTATAAGTTAATTATTTAAAGTTAACTGTGGATGTTTTTTTATTGGAATGTGGTGTTGGCAGATATGCTATGTAAATTCATTAAAATGAATAATTTACTGTATTGATTCTTATGCTATTTATTTATGCTATGATAATTTTATGTTTAATATAGAGAATTAAATTTATTTTTCTAGTGTCCTATTATTTTTTTGCTTTCAGTGAATGAACTTTAGAAATTCTAAAATAAATTTTCTTATCTTTGACCCATATAGTATTCAATATGTTATCAATAGGATACATTGGAAATGACTGGTTGATATAATTCTATTTTAATTTGTTAGCTCTATGTTTTCATGTAAGATAATAATGTACTAATCACTATATGCTTAAAGTTAATCCATTATTGGAACTGAATTTTCATGTCAAGTTATATGTATATAGGGCAATTCCACGGTAACTTACATTTATACAAATATACTGATCTTGAAGTGTAAATATATTAGCAAAGAATAATAGAAAACAAAATATTTACTTGAATTGTTCAACAAACTAATAAAAAGCTAAACTTTGATAAGAATGTTATTAATTTATTGATATTTTTAAGTCCAAAGAAATAAATTTAATGTAATAACTTGCGTTACAGTAAAGAGGAATAACATAAAAGGTTCATGAACATTTGAATAAAATTCTGTTTTGTTCAACATGATATAGTTTGAAAAGTATATACATTCCTTTCTAAAGCCTTTCATAATTGTAGTCATGCACATTTTTTAAAACTGTCATTCATCAATTAAATTTAATAAAAATTTCATTTTTCCAAAATTTTATTCTAGTAGCTTAATTTTCATTACAATAAATCAAATACAATCACGATGAATCAAAACCAAAGAACTACAGTCTTTTTTTTAAGCCCAAAACTATGTAAAATATATCTTATTTTATTTTTTCAAGTTTTTCCCTTTCAGCATAGAATGACCCTAATATATCACGGGTGTTCACTAATTCCTGCATGCAGGATTTACTTCTCCAGCCTCCTTTTTCAAAAATTAAGGCAAAATATTTTTAAATAGTTGACACAATATAAAAGGGACTATATGGATATATTGATCAAAAATTATTATGCAATTGACATTGGAGACACCTGATATATGCATCCATCCTCCAAGTTAAATATAAATAGTTTTTCAAATGCTTCTAATTGAAAAAAAAATTATCTGATCAACTTCTATAGTTATGTTCTTTAATTACCTTAAAAATAAGCATTTATACTAAACTCGTCATTTTTAAAATTCCATTAACAAGGAAATTATTGTTAATGATTTATTATTTTGAATAATGGATTTACTAAATGTTACTATCCTAATTTAGTTTTTCTTTATGTAAAATGTATCATACTGTCACTATACACGTAGATACAATAATTTATCAGAAGGTCCTAGAACCCAACAAAGATAGCCCTTGAAAATTTTAACCTTTCTAATGAATAACCGAAAATTAATCTAAATTAAAAATGTATTTATATGGCTGCATTTATCAAGGATGATGGGTATTCTTCATAATTTCTTTTTTCCCACAGATGTATCAGAATTTGTTAATCATTGCCTATTAAATATAACTTAAACTGCCAACTTGATTTTGTTCCATAATTAATTGAAACTCTTAATTTCACTGGGTCGCATTTATTTCCTCCCGTAACTTTCTAGATATTCAATGAAGCATCGCAAACATTACTATTTAAATTTTAACCTTCTTAACGTTGCTTTGTCATATTTTATTGTTTCCCACAGTTATAAATTGTATATATATATATATATTCCTTCCCCTGCTTTCAATTTTATTTCATTAACTAAACAATTCGTTGAATGAAGTCGGAACTCGCTGATAAACAAACGCTCAACAATGATGTTTTGCATCGCCTAATTTTTCTGACGTCACAAAACAGTGGTTTGGCTTTCTTATCTCTAGGAGGTATTGGTTCAGCAGTCTGAAGTACGGAAAAAATGTTCGCATTTCATGACATTGTACTGTCTGAAAGTGCCACTTTGTTTAAGAGAAAAAAGATGTGTTTCAGTGACTTTAATAAAACACATTAGTTGCATGGTGGTATTATTTATCCTTCACTCGGTAATAAAGGATTTATTAAAATGTTATTATTTTTTCTCCTTTTGTAGGGTATTTAAATTAAGTAATTTAAATAAAAGTTTTTCCAATATTTTTATCTTACAAAAAATCTGTGCAACTTGAATTTTTTCTTTCAAATCGTGTGCCTGAAAGAGTTAAACAACTGGAACAATAAAGAAAGATATTTGCAACTAATTAGTTACTTTAGAGACATTTATAATTAGACATTTTAAGATCTTTTTCTACTGAAAGCATATTTTTACATAATTTTCAAGAAAACATTACACATAAAGCATACATTTTCAAATAAAGGAAACGGTGTGAGGCTCGTGTTCTTAGAAAATACGAAACATGACTTACATGAAGTTTTAAATATTCTCTGTTAAAGTATTATTACATGAGATGCTACTTCCCTGGCTTAGATTCACAAGGAGTAAAGTATAGGTTAGGATAGTTCCAATTACCGACAAAAAAAGGCTTCTTGTGAAATAAATAACCTCACATGCAGATAGAACAAAACCATTCATATTACATGTGCTTATTTCGAAATTCTCTCGCATTCCAGACATTGACCTGGATTCGATTTTCTTGACGAACACTTCTTTGAATCTCTCCAATTCTATTGGCAGCTGTCCCGCGTATAGTATGACAGCCATCATAGATACAAAGGAGTTGAGTCCAATGAAAAGCGATTCAACTAACCCGAATATCACCATTTGGCTTGGATCTGTTACAGCAATAAATCCAACACTATTAAAGCATGAGCAGAAGTTTGCGACGAAAATCAAAAGCGTAGGCAACGAAAAAATTGCTTGCAACTCTGCCAAAACGTCAAAAAGTTTTGCTTTTTGTTTCAGAATATATGTCTGCTTCATAAAGGTGAATTCCTCAGGTTGGAAAAGGTCGATTTCCAATGTGATGCGTTTTAAAGTTCTGCAACACTGCTGACAAAGATCACAGAAAACAAAAGCAAATATGCTCGTTAAATTTGGGTGGAGGACAATTGTGACCATGATATTGATAAATATAATGATGTGACTAATTTGTTTATGCTGTATAGGTTTACTGTATGTGAAATACAGCGAAAATGCTTTACTTTTTCCGTATTCCAAGTTGATGGTCATTGCTACAGCGTACACGATAGAATTCATGCAAATGTAACAAAGTATTGCGTTTATCATGCTTCTTCTGTAATGCCCCTCAGGTCTAGATAGTTCTTGAATCTTCTGAATCAAAATGGCAGTGTTAGAGCGTTTGCTGCGTAGGATCAGATAATTTGCAACACTCAAAGAAGAACTCAAAAAAAAGGACAGAATAAACTGCACAGTTTCATACGAAATTGCAGGGAGAGATGTGAGTATTATAATATTTAAATAAATCGCTAGTAAGAGACATTGAAAACCGTAGGCACGAGCGTTTTGCGACCAAGATGGCTTAGATTTCTCCACGAGTCCAGACCAGCTGAGAAAACCGTTAAGGTAGTTAACAACAAAGGGTTTCGAAGTTTTAGTTTTCGTGAGTAGCATATTTGCCTATAAATATACTTTTACTAAAACCTTGTTTATTGTGAGGTTAATAAGCCTAAAACAGTAAATAAGAAAGGTAAACCTTTTATATCGAGTTCACCAAAGGTAGATTAATGAGGTTTTAAAGTGGTTGACATTTGGTATTACGCCATTGAACTTACTTGCTGAATTTTGCTTATATATCTCTGACGGACACTGGAGTGCGGAGACTGAAAAGACCTTCGGGCAGTTCAAAAGATATATACAGATATATCAGGATGTCCAATAAGTCATATTGAGTCATATAAACAGCTCGTATCACGATAGAGGGATATTTTTCTGCTACTCAACTTGAAGGGCTTGAAACAGTCTTCCGGACGTTCTCACTATTTACGAAAACCAGTAAAGAAGATAAACTATCTTCACTTTGTTTATCTGTTCAAAATTAAGTCTTGTAATGATAAATTTCGAATTATATGATTGAAGTTTTAATCAGAAATATTTTGAGAATATTTAGTTTGAGTTAACCACACAACAACACAATCTAATCTGTTTAATAAGTCTTTTCAGCCTTAAGTGACTCAACTGTTGCGACCTTTTGATCGAATTATACCTTTGTATCCCGCGTTTTATTTTTGTTGAAACAGGAGATTGAATACACCAAGCACCATTAATTATTGATACCTCAAAAGCTGGAACCTCAAGTCTCTTAATGTATTAGATTTTGTTTTCTGTTGTTGCCATGACAAATCGTTAGTAACATTATCAGACTATGAATAATTAGTTAACATTTTGATTACTGAATCGTAGCTGAAGAATCGAAATAGCTTTGAAATGTTGCTGATATCATGTATAAGACGATTGCTTGTTTTCATCAAAATATTATTTCGTATTGAATGAAATTCTTCGTCCAATCGATTGAAAATAATTTTAATTGGGGCTATCAGAGCCAGATTTGTCTTACCCATGTACCGTCATGTAAGAATTAGACGGACAGCTGGTTTAAAATTAAAGTATTTATTTTGATAAATTAAATATTTACATTTTTATTTTTATTTTATTTAAATTTACAAGATTAATTAAGGGCACAGCCATCGACCATCGATGTCCTGCCTGGAGCCAAATTAACAATGGCAAACAGAGACGTCTGTCTCTCGTCGAATCTAGAATCAGTCTTCTCCTAAAATCCACGAAGCCGACCAACCGGTATAGTGGTAAAGGTGTTAGCCTCTAGATCGGAAGGTTCCTGGTTCGAATCCGGGTCCGGGCATGGATGTTTGTAAACGTATGGTGTAGATGCGGCTGGTGCACCTTAAATCTGTCCTGGCCGAAAGTCCTCCCTTTGGGTTGGCGTGGAAGTTTGGAGAGTGGGGTGCCAGCTCAGGTGTTGCTTCGTCATCTGACCGTGGTTCAAAATTACAAGGTGTTGTCCTCGAATCTTTCCCTTAAGGGACTGATTCCGGACCGTCGTCAATAGCCCGTTGTGTTGCTCTAGTACGACGTTAACTAAAATTACCATTACCTAAAATCCACGTTCGCTTGGTTCCGCAGAACCGCAGCTGCCAGGGGGGTGAATTCCCAGCCCTGGCAAGAGATGTTTATGTCCTCCACAGAACTCGAGACACCCCCACACAGATGCGAAAACCGTTTGTAACCGACTTGGGCTCCCAACAGCAAATCTTCATCCCAGACATGGGATTAGGGAACCGACGGAAACTCCAGCTGTGTCGATGGATCAAACGGAACGCCGGACCCCCAATGAGAAAATACTCTCTTTCGGTATTTTGTCAAAACCCGCACGTGCAATGTCTGAAATTGTTTTTGTCAACGGTTGGCAGTTGAGCACATTCCAGCGTCCACGTGTTAGAGAAAAGGGTCGGCTAGTACCATATGGTACATCCGCCCCCACTACTGAAAAAACTTTTCCCAAAGTTGAAAAGTTTTCAACGCACGCATCCACAGACGCACGGATAATCACCCACTGGCAATTCAGAATACAGATCACTTACCAGTACCATATCCTGAACCAAAAGCACAACCATACACAAAAACTCAAAAATTGTATTATTACCTTTTATTTAAAAAATTTAAACATGCCCTTATTTTAAAATTACTAAATAACTCATCGTTGATCATTGAATAACATCCTTTTTTTAGAATCTTAAATCATATTGTGGATGGGTATAAATATATAAATATTTGTGCCAAGAAAATCGCATTTATCTCCATTGGATATGTTGGTGGGTTAAACCACCCTTGATGTGTTAGTCACAATTAAGATTTAATTGGAATTAGTTCTTATTAACTAATTAATTGGAAGTTCAATTCTATGGGGGATGCTGTGGGTTATAGAAAATACTTTTAATAGACGCATTAAAAAGGTTTTGCGACTAGGAAATTAACAGGGATGGGCTTCTTTTGTACTATGTCCTAAGACACTAGAGGGCCTGGGAATAAAGTAGATTTTTGCACTCCAATGAGTAGTTACCACAAAATTTTAATTTGTCAAGTGATTTATTATGCTAAAATATACTTAGACTGCAATCTTGACTGCAGAAAATGTGACACATATCTTTGATAAAAAGATTTTAAAGATAATTGGTGGCTTAATGATAAATTGAGTGGGGTGAATAAGGTTCAATTTCGAGTTATACAATTTGTACAGAGACCCTGCTTATGTTATAAACATAAAAAAATATAGAGCATTCGATTAACTGTGGCATATCATTTGAAAGCCTGATGTATAATGCCCGAATTGGAGTTAGGGTTGTAGAAAGAGAAAACCTTTGATTTATTGACTATTGAGGCAGTAACTTTGGCATATGCTACACTACAAACTGAAAAACTGTAACCAAATACATCAAGATAGAACACAACGATCGAAAAGTTTGAGGGCCACAGCCATTGAAAAAAATTACTTATATTTCGTAACCCTCTTACGGATTCACAGGTATAATTCCACTCTACAAATTATCAGTCTTCCCTGCAACCCCAGTTTTAACCTATTTGACCAAAAAGAGTTATTCCAAAGGTAATTATTTCTAATTTTTGGTCTAATAAAGAGATGTTATAGGTAACCAAACACAGTGTTGGAGAGTGCGATTGCGAAATTGGAATTTGACTAGAAGTTGTTTGTTTCTGTGTTTTTCAATTGGGCAACACTCTGTTGAATGTTGCAACCACTTCAGCTAAAAATAGAACAAGGAAGAAAAAAGGCGATAGCCTTCATATGTGAAGCGTCAGTTGAATGGTGTGTGTCATGCTACTGAGATGGAGTAAATGTCTTGTGTTTGAATGCGTGTTAATTCCACTGTAGCTACACTCAGTCCATTTTCGATAGTTAAAAGACGCGTGGGTACGGAATATAAGGCGGAAACATTTTGGTAGTACTCGCCGGAGTTTTGTGTTCGAATTAAAGTGGTGCGTACTGTGAGGAATCAAATAATGATTCCCACGTTTCCTTAACACCCCTCCAAAAACCCCTCAAGTACCGTCGCAAATTCCTTACGACAAGACGCCAGGGTCCAGACAAGAAGTCTGACACTATACAGGGTGTTTCAGTGAACCGTTTCAGAACTTCTAAGAGGGGTAGGGTACATCCTGACAACTCGAAATCATATAGCAATGTGGGGTCGGAAATGCTTTCCTGAAGCGGTGTTGTACACAGAAGCTCCGTAAAGAAAAGAGACCGTAAGTGAGAAATCGTTTTAATAATACATGAAAAGAAGAAAAAGGTACATGGATTAAAGTAAGTGTTCGAAGTTTCTTCCACGGGCTTCAATGCACGCCTCATATCTCCGACGCCGCATGGACATCCGAACATTCTGGAATACTTCAGGCATATCTCGAATTTCTCCTGCAGCTACTGCAATTCTTGCAACCAGTGTACTCGTTCTTGGATTCCCCTGTACATGCTGCAGCACATTCTGTTCGACGTCTGCAGTCCGTGCTGTTCTTACCCTGTCCATGTCAGCTCTTTCTAATGAACCTGTCTCAGCTAACCTCTGGTGCAGTCTTGCAAATAAATTATGACTGGGGATACGCCTCGTCGGATATCGTTCCGCGTACAAACGCTGTGCGGCTGGCCCACTACAATTTGCAGCCCCGTACGCCAAATGCATATCGGCTAACTCTGCGATCGTGTAATCATCCATCCTACTAACTTGGCGTTCTTGTGCGAAATGAAGATTCCCTACACGAAAGCTCGGGATTTTCGCACAACGCCATCTACCGCGTCAGGAAAGCATTTCTGACTGCCCATTGGTATATGATTTTGGTTCGTCAGGATGTACCCTACCCCTCTTAAAAGTTCTGAAACGGTTCACTGAAACACCCTGTATTTCTATAGACGATTCGTTTCGGCACGTCTCTGACGAAACAGGTGTCGCGAGGCCTGAGAACGACTTCAGACTAGAAAAGGCGTTACATAGACTTGTTGTCGGGAGCGAGCTGGCAATTAGGGTTCACCGGAATTAGCGCTCGCCTGCCGTGACAGCCAATCAG
Source organism: Metellina segmentata (assembly GCA_947359465.1). Lineage (NCBI taxonomy): Eukaryota > Metazoa > Arthropoda > Arachnida > Araneae > Tetragnathidae > Metellina > Metellina segmentata. The sequence goes on along the minus strand of OX375877.1, from coordinate 39,171,951 downwards.
GGAGAACTAACACGACATGACGTCGGGACCCCCAAATTTCGAACCGTTAACGAGAAATGTTTTTCAGCAGACGCCGTTCGCGGATACTAATCTAACTCTTTCTTCAAAACTTGTATTTATTTATTATCTTGTAAAGTTCGCCATTACAAATATATAGGACAAATTTCCAAAATCCATTATGAGAGGAAATAATATAACAAGCATTTCTTACCCCACCTAATCCAGTTTATAAAGAAAATTCTACAAGGAATGTTAGTCCTGTTTTTGACGGTTCAATTAGAGAAAAGAATTCAAGTTCCATGAATGATTATCTGGAAAAGAGACATAATGTTGTGTAGCTCATTTGATTCATCATACATAGATTTAGACTAGATAAATATGGAGTAATTACTGATAGTGAAAAAGACTTTTCACATACCAAGCTTCAAGATCATGACAGAACCCTTCTGTAGATTTTATGGTCGGCAATAAAAAAAAAGATAAAAACATATGCATCAGAAATTCTGGGAGATTAGAGATTAGGAATCATCATTTCCTACAAAGTATACTTAATCGATTATGAAAGGTCAAGAGCCATAATCTTTTTCTCCGGACGTATCATGTGACAATGTGACAAACCAATGTGAAACCCCAGAAAACTTTGAAATGATCAGGACTACATTGTTTGAAAATTCACTAACGTTGTTACGAATTGCTCCTAGAGATATGTTACAACCTATCCCTTAAAAGATTTACATCCTGATAGAATCCTTAATGAAGTATGGGGTATGGCATTATCATGGTCATTTACAATTTGAAAATTCTGGACGCTTTGAACGTATGGCTTGATACAATTTTCTTAACTGGGAGCAGTGTAAGTCTAAGGTGATTGTCTTACCTTATGGCAAGATCTCATAACAAAGTATACCCTTATAATTCCACCACACTGAGAGCATAATTTTCCTCTGATGCAATCCCGTCTACGAGGTTGATTGTGGTGGCTCGCTACTCTTTCCCCATGATCTTTTATGAACGATCTTATTAAAGACAATCTACTTTTCATCACTCTTGACCAGCGGTTTCAAAATGGCGTTCCCTGGCGTTTAAGGAGCGTGTCGCAGATGGAAATGCGAGAAGTTAAGTTGCGTTCGGTCAATTCATATGAAAACCAAATAATGAGGCAGAAACGTGTCTCAAATGGTTCTACAAAGTTGTGTGCTCGGTATATTAAGCACGATAGCAATCTCCCGTACAGTTTGGGACGGATTTTTACCGACGGTCACTTTTATTACGGATGAGCCAATCTCCGTTGAGCGACCGGAGCGGGACACGTCGCTGAGTTCAAAATCAAAGGAATGGAACTTGGTAGGCCTCTTTTGACACACACTTTCTGTTGAGGTATCGTCCCCATACATTTTGAAAATCTATTTATGCACTTCTGCAGCTTTCTTATCCTTTTTTAAATAAAGTAATAAAATGTGTTGAAAATGGACGTTTTTTTCATTCATGTTTACAAGCCCGCAGCTCGCACTATAATCTAAGTAACCCGGTGTGCATATGCAAATTACATGCTATTGATGTCACCTACCACGTGAGCTTGACAGAAAGGCGAAGTCAGTTGTCATATATTTTTGCTTTATAAAGCAAGTGTGCTTTTGCTTTCGTGTTCATAAATTATGAAATGAATATGATTGAACATCGATTTTGGTGTATAGCGAGTGATAAATTATACAAATTGCAATAGATACAATGAAACTTCAATTAATCATCAGGGTCGGGACCGGGACCGAAACGGTTAATCGAATAGACGGATAACAGAAAAACCTTAAATTACAACCCACCTCCCTCCATTACATATGAACGAATGATAACAAATACACGTTTACGAACTGAAAATACGCTGTACATACATTCATTTTATTTTTCGTGGTAATATGGTCACTATATAGAGTATATAGTATGCATTTGTACGTACTAATAACTTTTAGTATTTAATTAATTAACTTTAAATAACGCACTGACGATTAACAGAAACTGTCAATTAAAAGGGTGACGGCTAATCGAAGTTTCAATGTAATAAACATTACGCACACACACTGTACTTTTTATTTATAAACTTATTGCAGAAATGGGACTGATCATTCTATGCCCTACGCTTATACACAGAGGACGAATTCACATTGTCCTAATCTATTATGGCTAGTTATGGCGAAATTATTTGTAATTTTAGTTAATTTTTGGAATAATTTATTTCTGAATTAAGTGTTTAAAAGCATTTCACCTTCCTGAAAACATTTCTCGAAATACGTCGAATTTAAAACTCGGGAACAGGCCTTGCTCAGTCTATTAAAAACCATTGAATATTGGAAGTATGCAGTCGTAGCTTTGAAAAATATCCTGCAGGGATGTGTGCTTATCTACATTAGAAAATTCATTTTGCGTGCAGCCTTCGAATTTAAACACACAAGACAGTATTAATTGTTGGAGCGAAGATTTGTCTTCTGGGGAAATGTAGTGTAATTGCCAACTATTGGACTTCTACTGTTGACGATAGATTTTCAACAGTTGTTTCTAAAATGGATTGTTGTAGAAATGTTGCAAAAAACAGTAGACTCAATTGTGTTGAAAAAAAGTTGGTTGTTGTTTTGAATTTTATGGATTGAACGTCATGTTTGGTCCATCTATAGACATGAAATTTAATTTTCATAAAATAAGAATTAGAATCACCACAACAATAAGCTAACTTGCACAATATTTTCAATATTGCTGCAAAAGTTCTCTCTCAGTTTCTGTAGAGCAAATAAGGCATTTGTCCAATTTTGCAAAATGGAGTCTGAAAATAAAATTGATTGATCATGTTACCAATTCTAGTTTCGGGACATTTTCAGGTGTATGATCAAAACTGAGTCAAAAATTGGAGAGAGCCGCTGTAGATACTGGAGTTATCTTTGTTTGATGCACTGGAATAAAAATGATCTCCTATGAGAGTAAGATGGCAGAAACTCATTTGACTAAACGTTGCAAAATACAATAGACAGAAACTCCTTGTCCCTTAATGTGTTTATGGTTGTAGGTCACTCAAAGAGATAAATAATACAAATATGGAGATAATATAAGCGTAAATACACGGTGTATCAAAACTTCCTTTAAACAAACTTTATTGGTCTTCGAGGTGTGGTCGTGAAGAAAAATTAAATCGCATTTCCATACGGGTGTTTATCCTAAAACGCCACATGAATTTGCTAAAAAGTACACTTACATAGAGAAATCATAGATGGTAATGTTTATTAGCATTAACCTTAATTTGGTGGTATACAGTTGTTAACAGATATGACTTGAAGTTTGCACTACAAAACTTTAACTCTCAGGAAATACACTAATGATCCTTCTGAAACTGATGTCTTTCCTGCTAAGCAGTCCTGATTTCTTCGTAACCAGTGTACTATTTCCAAGGATTCTTGCAATCATTATATCAATAGAAGTGGCTATTTATTCATTGAATATGGATTAGAGAAAAGTTATATTGCCGTACATGGAGAAATAAATCTTCAAGTGCCACATGATGTTGCTACAAGTTGGTTGGTTGAAGTTTTTATGGCGCAAGTGCCATATTTGGCAATGCTATTCAAGACACAAGACATACTATATCAAGTAATAGACATACATGCACAGTGAAAGTTTTTACTGACACAGAAGGACATAAATACACCCAGGAAAGAATGTACTTGACTCGATCCTGATCTGCCGCCCACAATTCAAGGGTTTCTAAGGCAATGAGCATACCCACGTAGCCAAGGCGGCCCTGAATCTGCCACAGTAGAAACGCATCAAGATTCAGCAAAGAAAGACAGCAAGTATGCGAACTGTATAATTTGGTACTACAGTGTTAACATTCTGCGAGTCATGCGTGTATTATTTTTTTCACCATAAAACTTCAAGTCTTCCCCCTACATCACACAACTACTCAGTAATCTAGTGATGTTCATAGGGTTTAAATATTATTTATTTATTTCTGATTTAATCTTATTTTCTTTCGGATATTGTACTTAACACATAAAATCCATAACACATATTGTACTTTACACATAAAAATTCAGAATATAAAACGTAACACATAATATTCAGTTGTGGTGTAAAAATAATACAATACTACTAGGAAATATTGTGACATTCAGAGAGTATAGGAAAATATAACATCATAAATTTTGCACATTTAAAAACAAGCGAAATATTTAACTGTATTTTTAATATTATTCTTCGGAATTATAAAACTTCACTCATAAAGTACAGTTGTAATATTAGATTTGCTTAAGGTATTTAGAATGCATAGAAAAGAGTTTATTGAAATATCAAAAATTTAGTAGGTCACTTATTTATAAAATCACATGTTCAAAAAACAGTTAAAAAATTTTTTTTTCAAGGAATGTAGAAATTTCTTAAATGTAGTACTTTTATGTCTGCTTAGACACACTTCATTAAATATGTAATGCACAATATATACACCACTGATGGCGAACCTTTTGAACTCGGAGTGTCCAAAAACTGGAAAAAAAACCTAGCTTAACTAGGGTACCATGTCACATCTAGAGACATCCCTAATTGTGTGATATTTGCAGACCTAGTGAAAAAAGTTGTATTTATTTTTTACATATTTATTTATTAAAAAGAAAAGAAAATCATTCTTTAAATTAATGACTCTTTGGAGGCTGAATTGCATTTGCTAAATCTTCAATTAAAAGGTTTGTACTTCGTGCATTTCAAGCCCAAGCAAGCGTTACCAACTTCATCTGTCAGTCGGTTAATTTAATTGGTTTTAATATTATTTAACGCCTAGAATAAGGTCTCACCGAAGTACGTAGAGGGTAAAATTATCAGAACTTAAAGCCATCTCTAGATGTTTTCAAGGTGCTAAAAGTGTCCGGTAATGGGTTCCAAACACTTCTGTGCGTAGTGGCACACTTCTTTATTCTTTAAACGATTTCCTTTCAGATTATCAAGTTTGGACCACAAGTCGACATACACTTGAGACCAGATGTTGTCTTGAAATTCTACAAGTTGCATCCATTGAAAACCATTTAATTCCAAAGGACTGAAACTATTACAAATACAAATATTGACGACCAGCTACAGGCTCAAGCCCAACAAGGCTGGTCCTTTTTATATGAATTCCCAAATTCCCACTGACTATCCAATTGTATCTTAAATTCGTACACTCCCTTTGAATTAACTATATTTTTTGGAAATGCGTTCCAATTGTCTATTACCCTATTTAAGTAGTAGTTTTTACTTAAATCCCGATTAAAATGTGTCTTATTCAATTTATACCCATGGCACCTTGTTCTGTTATCCCTATAGAAATTTAAGCCCTCTGTGTCCCCTTGTTTTACCAACTTGAAAAGCTGAAACAAATCCCCCTCCTCCTTCTTCTTTCCAGTGTATACATGTTTAGCTTACTTAAACGTTCATTATAGTCGATATTTTCTATCCCCATTATTATTTTTGTAGCTCTGTGCTGAACCCTTTCAATTAATTCTATATCCTTTCTCATAGATAGAGCCCATAATTATACAGCATATTCTAGATGTGGTCTTACTAAACCCTTATATAACGGCAAGATTATATTCTTATCCCTTGAAGTTACAGACTTTTTAATGTACCCCAATAGCCTATTAGCCTTTTTACAAGCAGCTGAACATTGGTGACCCATATTAAAATCCCTGTGAATTAACACCCCAAGATCCTTGACTGTTTCTCCCTCCTTTACCTTTACTCTCTGCAGACATTACAACCGAATTCTTAATTATTTTTGTCTGTTCCAGGTTTCTAAGTTGATTAAATCGTTCACTGAATTAGTCAAGTAACGAATTTAGAATAAGCTCTGTAATATGAATTTACATGGTCTCCATTTAATTTTGTACAATTGTGTTGGCCTTCTCGAAATACATTTTACGCGAGGATAGGACTTAAAAGTTTAAGTCTCTAAGTTTCGTTTAAATGTTTACCGTCCGTGAACGATGCGTGCAACCTAAAATGTCTTGGCGTGACAAATTTGACTCGCCTGTCATTGGTTCGCCATCACTGATATATACAACGTGGTTTATTTAATCACACTTTATTTCAGAATATAGCACATTTAGAAAAATATGAGAAAAAATAGTCTAAAAAGATCACTTCTTGAAACATTATATGAGCTATTCCTACTGACAGCATATTTGTAAAGAAAAATAAAACACACAAACCATACATTTTCATAAAATGAAAAGATTTTCATGCACGGGATGTTGCTATATACAAAAGACGGTTTACGAAATTATGCATGCAGGTTTCATACATTCTCATTTAGTTGGATGTATATGGGATAAAATTTCCCTGGTCAAGATTCACTAGAAGAAAAGTATAGGTTAGGATAATTCCTATTACTGACAAAAAAAGGCTTCTTGTGAAATAAATAACCTCACATGCGGAAAAAACAAAACCCTCCAAATTATACCTGCTTGTTTCGAAATTATCTCGCATTCCAGACATAGCTCTGGATTCGATTTTCTTGACGAACACTTCTTTGAATCGCTCAAATTCGATGGGCAACTGTCCCGCGCATAGTATGACAGCCATCATAGTTACAAAGGAGTTGAATCCTGTGAGAAACGTTTCAACTAACAGGGGTACATACATGCGGCTAGGATACATAGCAGCAATGGTTCCGACAATATTAAAGCACGAACAGAAATTTGCGACGAAAATCAAAAGTGTAGGCAATGAAAATACTGCTTGCAACTCTGCCAAAACGTCAAAAAGTTTTGCTTTTTGTTTCAGAATATATGTCTGCTTCATATAGGTGAATTCCTCAGGTTGGAAAAGGTCGATTTCCAATGTGATGCGTTTTAAAGTTCTGCAACACTGCTGACAAAGATCACAGAAAACAAAAGCAAATATGCTCGTTAAATTTGGGTGGAGGATAATTGTGACCATGGTATTGATAAATATAATGATGTGGCTAATTTGTTTATGCTGTATAGGTTTACTGTATGTGAAATACTGAAAATATTCTTGAATACTTTTGTCATCCAAGCTTATAATTACTGCTACAGAGTATATGACAGAATTCATACAAATATAACAAAATATTGCGTTCATCATGCTTCTTCTGTAACGCCCTACAGGTTTAGATAGTGCTCTAATCTTTTGAATCAATATGGCAGTGTTGTAGCGTTTGCCGCGTAGGACCATATAATTTGCAATACTCAAAGAGGAACTTAATAGAAAGGACAGCGTAAATATCATATTTTCCTGCAAAACTTTAGACAGACAGGTGAGTATTAAAATATTCAAATACGTCCCCATTAAAAGACACTGGAATGCGTAGACACAAGCCTTTTCCCTCCAAGATGTCTTAGAATTCTCCACGAGTCCAGTCCAGCTAAGAAAACAATGAAGATAGCCAACACCAAACGGTTTCAAAGTTTTAGGGTTCGTTTTCAGCATGCTTGCTCAGAAATATTCTTTTACACAAAGCTTGTTAATTATGAGGTTAATAACGCAAAGACAGATAATAAGTTACAGATATACCTCTTATGTATCAAGTTCATCCTTGAACAAACAATGAGGTTTTCAAATGATAGACATTTGGCTTTGATCCATTCAACTTCTGACTTTCGAGAGAGAGAATAGCAAAATCTTACTTTTATATCTAGGAAGGACACTGTGTCATTTAGTTGTCTAGAGCGAATATTCCGTTAAACAGTGCAAAAGCTGGACAGAGAAATGTCTGCATGTCCAATAAGTCAAAAGGATTCATATAAGAAACTCTGTATGAGGAGACAGAGAGAAAATTTTTTGACACTCAACTTGATAAGCGTGAAATAGACATCTGGATATTCTCACTGTATACTAAACCTTTGAGAATAAAGACACTAGTCTGTTCATATGTTCAAAATTAAGTCGTGTAATGATAAATTTCGAATTATATATTGAAGTTTTCATGAAAAATATCAGAAATATTTAGCGAATACTTTGATGGTAACCATACGACAACCAATTCGATTCTATTTTATACGACTTGAATATTGAGTTTTTACACCTAACACTATTAGCAATCAATATCTCAAAGGCTGGAATCTTAAGTATCTTAAAGTCTTGACCGCTGTTTTTCTATAGTTGCTATGGAAAAGCTTTAATAACATTAGCAGATACTGAATACTTAGTTTACATTTTTGAAGAATAGAAATCAATTTGGAGTGTTACTGCGATAAAACATCAAATGATTGCATGTTTACATTAAATTTTTTTTTTACTTTTAATGAAATTCTTTGTCCTCTTTATTGGAAAGAATTGGTACATCAAATGCAGTGTATTGTGAAATCAATATTGCACTAATCACAGAAATCGTAATGCTCGGAAGTTTGAGTAGACCTTTATGAAGGGGAAGGAAGAAAGGGTTCGTGAGTCTGTAATATTTCTAAAAGTAATCACTCCAAATTTAAAAAAAATGAGTGCCACCACGATTCGCCACATTTTGCATACTCACTTTTTTCGCTCGATTCTCATATGGATTCCTACGAAAGTACGCATCAGAAAATTACGAAATTAACATGATTTGTTCAAAATTGTACAGGGAACAGGAATATTTTTTCTGATGCGGCTATTAGTTTAGAGTGCATTAAGTGTCCAAATAAAAAAAGCAAAATTTCGAAAGCGAGTGAGCAAAACATGTACAAATTTTCAAACGTGATTTTTTTTGAGTACTTCTAAGCGTGAATTTTTGCACCTCGCCCTGTACAGGAGTTTTTAATAGTAGTAGCATTTTTAGAAGTTTCAATTTGGTTCCTGGTAATATTTTTTTCACATTCGGGAAAAATCAGGAAACTTTCGTTACTTTTTGTTAAAACTGTCATATCTATAGCTTAATGCTATTAATTTTTACACTTAAAAACATCACGGGAAACCTTAGAATGTACTCTTCCTTATAGTACAATTACTTTTGGAATTGGTTGATAAATTTTCTCGATACAATTAAAAGTTGGTCATACAATTTTCTGAATTTTTAGGTTGTAGTTTACGATACACAAAACTAAAACTGTCCTATCTATTGCTTAAGGTGCCTGCCTACCTTCGGAGTGTTTTTTTTTTAAATACTTTAAATTTTCACTCGATTTGTACTTTATACCATCAAATACTTTAAAAAACTATGTAGAATATATAAAATAGCTAAATATTAATTTTAGTTTTCTTATTTTGGCATTAATTATGCATGAAAATTGCAAAATAATAGCTTTTACGCAAAACATCATAATTCAAATTTGAGTAAAGGAATTTTTGTTTTGTAAACTTTATTATTCTTATAAAAATATGTTTTAGGACATTCACTATATATATGCCTAAATCTATTTATTAAAAAAAGTTACAGCACTAAACGCAAAGAGAATTAAAAACTCGCCGAATTTTATTATAAGTTTCAAACTTTACTAATCATAAAATAAAATATATTACACCTAGAGCCAAAAAAATAGTGGAACTCCTTAATTATATCCTATAGAGTATTCTATCAAAGTTTCATATAAATACACTTATAATATTTTGAGTTATGACATTTTGCGAAGAAGGAAAATGTCAAAAATCTGATTCCGAGAAAAACGCAAAAGAATTAAAACATATGAACATACCATTTATAACACTATATTTAACTTCAAAATCCTCCTTTTTGGTAATGTTCACATTCTTTTTCATTCAAAACAGTTATTTTTTTCTTTCTTAAGGCTTTTAAAAAATTTCTACGCTTCTGAGCAGTAGATGTACCGTGATTTTTAGAATCTCGAATCTGACACTGGTCTAATATTTCACATCCTTTCTCGGTGAAGTAACCAGGACTTAGGTTGTTGAGCCTTTTCAAAACATTTAAACACCCTTTGTACCCATCGTTGAACTGAATAACCGCATCATATGCCCCTAATTTAACAGTTTTCAGGCTAACGAAAACCTCTTAAAAACACCCATCAATAGTTCCAAGTCAATAACTCTGTTTCCATAACCAGCATCACTGATTTCGATGTTGGAAATGGACGACTGAAGTTTGGTTGAACTAGCAGTCTCCACAGATTCTAAAGAACATTCGTTCTTCTTCTTTCTGTTTGTAAAGCGATTCCCTCTAAATCGTGACTTTCTCTTGCTAGCGATACTTTTTGGTATATTAGCAAGAGAAATTCAAATCAAAGGATTTATATAATCGCAATTGAAAGCTTTGATAAACAACAGAAATCTCACGTGAATTGTAAATGTAATCAAATTCAAAACACAACTCTTTTCATGTCAGTTATCTGTATAAAATAGTGTTGCCAGATTTATTTGAAGCATATTAAGTATTTCAATGAACAATAATATCACCTATTTTAAAAGAATTTAATACATATTAACAATTTAGAGTGCTTGAACTGACTTTTTACTCCACTTTCGTCAGCACAACATTAGTTTCGGTTTCAAAAACTGCCACCGCTTCATATTAAAATACCTGTAACTTGGGTTCTAGGTTAGATAAAAACAAAATTTAAACTGATTTGGAAAGCTAAAAATATGCTCTTCAATATACAATAAGAAAACGAAAATCGAATTTTTGACCCAAAACGACGTTTTAAAGGTTGGCAGGCACCTTAATACAATTAGTTATAAAATTTGAAAACACCACGTGAACGCTTAGAATGTACTTTCTTATTTTAGAATTTTTTTAAAATTAGTCTCTACTATTGGACAATTCCATATGTAACGGACGTCTTATTGGAAGATGAAAGCATTTCTCACAATTACATAATTCAAAAATGTGATTTTTTTTGGTATTTATATAAAGGATAACTATCTATAAAAGTATCACCAATAAATATTTTTATTTTAGAAACAGAAATCGAATTAAAATTTACTTTGGAGGTGTAACGGACGTATTCTTTTAGGAAAATAAAAAATGTGTCACCCTGAACACACAAATGACAAATTGTCTTATGTTTACAAAGGAAAATAATAAACATTTGTTTTTTAGGAATGAAGAAGATTCAAATATATTAAAAATATATAGATTATCTAATTTGTGGACAGTTTGAAATTTTAATATAGATTTCAAATTGTAACGGACGTATCATGTAGTGTAACGAAAGTACTATTGGACAATTCCATATGTAACGGACGTCTTATTGGAAGATGAAAGCATTTCTCACAATTACATAATTCAAAAATGTGAATTTTTTTGGTATTTATATAAAGGATAACTATCTATAAAAGTATCACCAATAAATATTTTTATTTTAGAAACAGAAATCGAATTAAAATTTACTTTGGAGGTGTAACGGACTTATTATTTTAGGAAAATAAAAAATGTGTCACCCTGAACACACAAATGACAAATCGTCTTATGTTTACAAAGGAAAATAATAAACATTTGTTTTTTAGGAATGAAGAAGATTCAAATATATTAAAAATATATAGATTATCTAATTTGTGGACAGTTTGAAATTTTAATATAGATTTCAAATTGTAACGGACGTATCATGTAGTGTAACGAAAGTATCTTCTTCTGAATTACATACAATGTTTTAAGATTACTTATTGTACAAAATATATTACAATAAATTGTTCCCATGAATAAAAGAAAAATAATAATAACTAAACTTTACCATAATAAATAACAGGAAAAAAATCATGATCTAATGAAATTTTCAAAATTTAGTGGTATTACAAAATGAAAAAAAATTTTTAAGTAAAATAAATTGTACACATTAAATAATATTTCAAACGTCAATCTAAATTGATTATTTGTTGAGATTCATCAATTATGTCCGCATATATCTTCTACACTCATGTCCATAAATTAAGATAATGATAGCTCCGGCAAATAATGGTTCAGGAACAAAACAAACGTGACTTTTTCATTAAGTCCATTTATTAAACAAAAGATAAAGAACCAAAAAGATGGTGTACGTATGATATCATTCATAAGAACTACTGTAATTGCTCACTGGAGCAATTACAAAAAATATCGATCTTACAAAAACTTAACATGACATGGTTGGTATGATGGTTAATACATTGTATATCTCCCAGACGATGAAATACAGTCCTTGCAACGCCTAGGCATGCTGAGGATTAAATTATCGAGCTAAACTTGGGGAATATCACTCCACTCAGCAAGCAATGCTCTCCGAACTTCCGGTACACATGTAGAAAGTTGTTGACGGGCTGCAACTCATCGGCCAAGCATGTCCCACACATGATCTATCGGATTCAAGTCTGGTGAGAATGCTGGCCATTCTATACGGCTGATATCCTCAGATTCAAGGCATTCGTTTACAATGTTTGCACGGTGAGGACGGGCGTTGTCATCCACAAACACAAATTCTGCAACAATGGCACTCCTAAACAAACGTACATGTTGTTCCATATTGTTGTCCCGATAAATTTGGCGTCTCATGGTTCCAATTTGAACATGTAGATCCGTTCTGGAGTCCAGTATAATTCCGCCCCAAACGAACAATCCTGCACCACCGTAATGGGGTCGTTCAATGATGTTATCTTGGTGGTAGCGGGTACCTGGTGTTCTCCATATGAACGTCAGGTCGCATTTGACTAAGGGCAAATCCGTTATGACTGTTATCCATTAAATAGGCTACAAATTCCCATTTGGTTTTTGAAGCAAACCATCAAAACGGACAACGCCGCATGGCTGTTATCCAATAGGCTGTTCCATTTGGTTTGCTTCGCAAACCTAATGGGAATTCGTAGCAATCACCGGGGATTAGAAAGCAGTGATAACACCTAACCCCACGAAAAGAAGTCACAGGCAGATGTCAGGTATGAATTTTATTGTTTCTTGCTTTTTTCATTTGCTTTAAGACTTTTTGAATTAATTTTTATCATTTATGCAATTTTTTGTATGTTGCTGTTTAATTTGGTATAGTTAATTTTTATCATTGATTTCTGTTTAATTTGTTATAGTTATGTTTTGTCATTGATTGTTTATTTCTGTTTAGTTTGGTATAGTTAATTTTTATCACATTTGTTTTTAATTTACGTTTGTCTGAATCTATGAGGCTTACTTTTGATCTTGTATCGCTTCTGAAATTTTATAGATTTTTGCTTTTTTCGTTAGCTTTAAAACTTTTTGAATTAATTTTTATCATTTACATCAACAAGTTACAAGTTCAGACTTTTGAATGTATAGATATTTTTTATTGAACGTCCCATATTTGTGCACGTGATCAACTATATCGCACCCTAGCAAGTGAAATAAGTCAAAAAATAAAAATTTTGTTGTTATGTTATTGAAAAATATGTATGAGGTGCCCCAGCGTGTTATATTACTATTATATGGATTATAATAGAAGTTACCACTATAAATACTTACCTAAAATTTAAAAGAAGCTTATACTATTTCAATATATGTTTTACAGTTTCTTTTAAGTTGATGTTTATCAAATTCTGCAATTTTGAGTTGCGTCACTTTTCTTGCCGGGGTGCGATAAATTATTGCAGTTAGATTATTGCATTGATTATTTAAGTTAGATTATTGCATTGATTATTTAATTTAGATTATTGCAGTTATTATTTAATTTAGATTTTTGCATTTTTTATTTAATTTAGATTATTGCATTTAGATTATTGTATTAATATATTGCATTGAAATCGTGTGAGGCGACATGCCCGTGTCATGTTGCGTGGTGTTGGGGACTGATTTCTTAGAGTAATTTCTTCTTTTCTCCTTAGGAAAAGAATGAGGCAACATGCTTGTGTCATGTTGGATGATATAGTAGGACTGATACCTTTAATAATTTTTTTTTTCTCTTTTAGGGAAGAAATGAGACGATATACACGTGTGTCAGGTTGAGTGATGGTGGACCTAATTTCTTTAAATAATTTAGTTTTTTCACCTTTAGGGAAAGGATAAGGCAATATGCCCGTGTCATGTTGGGTGGTAGTGGGATTGATTCCTTTAATAATTTCTCTTAATACAAACTCGGCAGCTGTGATTGGCTGGCAATGCTGTAGGTAGAGGGCAGTATTGTGCCTGTCCATCTGTGATGTGATGCAGACCGTCGCAATTTGGAGCATTCATTGTAAACATTTCTACAAAGAAAAACTTTGCAAGGATGTTGTAAATAAGCAATGTTTTTCTGTCCGTGTCTTTCTTTGTGTTCGTGCCTCTACGCGTCACTTCCGACACCATACATTGCTATACGAAAAATTTATGTACTGACTGCGGGGGGGGGGGTAAGTGTAACAAGATCCGTTAAGCCCTTATTCTTTTTCAATCGTATTTTAAGATATGCTTTAAGGTTGCAAGGATCTTCTTTAAAATCCATCGATCTGATATCTCCATACGCTGTCTCGATGTTGTACGATTTGGATTCCGATTTTTTACGAGACGAATCATACATTAGTAGCTGGTTTTGCTTTTTTAGCAAACTTTTTGGAAGCTCTGGATCACGCACTGCTTTTTTTACGCAACGCACTAAAATGCCATCGACACAAAAACCGCTCGCAATTTCCTTTACAGTGGGAAGGTGGTCGGCATAATACAATACTGTCTGAAGCAACGTAGCCCAGCTTGTGAGTACTGGCTCAGGCAGTTGGTCGATGATCTAAAAAGCGTCTTTTCGGAGCTTCTTTTGTACTGTTTGCTACCTTAACACAAGCGATGAGATTGTCCAGATTTGTGTAAAATCCGAGGATTTCTTCTGTGAACAAGCTATAAAACAAGTGTGCCACGCCAGTAACTTGTAGCAATCGCGAATAAAGCACCTTGAGTATGTTTCCAGCAGTCCACATATAATATGCTGTATCGGATAGCAGAAGCGCAAAATCCTTTCGCACAATGTTCAGAGAACGTCATTTACAAGGCGAACAACGTATTGTTGATCGACACTCACCTCGCAAACTCTGCAGTCGATTACGCAAGTTTCCTCTGGATTATCAACAGTCCCAATCAATGTGTTAAAGTACTTCTTGACATTTATTTAACTTTCCTCTGTCAGGACGAACACCTTCTTTCCATGAACTTCTTGTTTGATCCGCAGTACTTCCGCGTTCGCAAGATCAGACACACGTAATCAAAGGATTGATTTAGAGGGTAAAAAATAAAATATTTATTTCATAGAAATTAATTTTAAGCTAAATTTAAAAAAGCTTCTGGTGGTTTCATTTATGCAAAAAGTTGCATTTTTGCAGAAAGTTGCATTTATGTTGCTGTACGCACTTACAATACACCCATGTACGAATAATTTTGGTTTTAGTACTTTACATACAGCGTAGTATGTGTGAAAAAAAGTTGCATTTGTTGCAAAAAGTTTCCCTACTGATGAGATGTAACTTACTTTATGTAATATTACTTACTTTTACTTAAGATATTGTAACTTATTTTTGACAATAATAACGTACATCAAAAAATACAAAAAATGCATTTTTCTATGCAAAAACGGACTTAATGCTTCTGTTCTTATAAAAGGAAAATTACAAATTTATCTACTATAAGTCATCATTTGAAGTGAACATATAATTCAGCGATGTTACCAAGAGAAAAGTTGCAATAACAATTATTGGGAGATTTCAGATATTAGTTTTTGTAAGAGTTCCTGAGTAAGGATACATTCCTTTCTTGGTTTTAATAACCCTTTGTGTTGCTTCGGTGCGATATTAATTAAATACCTACCTGTCTTGGTTTAGCATTCTTTAGAAAAAATTTATAGGTTAGGAAAGTTCCTACTACCGACAAAACAAGGCTTCTAAAATAAACAACACCACATGCTGAAAATACAATATTCTTCTTGTTATTCGGGATTTTCTCTAAATTCTCTCGGATTCCAGACAGTTTCTAAATTTAATTTTCTTGCTGAACCTATCATTGAATTCAATTTAATGGGTAGCTGACCCCTGTGTTATATGACCACTGGATAAATACGAAAGAGTAAAATCTAGTAACAAATGTTTCAGCTAACATGCCAACCTCCATGCGGCGTAGATAAAACATAAAGATGCTCCAAACAATATTAAAATATTAGAAGAAATTTGCTATTAAAATAAAAAGCATTTGCAAGAAAAATATTTCTTACAAATCGGCCAGATCATCAATAATTTTGCTTTGGTTTCAGAATATTTCCCTGCTTGATAGCAGTGAATTTCTTTGGTACGAAAGTCTCGATATCGATTGTAATGCTTTACAAAAGTCTGCAAAACTGGTTGAAAGGTTCACTGTAAGCGAAAGTAAATATGCACGTTATACTCGGGTGGAGGGAAAAGATGATAATGTTATTGATAAAACTAAGGAAGAAATCCATGTTTCTATGCTGTATGGGTACATCCTTATGTGAAATACAGTCAAAACACTTAACTCTTTTCATTCTTCAAGCTTATCGTTATTGTCACAGCGTAGATGACAGGATTCACAGCAGATAAAGCCGAATATTGTGGATATCATGCTTCTGGTCTTCAAGGTCTAGAGAGTGCATTCTGTAGTTTCTGATCCAAAACTACAGTCGTCTTATATTTTCCATGTAGCACCATATAAATTGCAAAACTCAAAGAGAACCTCAAAACAAAGGATTGCATATCAATCAGCCAAATTACAGACCTACAGCAATGTATTACGGAATTCAAATATGTTCTAATTGCGAGATCTCTAAAAGCGAAGACAGATACTATTTCCTCAAATATGTCTTAGATCTTCACGAGCTCAGACCAGGTATTAGATTTTAGAAGATATTTAACCCCAAAATATTGTGATGTTTTAGGCAGGATTGCTGAGAAATATATTTTTACCGAAACGTTTAGTATGAGGTTAGTAAGGAATAGTAAGACTGTCAAAACAAATTAAGATAAACCTATTACCTCTATTAATGGCGAATGTATGAGTTTTTCAAATGGTAGACGAACTTTGGGCCCTCAAATTCAATTACATTTTGACTTGTAAAGGGCAGTGAATTAGTAGAATTGTGTTAAGCGCAGGTTTACAAACTGTGCAAAAGTGTAATGCGAAGTCAGTAAGTCTAATACCTCAGAATCACCTACGTAAGCCATTCATATTATGTACTAGAGAAGTGCTCCTACAACACTTCTTAAATGCAATGAAACTGTCTTCCGGAAGTTTTCACAGCCAAGTAAAGCTATACCATGAGTAAAACTGGTTTTAAGTTCGCGCATATGTTCACTATCAAGACGGAAAAGATGAATCTTGATTTATATATGATTATAATTTTTATTAAACGGATTAGATATGGTGCGAACATTTACTTCGATCTTTTAACACGATATAAAATCTTAAAGGTTTACTGCAGTTTCTATCCTTTAGTATCTGTCCTGTTTGACAAAGAACATCAATTAAACTTTTTGATAAACTAAAGTTTACTTTATTCGAAAAAGATATTGATAGTGTAAGAGCAAACAAAGAATCAACCTTCTCTCACGTCTTGCGATGATATTGATGTTTCCCGATCCCTTTTCTTTTGTTGCCGTAACAAAGCCATAAAAACTCGAGGTCACGATATAAGCACAATCTAAATAATTAGTTTTTACTTTGGCTGCTGGCAAGAAGAATGGTAATGTAAGTCTTTAGAATGTTATGGTGATCAGTTGTATAAAGTGATTTTGTGTGTTTGCAGAATGTGTGTTTGCCGAATTCCAACTATGAACTTAATTTCATATTCAATGAAATTATCAACCCAATTCATTGATGAAAATTGTGACCAGAAGTACGATTACAACTTTAGTAATACATTTAGCGTTTAATTTAATAAAGTGATTGTACGAACTAAAATTCAACATTCGAATTTCAACATTTAAAAATCGACCAAAAATTCATTTTGGTGCTAATTTTGATTTAGGTTCGAAGCATCCGCTGTATTATATAGATTGTAATGTTATAAAGTAATTATATTAGAGATCAATTCAGTGTTGGAGTTATCACTGTTGTAACAAAGCATCCAATTGCAGTTATTCAGAAATCGAGTTAAAAGTTTTGGAAACATATCTGTGTACATGGTGACGATACCTGCAGAAATCCTTCGTGACTAGAAAACTATTTCGAATATGCATTTCTTGGCATCGTTTGAAAGATAGAGTTAGAACACATATTAAATAATTTTTTAAATTATTGATATTCGAGTTGAATTTCGTGATTTCTAGGATATACATACACCTTAATTCTAGTAATTATAAAAATGTCAAAACAACAGTTGAAATATATTACTGACATTTAAATTATGACATTTTCTACGAAAGAGAAAGGTGGTTTATCTAGTTACTTTTTCAATCAATACTTAACCAATTCAAGCAGAGTAAAATTGCATATTTTTGACAGTATTCAATAATTTAAAGGAGCTTTTTGAGCTTTTCGTGAAATGTTATTACCGCTATGTCATGGCAACTAAACAAAGATAATTTGTTAGTCGCGTTCGCTCTTAAACATTCGATACTCAATCTGTTTTTGAAAACAAGTAAAATATGAATTGACAAGAGTATTTTATTCGGGATTTATGATATAATGAAGGCTTAAAACCGTTAAAAAACAGATTACAATATACTGTCGTAAGTTTAACTCGAATCATATTTTCGTAACATCTCTGATCAGTTAGATGAAAGCTATTATTTAATTTAATATACATTGTATTTAGTTTGGCAATGAATGCACGCACAAAACAGTTTCCGTCTTAGTCTGGCTTTAGTTGGCCCTGAGAACTAACGGAAGACTGTTTCATAAAGTTCAAGTAGCATTGCAGGAGCTCTTCTTTCTTATGTGATACGAGCTCTCTTTCTTATCTAACACTTGGAAATAAATTGCTGATGGACTTCATGAATCTTTTATTTATACAATTTGAACTGTTCCTTGGACTGTAAACATTTCAAAGATTTAGCACCCTTTGCTCTCAATGCAAAATTAAGCCATTTGAGAGCTTTTAAAAAAACGACAACAAATCAAAAAGTCTACCATTTGGAAACCTATTAAGTGGACCAGATTCGAGGTAGTGTGGTTTATCTTAACTTAGTAACTGTCATATATATTTCAGATAAACGGTAAAATATTCAAGTTTTCAGTAAAAAATATTTTCAAGCAAGCATGATTTTTAGGAAGACTAAAACTTCAAAACCATTTGATGGTAACTATCTACTGTGCTTTCTAACCTGGTGTGGACTCGTGAAGAAGTCAAAGTCATCTTGCAAGATTAAAGCATCTGCCTATGCTTTTCAAGGTGTCTTGATTA
Organism: Metellina segmentata; assembly: GCA_947359465.1. NCBI lineage: Eukaryota > Metazoa > Arthropoda > Arachnida > Araneae > Tetragnathidae > Metellina > Metellina segmentata. Next base: position 39,152,749 of record OX375877.1, on the reverse strand, counting down.
CGACGTGTTTGCATTCCACAATATTATGTTGTATTTCTGTAATTTGGCATTATGATATTCAGTTTGTTTTGTCCTTTCTTTTGAGTTCCTACTTGAGTCTTTCGATTTATCTAATACTACGTGGCAAACGGAGCAACACTGCTCTTTTGATTCAGAAGCTTCAAGCACTATATGGGCCTGTAGGAAGTTACAGCAGAAGGACAATGAATGCAATGTTCTGTTACATCTGCGTGATACCCTTTCTCTACGCTGTAACACTGACCACCAGCTATACTTATGGAGAAAGTCCATATATTGAGTATTTTATATACGAATTGCCGAAGCAACACAAGTACCTGAACAGCTTCATTATATTTTCTAAAAGCATCCTCACCTTTCTCCTCTTTCCATGTCTTACGAGCATGTTTGCTTTAGTTTACTGTGAAATTTGCTACCTCTGTTTTAGAATTCTGAAACGCTTAAGGCAGGATATAGATACATGCCGGATAGAAGAATTCACAGTAATCAAACAGAGACATTTTATGAAACAAAAAGCAAAACTTTTTGAAGTTTTATCCTATTTCCAAGCAATATTTTCCTTACCCATGCTCTTAATTTTCATTGCAAATTTCTGTGCATGTTTTAATGTTGTTGGGATTATTGTTATAAAGGAGCCAAGCAGAATGGAGGTACCCCTGTTAGCTGAAACTTTTATCACTGGATTTAACTCTTTTGCGTTTATGATGGCTGTCATACTATACGCGGGACAATTGCCTATAGAATTGCGAAGATTGCATGACACCTTCGGCCAGAAAATTGTATCTAGAGCAAGGTCTGGAATCAGACAGAATTTAGAAAAAAGCCCTTTTGACAAGGAAGATTTTGTTCTGTCCGCGTTTGAGATTATTTATTTCAGACGAAGTCTTGTTTTATCGGTAGTAGGAACTATCCTCACTTATACTTTTCTCCTAGTGAATTCTAAACCATACCAGGAAAGTAGCACAACACATGATAGGGATGTCATAAACTCTAGTTATTATGTGAACTCCACTGAATTATGTGTCCCGTTGAAATTAGGACAAATGAGATGAACTTGTAATTTTTCTGTTTTAAGAAAACAAGTATTAATTGCGTTTCTGCTTCTAAATATGTATACTTTATTTGTTTTATGTTGGTACTACATATATTAGGTATACCTATGCTGTCAGTTTAAAAAGGTGGTAAAATTGTATCTATAACATTTCTTCAAAATTTTCTCTATGTATTTTGATGATTATGATACATTAGGGCTTAGTGCGTATGCTACTTGTATGCGATGCAGGTTCAATACTTGTCAGGTGCATTCTTTTCTGTGTGTATTTCTCTTTTCTATGTTCATAAATCTTTCATTCTGTGTTTGTCTACTACTTCATATTGTATGTATTATGTCTTGCACAGCATTAGCAAATCCTACCCTTGAGCGATTAAACCATAAATCAACCATCCATATAGTATTCCACAGCATTTATATCACAACGCATATAATTACTAAAAAATTACATTCGTTGCTGCCAGGAATCTACTCGATAATAATGATCCAGCATTCCGAAAATGAATACAATAAATATTTACTAGGAGTCAAATCGAAGGTCAAAATTCCTGTCTAACAAGATGAATAAGGGCTTGTGGCCTTACATACATATATTTTGTATGAAAATGTAGCATTATTATATTATTCTCACGATGTCGGATTGGATGATTTTCATTGAATGACATATCTGAATTACACAATCTACCACTCATTTTAAGGACATTATTCTTGTCTAAAAATGATTAAAATAACTCACTAGGCTCTTTAGAGTTACTTACCTTTAAAGTAATCTTGTTTTATGAAAAAAACAAAATACCTGCAAAAATATGATTAAGTTAAGTGTAGCCTTCTGGAGTAATTTGGTTATAATAGGACCCGTAACGCGAATCCCACCTTTTACATTGTTCATATACCTGTGAATAAAACTAAAAATATACTGAGGTTTAAGGAAGTTAGAGATAAATTATTCAAGGTGTTTCATATTTTCAAGGTGTTTTTATCTTAAAACACGCTTGTTGTGTTCTAAACTAGTTTCTGTTACAGTTACTTTTTTTAAAGCAACTGTAACACTTCCCTCAAAGCACACGTGTGCTTGATATGAAACACCTTGAATACACCACGTAGGAAGAGTAACGGATAAGCAATTGGAAAGTTGTGAGTTCGAAACTAGGTCCAACCTAAGAAAGTCATGTATACTGAGGGCTAGTGCAGATTAAATCGGTCGTAGCCTCTAAGGACCCCACTTTGGTGTAGTGTGGATGTTTGGAAGTAGGATTGGATGATATTCATTGAATGCATATCTGAATCACACAATCTATCACTCAATATTCTTGTCTAAAAAGGATTAAAAGACTTCACTTGACTCTTTAGACATTCTTCCCTTTGAAGGGATCTTATTTCATGAGAAAAACAAGATATCTGTAAAGATTTGATTAAGTTAAGTGTAGCCTCTTGGAGTCCTTTGGTTACAATAGGACCCGTAACGCGATTCCCACATTTTATATTGTTCATAAACCTGTAAATAAAACTAAAAATACTAATCATATACTGTTTAAAGAAGATAGATATAAATTTTGCATAGGAAGAAATCACGAGACAAATATTTGCAGTTCGTTTCAGTTCACACAAGTAAGTGTTATATTCTAAAACGTCATTGCTACTCTGAATGTCTCCATTTGATGGGCGACCATGTCACCACAGGTTGTTATCTATAATGTCCTGAGGAAACGCTCCACGGGAAATCATGTCCGTCGAAAGATGATGCAAGATGATATATGTTTCCATTGATAATGTTTAGTCAAAGTTTGAATCTTAGATATTGTTACCAACGGAAGTTTTCAGTTTGTTCGTCATTATTGATCCAAGCAAGGGTGATAGTTGAGTCTGTATGTAGAATGATTTCATCGATAGTCATTTTCAGAGGATAAATGATTTTATTCTTTAATTGAGATTAAAGTAGGCAAACATACAGTTTAAGACGGGGATAGATATCATCTTAATTGGAGCTACACGAGATTTACTAGCGATAAGTTTGGTTGAGGGGGTGCCATTATGGTTTGTGCATTGCTGGTATACAACTGTACCATATGCTGACTGAGGCGCATCCGCATAACCTTGAAGTATCATCTTCTGAAAGTTGTCTACTAAAAGGAATCTCAAATTTAATTTCTTCAATGGATTCCCCTAAAACAATACAAGTTCTTTCCATTCATGTGTAACAGGATCAAGTAAAGTATAAACCCATGTTAATTTCTGAAGCCAAAGTGTTTGGTGAAATATCTTTGCCTTAGTAATGACTGGTCCTAAGAGTCCCAATGATTCATACAGTCTTGCAATGATACTTAAGACTTCTCTCTGTTGTAAGAGGATTTCTCAATTACTGAAACCTTAAAGATGAATTGATCTTCCATAGTCGACCTTAGATTCAAACCAATACAATTTATCTTCTAGAGGAGTGTTGTTAATAATTTATTTTGCATTTATACAAATACAAATACAAATACAAATATTGACGACCAGCTACAGGCTCAAGCCCAACAAGATTGGTCCTTTGTTTATGAACTCCCCAATTCCCACTGACTATCCAAATTTATCTTAAATTCGTACACTCCCTTTGAATTAACTATATTCTCTGGCAACGCGTTCCAACTGTCTATTACCCTATTAAAGTAGTAGTTTTTCCTTACGATTAAAATGTGTCTTATTCAATTTATACCCATAGCCCTTTGTTCTGTTATCCCTATTGAAATTTAAGCCCTCTGTGTCCCCTTGTTTTACCGACTTGAAAAGCTGAATCAAATCCCTCCTTCTTCTTCTTTCCAGTGTATACATGTTTAGTTTACTTAAACGTTTATTGTAGTCGAGATTTGCTATCCCCTTTATTATTTTTGTAGCTCTGTGCTGAACCCTTTCAATTAATTCTATATCCTTTCTCATATATGGAGCCCAGAATTGAACAGCATATTCTAGATGTGGTCTTACTAAACCCTTATATAACGGCAAGATTATATTCTTATCCCTTGAAGTTACAGTCTTTTTAATACACCCCGATAACCTATTAGCCTTTTAACCCACAGCAGTACACTGGTGATCCATTTTAAAATCCCTGTGAATTATCACAACAAGATCCTTGACTGTTTCTCCTTCCTTTACCTTTACTCCCTACAGACAGTACTCGGCTCCACTGTTACTGTAACCCATATGAAGAACTTGACATTTCCCTACATTAAATGACATACCCCATTTTACAACCCATTCGGATATATTATCAAGATCCCCTTGTAAATTCTCTATCTGCAACTTGGTATTCACTGTCCCCCATATTTTTAAGTCATCTGCAAATATACTGATTCTATTCTTAATCCCTGACCTATATCATTGTAGTGTAATATTCTGCCCTCTTGACTCAACCCTTACTTACTAGGGAAAGCAGAGGCGCAAGGGTCACGTGGTAAGAGAAGGGAAGTGACGCTAGGAGGGGTTTGGTCAGGGGTGGGTGATCGGCGAGGGAAAGAGGCAGTAAGTGACAGGGAACGATAGAGCGAGGAAGGCAACGGAATTTGGTGACCGTTCGTTCTTTAGAAGGCTCTTCTCTGAGATTATAGCGCAGATTTGTTGTTATGTTTACTTGGCTTGTCCTTGTGTCCTTGTGGCTGGGAAATGAGTCAAAGCAACGCTTGACTCGGGATGTCAACTGCCCATTATCCATTCGAACTTCGCCCCTGCGGCAAACGAAAGCGGCAAAATAGTGTTAGTCTCAGCTTTTGGGGAAGAAGTTAGAGCAGGTTTAACGACTGTATCAATGTCTGCAATGAATGACCATTGGAAGGGCATATCGTTTCCCATAGACGTTTTAGTCGCAGTGACTGACAAGTTGAACGCTGAGTGTCTCCTACCCCCTGCGGTATACGACCGGTTGAAAGAGGCCGGCTCAGATGACCAAACGGTTGGCGAAAACGACACAGCAGGTGACCCATTAGAAAAATTTTCAGACAGCCACGAACATTCAACGGACGTGAATGAAGTGTAATGTAGAGCAATATTTGAGAATTTTCAGGAGGATGATTTAGAATCGGAAAACCCGATTGAATCTGATTTAAGTAATGGGAATAAATCTGAGGCAATTAAGTTAAAAGAGGAGCAACAACAGTGCGAATCATTAGAAAAAGTGAGACAAGATATTAAAACTAATAGAGGGAATTATATCTTAATAGATGATTTGATTTATCATAGGGATAAGATATTGGAAGAAAAGGTATTACAACTAGTTTTACGTGAAACTAGACGGGAAAAAGTACTAGAATTGGCTCATGAATCTGTTTTTAGCGCTCATATGGGACTTAAAAAGACCAAAGAACGCATCCGATATAATTTTTACTGGCCTCTGATGTCCAAAGACATTAGTGAATTTTGCAAAACGTGTATTAATTGTCAGTTAAAGAGTCCAGAGAAAATTAGTGACCGAGCACCAATAACACCAGTTATGAGACCAAAACTTCCATTTGAGGTAGTAAATGTAGATATTATTGGACCAATAGAACCACCATCGGGAAGGGGACATAAATATGTACTTTGTCTCATAGATAAGCACACTCGTTGTCCGGAGGCGGTACCCATGCGTTCCCTTAGTGCTAAATCGACTTGTGAAGCCTTGCTACATATATTTTCTCGTATTGGCATCTTAAATATTGTTGCTAGTGATAAAGGAACAAACTTCATATCTTGTTTAACACAAGAATTTTTAAAACGAATGGGCTCTGCTCCAAGATTTAGCTGTCCTGGATACGCCGCTAGCAATGGTCTGGTAGAAAGATGGAACAAAGTGTTGAAGCAAATGCGTCACCACATCATTCGTGAGGACCCCAGAAATTGGGATAGACAAATCCCGTTTTTGCTTTTTGCTTACAGAGAGTACATACCGAATTATGCCGGAATTGCATTTCCCCTTACGGAACTCACCAAAAAGAAGGTTCCGGACAGTTTACCTTGGTCCGAGGTGCACGACAATGCCTTTCGACCTCTGAAAGCAGCTTTGATGTATGCTCCAGCCCTTTACACTCCTGTATTGGGACAACCATTCATCATTCAGACCGATGCATTCCAAATTTGCATCGGGGCTTGCTTGTCCCAGAAATTCAAAGACAAGATATATCCAATATCTTATGCGAGCCAAAAATTATCTAAGGCTCAGCAATCGTGGTCAACAATTGAAAGAGAAGCTTACGCCATAGTGTGGAGTTTAAATAAATTTGAACTGTGGATATTTGGTGCAGACCATAATCCATTGACATTCTTAACCAAAGGTGCTCCCCAGTCCTCCAGATTGCAGAGGTGGGCATTTGCATTGCAAAAGCACACCATAACTGTCAAGTATTGTCCTGGATCACAATTAAACAATGCTGATGCTCTTACTAGACTTTTTTGAGGAAAGACAAACTTTGAAACACTTTAGCTGTAGGAGTTTGAGAATTCCATGCATGCTAAATATAACAATCTATAAATATTTTTGAATTTTTATTACTTTCCTGCATTTTATATTTGTTCATTTGTTTCAATGAATATAAGAGTATATGTCTTTTTCTTGTGGATTATAATAGATAATTTATTACATTGATTTAAATTTATGTGACATTTAAAATTGTGAATGAAGGTTTGATATTTAATTCAATTGGTTAGCACGTAGAGTAACAAATTCATGTCGAATCTCATACGTCTGTGAATCTGAATCTTTTTAGTGTGCATGAATCTAATATTTTTTTGTATTTAATATTATATACACCTATATACCTTACTGGTAATTTAAGGAATTTGATATGCAAATTTAGTGAAAAGGTTTAAAGGGACAAAAATTGAATATAGTGCTGTATTTGAATATTTAGTTTACCTTTTTATGTGTTTTTGTAATTATGTTGTATTTGAATGGAAATTTTGAACCAGAATATTACTGTTAGTTCAGATTAGTGTTGGTTTATTCCCCCTAACACTTATCTTACTTGGGGGGGGGTGTAGTGTAATATTCTGCCCTCCTGACTCAACCCTTACTTACTAGGGAAAGAAGAGGCGCAAGGGTCGCGTGGTAAGAGAAGAGAAGTGACGCTAGGAGGGGTTTGGTCAGGGGTGATCGGCGAGGGAAAGAGGCAGTAAGTGACAGGGAACGATAGAGCGAGGAAGGCGACGGAATTTGGTGACCGTTCGTTCTTTAGAAGGCTCTTCTCTGAGATTATAGCTCAGATTTGTTGTTATGTTTACTTGGAATAAACACTTGTTAAGTTTTTAGTGTTATCTTTTCTTTTGCCATTCACGAACCACAATCATCTATGAAAATTATAAATAAAATTGGACTCAAAACTGATCCCTGAGGCACTCTACTTATAACTTCTATCCACTGTGAATAATTTCCTTTTACCTGCACTCTCTACTTCCTACCCAATAACCAATTATTTATCCATATTAATGTTTTTCCCTGAATCCCCAGCCTTTCCAATTTAAACAGTAATGCCTCATGAGGTACTTTATCAAAAGCCTTTTGAAAATCTATGTACATGATATCTACCCTGCTCTTATTATCCAGCTCCTCATTAATTTTTTCGTAGAACTTTAAAAGATTTGTAGAGCAGGATCTGCCTTTCCCAAACCCATACTGATTATCTGATAACAATCAATTCCATTTGTGCAGATACATCCCACAACAGACTAGCATGTCACATAATTGATGCTGTATTTTCTTAGCAGTGTCGAGATCCCGAACTATATCATCCATATGCACATCTTGTGATAGTGCTTGGGATTTCAAAAACATTCTTTAAAACACGGAAAATGCACGCAGTACGAAACAAGTTCCATGATGCGCGTATTCGAGTTAGGTAATTCATTTACGTCCCTAGAGCAAAACAAAGGGCTATTGTTTATCGTTCGGGAACAATCTCCCCAAGTGAAATATACGAGGAATGTACCAGGTAATTTTGAACAATGGTCAGATGGCGAGGTGACCATCTAATCTGACACCTCACTCTTCAAACATCCACACTACACCAAAGTGGGGTTCTTAGAAGCTAGGACCGATTTAATCTGCACTAGCCCTCAGTATACATGACTTTTTTAGGTTGAACCTAGTTTCGAACTCACAATTTTCCAATTGCTTATCCGTTACTTTTCCTACGTGATGTATTCAAGGTGTTTCATATCAAGCACACATGTGCTTTGAGGGAAGTGTTACAGTTTCTTTAAGAAAAAGTAACTGTAACAGAAACTAGTTTAGAACACACCAAGCGTGTTTTAAGATAAAAACACCTTGAAAATATGAAACACCTTGAATAATTTATCTCTAACTTCCTTAAACCTCAGTATATATTTAGTTTTATTCACAGGTTTATGAACAATGTAAAAGGTGGGAATCACGTTATGGGTCCTATTATAAACAAAGGACTCCAGGAGGCTACACTTAACTTAATCATATTTTTACAGGTATCTTGTTTTTTTCATAAAATAAGATCCCTTCAAAGGGAAGAATCTCTAAAGAGCCAAGTGAGTTATTTTAATACTTTTTATACAAACTCCTTCCTTTTAATGTGCTTAAAATGAGTGGTAGATTGTGTAATTCAGATATGCCATTCAATGAAAATCATACAATCCGACTTCTTGAGAATAATACACAGTCCAGTCACAATAATGGGACCACCACCTACTTTCGACGTCCACGTGAAATAACCAATCACAAAAGGCAGGTGGCAGCACATTGCAGTGGAGTGTACATAAAGGATGTCCTAGGTCATCGGAGAGCATTTCAATCGTTGGCATAATGCTGAAACGTAGCAATTTATTCGACGTCCAAAAGGGTATGATTATTCGTTTTCGGGCCAAGGGTGGAAGCATTTCGGAAACGGCTAATTTTGGGGAATGTTCGCGTGCCGCCGTGGTAAAAGTATACCGTGCATGGCAAAATGGCACTATACAAAATCAGCGGCACATGTGGTGCACCACGGGCTATAGATGCCAGAGGCGAACGAAGGCTACGGAGATGCGTTCGGGTGAATGGACGTGCAACTGTTGAGCAATGACAGCCCAGATGAACCAAGGGGCTACCAAGAGTGTATCCTCAACAACGGTTCAGCGAACGTTGCTGCGCATGGGCCTCCGCAGCAGACGCCTGGTTAATGCACCTATGCTGACTGCCGTTCATCGGCGACGGCTGGAATTTGCACGCCATTAGCGCAACTGGACGTACATATAGTGGCAACAGGTGGCTTTTTCCGATGAATCATGTTTTATGCTCCATCGGAAAGATGGACGTTGGCTTATACGTCGTGAAACGTCTGAAAGCAAACACCCTGCAACAATTGCCGGAAGGATCCAGGCTGGAGGAGGGAGCATTATGGTTTGGGGAATGTTTTCCTGGCATTCACTGGGTACACTCATCGCCAGAAACCTAATTGACTCTCTTCCTGCACGTCTCGCAGCGGTCCGCTCTGCCAAAGGTCGTAATTCTGGCTTGTGACATGTGGTCACATTAATGTGACTGGACTGTGTATAATAATGCTACATTTTCATATAAAATCTATGCATGTAAGGCCACAAACCCTAATTCATCTTGTTTGCCAGGAATTTTGACCTTTGGTTGGAAGAAACACTGTTTGTAAACGCATCCGAATTCATGTATAGTCATCTATGGATATTAATTTACTAGAGAAAGTAGCAACCAAAATACGAAAACAACTGTTCTTGTAACATATCGCACTCGCAGAATGCACTTAGTCCGTGTAGTATCTCGTAAATATCTTTAAAAAAAATTGTGTTTGTAAGTACATCACATTTTCTTTCCTCAAAATATTATCGCATGGTATTCATCACCAGTATATTTGTACGTCAGAGAGATTGGATAGAGGGGACAAATAGTCACCACATCGTGTGGTGGACAGTTCGTGTAGCTAAAGACAGCGAACTATAACATCACTCATTTCTTATTAGATAAAATGAGACGGCTCTCATGTTTTAACTGACAAGAATTTATTTAGTAGGTTATTTACATTTTTATATACACATAAACTAATTACAGTAACCGCTCAATTCAAAGACACAATTCAAAACGAAAAAATGCGAACAGTTCTATTTTTTTTACTTGTTTTTTGAGCTTCCTGTTGCCACTCCTCTCACTACAAAAGTATATACAAAGTATAAAAAACAGAATGAGTGGCTTATCGATAAATGCATATGCAACATTCTCCCCACTTGAGTTTTAGAACTCTTAGGATAAAACTCAACAAATCTTAAACATTAAAAAATACTAAAATTATCATAAACATACAGTTATCTACAAAATGGCTCAAATAGCATATACACCAAACTCAAATTCTTAAAATTAAAGTGGAGTAAAAAACAGTAATAAATATTAATTAAATGCGAAAAATAATTTTTTTTTTAAACTGTAGTTCTAAAAGTGTTCAAAAAATAAAGTCTATTTGAAGTTCAAGTTAACGTTCATAGAACTCGTGCTTTCGGTGACCTCCAAGGGATACAGTCTTTGGATAGGTCTGAGTAAAGTTCCTTTGGACGTCTTCAGTTTCACCAGTCTGACCCGTTCATCTCTTCCAGGGAAGAGTTCGATCACTCTTGCTAAGGGCCAGTGAAGTCGTCTTTTATCCTCCCTACCAATTAAGACAACGTCTCCAACTTTGATTTGGTCGACTTTCTTAGGAATTGATGACCGCAAAAATCCCAAATACTCAGTTCGAAATCTTTCTTTAAATGTTTCTCTTAGTCTCTGTACATATCTATACCTTTTATTAATATTGGTCTTGTCAATTTTGTCCAGATCGGGTACATCATTGGTAGGAAGATCTTGAAGGAAAGATGCTGGTGTTAAAGTTGTCAAATCGGGTTCTTCTGATAAATATGTTAACGGTCTATTGTTCATAATGGACTCACACTCACAGACGAGAGTCGAGAGTTCTTCATAAGTCAGAGTTGAACGTCCTAAGTTTTTTCTGAGGAGGTCTTTAAGGATTCCGATTAACCGTTCCCAGAATCCTCCCCACCATGGGGCAGAGGGTGGGTTGAACTTCCATCTTATTTGGCTAACCTCAAATTCTCTTTGGACTTTCGTCCAATCAAGCTTCTTTAACGAGGCATTTAAAGCAGTAAAATTAGTCCCATTGTCTGAGTAAATAATGGATATTCTACCTCTCCTTGCGATAAATCTTCTCAATGCTTGAATAAAAGCATTTGCACTGAGAGAAGGTATTAGCTCCAAGTGGACAGCCCTATAAACAGCACAAGAAAAGAGGACAATCCAAACTTTCTCATTAGACTTGGTTATCAAGGGTCCGGCTAAATCCACACCGGATACTTCAAACACTGATGATAATGTAGTTCGATCTCGAGGCAGAGGTGCAAATGGAACCTCAAGGTTTTTCACCTTTTGTCTTTTACAGGTGACACAGTCTCTAATAACTGAGCGAATAGTTCTCCGGCCTTTAATAATCCAGAACCTCTCTCGCAGAATTGATAGAAGAATGGTAGTTCCGACATGCTTGTTAACTAAATGTTCTTGTTCTATAAGTCGTTTGACCACTAAATGTTTTGATGGAAGAATCAATGGAGCAATGAATTCAGGTGATTCATCTTCGTTGGCAAGTCTGGACTTTAGTCGAAGCATATTATCCTTATCTGTAAAAGCCTGAAAAATTTTCAAAGATTTTCTACCTTCTTCGTCATTAAAGCACTCTCTTTGTACTGAACGCAGTAGTGTTTTCTGAGCATTTATTATTTCTTCTTGTGTTAAATCTGTAGGTTTTCTTAAATCTTTAGCTTTCGGTTGAAAGCGTAACATCCATGCTAAGACTCTAACTATTCCTGAAAACCTTGAAATTCTTGTCGCTAATAGTGTTACAGTGGATTCAAATTCTACGTTGCCAGCCGAGACGACAGTTTTTCGCTTCTCCCTTTCTACTTCTTCTTCATTGACACTCCCAAATGACTTAGGCCAATCTTCTTTCGAGTTCTTCAGCCAAGCTGGTCCTAGCCACCACTCGGACTTCAAAAGTTGTTTAGCTCCACATCCTCTAGAGAGAAGGTCGGCAGGATTCTGATTTCCCGGAACATGGAACCAGTTCTCAGCAGCTGTCAGCCTTCTTATTTCAGTAATTCGATTGTTCACAAATACGGACCACTGTTCTTGTCTCCTAATCCAGGTTAACACTGTCGAGGAGTCAGTCCAAAAGTATGTATCAACATTATCGTTTCCTAACTTCAGAGCACGACTCATGAAATCAAATAACCTCGCTCCAATAGTAGCTCCCATCACTTCAAGGCGAGGGATCGTTATTTTCTTCATCGGAGTTATTCTAGACTTAGCCTGGAGAAGCTGGACATTGACAGCACCATCAGAGGATTGACATCTTACAAACACACAAGCTGAATAAGCAGTCTGACTTGCATCAACAAATGTATGGAGGCTTAGGTTCGATTCTGCAGTGACTCCTAACCATCTCGAGATTTTAATATCATTTAAGTAATGTAAACCTTTAGACCATGAAAGAAATTTTTTCTTTATGTCGTCATTAACTTCTGAATCCCAATGATCTCTATTCTTCCATGTTTCTTGAAGTAAAAGTTTAGGCCGTATTAAGGCTGGAGCAAGAAATCCAATCGGATCGAATATTCGGCTTATGAGGGATAAAATTTTTCTCTTCGTTAACTTTTCCGATTCTTCTAGTTTCAACGATTCCGAATCAATTTTCAAGGTGTCAGATCCTTTATTCCATATCAAGCCCAAAACATGGGCTGCAGAACTTGAAGAAGGGCAGTCAGAAGCCTCATTACTTTCCCAACCTCTTAGGTCAAATTGACCTTCTTTCATAATTTCTGTGGCTGTCTTCATAAATATTTCTAATTCTGAAACATTCCGCACGCTCATGACACAATTGTCTACGTAAAAACTGTTTTGTAAATTTTCTAACAGTTCTTCAGAATATTGTAACTTGAAAGTCTCTTTTGATAAATGATGATGAATGACCGCCATCAATAAAAACGGGCTGCTTGTCAAGCCAAAAACAACTCGTCGGTGTCTATAGGTCTTGACGTCATCTTGCTCATCATACAAAAGAAATAGTAAGAAATTTCTATCATTTTCATTCAGTGAAATTTGCAGGAATGCTCTTCTTATATCAGAAATCACACCGATTCCATACAGTCGAAATCTGGCTAAAATGGAAGGAATTGTCTCAATGAAGTTCAATCCAGTCTCTAAGCAATCATTCAGGGATGGGTAATTAGGGATCCTGGCTGAGGCGTCGAAGACGGGTCTGATTTTCAAAGAAGACGTCACTGACGTTTCTTTAATAACTGGACGATGAGGAAGGTAATGTGACTCATGTAACAACAATTCTTCACAAGGAACTTCTTCAATCACTCCTTCTTCTATCCATTCCTCAAAAACCTGCTGGTATTTTTCTTTATATCCAGTTTTCTCCAATTTCTTATAAGTAGATTCTAACCTCTTCAGAGACAGTTCATAGTTATTCGGTAAAAGGGCATGATCCCTTTTCCATGGCAAACTTACTTCGTACCTTCCATCTGAACTTTGCTGGACAGTTTCTTGAAAGTGAATCATCACGGCCTTTCGCAAATCTTCCTCAGTACTTTGCTCAACAGGATCTCTAATACCGAGCAACTCTAAGTCCCACAAAAATGAAACAGGCAATTCTTGAGATAACATACTAACTACAGTCATATTCATATTTTGATGCTGAGACTGAGGGACTTTCCCCATCAGTGTCCAACCTAATTTAGTCCCTAAGGCGACTAATCCAGATGTTAATTGCTCTCGTTTACCCGTAAATAGTTTACCAACAACGTCGGCTCCCAAAAGTACTTCAATGGGTTCTAAATTATTTTGAAAGTCAGTTATGAATATTTTCTTTCGTTTTAATTCACTTATCCAAGGTCCATATTTAATACTAGCTATGTCATTACAGATTATATCCTGATCCAAGGCATCTAAACTACAACTATATTCACCGTCAACGCCATAAAGATAAATTTTATAACAATTATGTCGCTGTGTTTTGGTTTTCTTTCCCCCAAATAATGAGTGCGAAAACTCTTCTTCTCTCTGAATGTCAAAACCTAACTCTTCTGCTGTAGACCTTTTAATGTAAGACTTTTGAGAACCTGTATCTAAAATAATTCTAGCCTTACGTTGGGCTTTTTTCCCTTTAATTATAACTACAAGAGTTTGTAAGATTACTTCATTCGTTGCATGAGCACGCGAATACAAAGTGTCTGTTACCTTTTCTTTATCATCATTAACATCTTGTTTTGATTGTTCACCCGTCTGTATACATTCTGAATTCGGGCACATAAATTTCAAATGTCTTCTAGAACAGATGGGACACTTTATACTAGATTGACAGAATTTAGCTAAATGGCCTTTCGTTAAACAAACCTGACATAAACCCTTCCTTTTAATTACAGACCGTTTTTCATCCAAAGGAATGAAATATGCCTTTTTGCAAAATCGAGTCGCATGACTCTTTAAACAAAACATACACAAAGTATCATCATTTGAATTATGACTAATCAATTCCGCAGCTGTAGCATTGCGATCTCTTGAATTCAGACTGACTGGCGTCGTCAGGTTCTTTCGTTCCGAGGGGAAATGGCAGGGGAAATGGAATATGTCTGTTCGACTTAATTTTATTTTTTCTTCCGTTTGTACTTCGTTTTTCAAAAAATAAATTATCGCGTCAAGATTTGACAATTTTTGTTCGTTTTCTATATTTTTTCTTTGTCGTTCAAATGAGCGTAATACATTTGTTGGTAATGAACTTTCAACTAGAGGATATAATATTACTCCACACATTTCAGATGTAACTCCTAAGGAGTTCAATGCTCTTAATTGAGTAGATAGTTTATTATATAGACAACTCAAAGAATCACTTTTATGTCTATTCGCGTTGTTCAAAACGAGTCTTAACAGGTCTCTAATATAAAAATCTATCAATAAATCTTTTCTACCATATCTTTCTTTTAAACTTTCAATGGCTAAAGCATAGTTTTCATTCGTCACAGGAAAAGATTCTACTATGTCTCTAGCTTCTGATTTTACTTTCGTCGACTGAATTAAATAATGATATTTATCTGCGTTAGTTAAATTTACGTTTTCATGAATATTTTTAAATTGGTTCCAAAATGTTAACCAATCTTTTAAGTCTCCACCAAATTTATAAAGTTCCACTTCGGGGAGTCGTTGACATAATGTTTTCGGAACACCATCGTCTCTTAACTGACAACCATTACTGGGGCTAACAGTTTCGTTTTTACTTAGAATCTTTTTAAAGTTATCTAACACACGTTTAGCTTTTATATGAATTCTTAGAGCCTTTTCTCGATACTCTTCAACCGTAATAAATTCGGTTTCAAAGTCCTTTTCATCTTCTAAACTATCTAAATAACTGTTATGAGTTATTTCTAAAGTGTCTGCCTTTTGTTTCAGTAAACTTAGACACATTTCGATTTCGTCATGCTCGACGTTATCGTCAGTTAATGCACTTTCTAATTTATTATAGGCCTTAGTAAATGAAGCTCTTTGAGCGGTTTTGTTTCTTTTTATTATTTCCATTTCTACTATCTTATTTGTTTATTCAAAACTTCTAAAACTTTACATATTCAGAACAATAATTTTGTCTGTTCAATAGACCTAAAATACCATCCAGGTTTCAAAATAAACATCAAATCTTCATGTATTTAATCTTCAAAATGGAAAATAATAAATCCTCTCCTACCTTATTCTAGCTTCTTGTAGTCGTTCCAATCAAGCCGCCCACCCGGGGGCGCCAAAATGTCGCTAAAGACAGCGAACTATAACATCACTCATTTCTTATTAGATAAAATGAGACGGCTCTCATGTTTTAACTGACAAGAATTTATTTAGTAGGTTATTTACATTTTTATATACACATAAACTAATTACAGTAACCGCTCAATTCAAAGACACAATTCAAAACGAAAAAATGCGAACAGTTCTATTTTTTTTACTTGTTTTTTGAGCTTCCTGTTGCCACTCCTCTCACTACAAAAGTATATACAAAGTATAAAAAACAGAATGAGTGGCTTATCGATAAATGCATATACAACAGTTCGCATGTATAATGAGAAACGTTTTCCGTCAAGCTAAATTAAGTGTTTCTTCAGCAAAACGTGTTTCATTTTGTGTATTCCGAGCGGAACACCACTTGACACGTTTTTCGTATCCGCTTCCGGAAGTTAATCGAAACATACACACCTTCCTGTTTGAACTAGTTTGCGGGGCTGATATAGCCCAGTTGGAAGATTAGCGGATTGGCACCGGAGAGTTACGAGATAGAAACTAGGTTCTGCCAAAAAGAATCGTGCACATGGGGGAAGGTGCATGTTAAATTGTCATGATCCAATGTCCTCACCTTGGGGTGGGGTGGAAGTTAGGAGAATGTGTGCCAGCTTAGGTGTTGTTCTCGTTATCTGACCGTAGTTCAAAATTACGTGGCGTTGTCCTCAGATATTTACCTTGGGGATTGATCCTGGCATTCGGTAAAAGCCCGTTGCGTTGCTCAAGTGAAACATTAATTAATTAATTACCAACCTATCTATCTAACCAGTTCTGAACTTCGTATACAATAGAATGTTTCCTAAGATTCGTTTTGCTTTTATATCAATAAATTTGGCTAGTTTGTCAATATATATGGTGTAGTGCAGTGATTCTCAACCTGTGGGGCCCGCTCCCCTAGGGGTCGCAAGCACACTAGAGGGAGGTCGCTAGAATATCCAATAGAAAATTATAGTTAAAAAAATTGATTAACCGACTTAAAGGAAAGCACACATACACATAGAAAACAAAATACATTTGGACATATTTAATAATTAACTTATAAAAGTAAAACCACTTCTAAATCAAAACTCTTACTTAATCAAAACATACCAAATTAAAAACAAATTTAATAATTATTAGTGACTTCCTTGGGCCTGTCTTGCCTAGCAAAGTTTTTTGAAGGAAAGCTTAATATTAGAAATAGCCACTCTCAGTTCTGTTTCTATATTTAGACGAAATCTATATTTTGTCTTCAAAGAAGCCATAGCAGAAAGTCCAGTTTCACAAAGGTAGGATGTTGAAAATGGTAATGGAATGCGAAATGCCCTTGTTTTTAGTGCAGAAAAATAATCCTCTACTCCTGACGAAAATTCAAATAGTGATTTATTACTAAACTGTCTTTTGGTTTCGCCACTTGTGGTGAGTCTGTGAATTTTTCTTCCTCTTCAATTGAGAGTCCTTCGGGAGTCTTATGAAATGGATCCCTAACCCACTCGTAATTTGCTATCAGTTTGTCGTCAGCAAGAAAATACTTTTTAAATTTCTTTGCCAGCATGGCTAAATGATTTTCAATGGTTACAAAAACAACTTTTACATGTTCTTCTTCAGCCTTGTAAATTTTAGTACAATCATTCACATTTGCAAACATTGTTAGGTTTTTTGCTTTACATTTCTGCTTCACAATTCCAATTTTCTACAAAAAGCATTAACTTTATCACTCGTATCCAACATATGTATATTTGCTCCTTGGAGTTGAAGATTCAAGTTATTTAATTTCTCGAATATGTCGACCAAGTAACTCAATTTCATCACAAATAAACCATCGCGAAAATTCTTGGCTCCCGGTCTGTTTTCTTCTTCCAGGAAAATGGCGATTTCTTCTCTTAATTCATAAACACGTTGCAAGAATTTCACACGTGATAATATGTTGCTTCATCTTGCATCGCCATAACATAGTAAAGCTGAATGCATTGCACCCATGTCTTTACAAAGTGCGGAAAAGATTCTTGATTTCAGGGGTCTCATTTTGATATAATTTACTACGGTTACAACTGTAGTTAACACAATATTCAGACCAGGACTAATTTCTTTGGAAGCCAAAGCTTCTCTGTGGATCATGCAATGTGTCTAGACGCACTGAGGCGATTTTTGTTTTACAAGTGCTTGTATACTTTGGAAACTTCCGGACATTGAATGAGCACCATCGGTGCATATTCCGACGCAATTTTTCCATTCTATGTTTGCCTAGTTCAAAAAATCATTTAAAATAGCAAATAATGCGAGCGTTGTTGCTTTGAGTTCTATCGGTTTGCAGAAAAGTAGTTCTTCTATTACTGGCATATTATCACAAAATCGAACATAGGCAATGAAATGAGCATCTTTATTACTATCTGTTGCTTCATCAAGCTGTATTGAAAACAATTTGTCACGCAACTTCTAGAAAAGCTGACACTGTACATCTTCAGCTATATCACCAATTCAACGAGCAACAGTATCGTTTGAAAGAGGTATGGACTGCAATTGTTTTGAAAAATTATCTCCAAACAGAGTTTCTACAATCTCAATTCTTGCTGGCAAAATAAGCTCTTCACCAAGGGTGTGAGGTTTTTTACATGGCTATTTTATATGAAACTTTGTAGGATGCAATTAAAGCTTTTTTATTCACAGACAAAGTTTCTTTTAAAAAATGATTTTTGCTTTTCATATTATTTTAATTTTAATTCGAATATTTCTCTGGTTTGTTGATGTACTCACTATGAAGCGTTTCCAAATGTCGTTTAAGTTTATTAGGTTTCATGCTATCTGCGGCCAACATTTTTGAGCAAATGATACACAGGGGCCTTTCTTCTTCGTTTACTTCAGTACTGGTAAACCCCAAATTTAAGTATTCTTGAGAATATTTTCTTGATTTTATTTTCGGAACCACGCTTGTCTGTGTACTTGTTGATGCTTGACTATCGTCTAATGCTCGTTTACGCCCGCTTAAAAAATTATCCATGGGTCTGCATAAATCTGCTGCCGTGAATATTTAATATGGTGATTACAATTAACACGAAAACATATGTAACATACGATAGATTTGATAGCGATCGACTCGAATGAGAATTGAAACTTGCGTTATCGAACATTTTCCTTCTTCCTATGAGAAAACATTTGCTCTGCGCATGCTCGAGACGGCTTCCACAAACCATATTACTTATTTTTTCTCTTTTCTTTAGTCATGCTTCTGTTTTATTTCTTTTATTATTCCAAAAAAAAGTATTCACAGTTTCTAAATTTAGCTCACCCCGTCTAGGTTAACTTTCATAACGAATTTTTGTACTTTCATATTCTTTTAACGTTATCTTCCTGTTTGGCTTTCATTTCAAATATAATATTTAAATTTTCTCCGCTTCCATTCGCTTCATCTGTTTACCGCCCGCTTGGCAAAATGCCAGATGTGGTTTCTCGCCAACATTGGCTCGCTTTTACTCTTGTTTTGGCAGTTAAAAATAATTTAAAAACAGAAATCAAAATACTCAATATATATTATTTTTGTATACATTTTATTGTGTGCGGGGGGAGGGGGCGCGATGAAAAAATTATGATTGAAAACGGGCCCGCGAATAATGAAAGGTTGAGAAACGCTGGTGTAGTGAAAGGCAAGATTGCAAAACATGGACTAATCAAGAAGCTATAGAGAGCTGATGGAGAATTAATGGCCAAAGGACCTTGCGGATCTTTAAGGGTCCTGATGAGAGTCCTCTCGACCACTTCTTGGATACCCCTACGTCATTTGGTGTGTGACTTAAAATAAGACCCTATTGGAGAGAGAATACAAAATTCAACGGTATTAGCATAGAGGATTATATCTTTAAGCGCAACTCTTGTATACGACAGGAAAGGTACAAAGCTGCAGTAATCAAAGATGGCATGTATATAAAGAGTGTTTTTTATTTTCTCAAATTGTTGTTTGATAGCACAATGTGTAAACCAACTGCGTATCATATCTATATATACACTTCTCTTACGTGGCACAAAAGAAATACGTTTTTTTTATCGCGTTTTGGCAACACTGTACGATTGTTTGCTTACCTCGACGTTTCGCGACTCAATTGAATTTATAGCTTTATCGAATGACTTTTTATTGAAAAAAAAATGAATATTACTTGAAGCTGTTGCAGTTTACGGACAAGATGCTAGGTATTCGATTTCCAAAGCAGCAAATTGTTCGACTTCTGATTCCAGAGGTTGTGTATAACGTTTCTGTAGCACAAAAAATTATTATTTTTAAATATTATATAACGGAAACAATTCTTTCCGCTAGGACACATGTTCTTATTGTTACCAGCGAATCGAGTAAGGTTCGCCCGCTAACCGATGAGGATTCAAAGCAATCCTTCCTCCGGGTGTTGGCGAACGTTAGCGAGCAGGGGTCGGGCACCTAGTACATATTTAATGTATTCATTTTCGAAATGCTGGACCATTATTATCGAGTATATTCCATGCAGAAACGAATGTAATTTTTAGTAATTATATGCGTTGTGATGTAAAGGCAGTGGAATTCTACATGGAAGTCTTCCGTAAGGTTGGTTTATGGTTTAATCGTTCAAGGGTAGGATTTGCCAATTAAGTGCAAGACATAATACATACAATATGAAGTAATAGACAAACACACAATGAAAGACTTATGAACATAGAAAAGAGAAATACACACAGAAAAGAATATACCTGACAAGTATTGAACCTGCATCGCATACAAGTAGCATACGCAAAAAGCCCTAATGTATCATAATCATCAAAATACATAGAGAAAATTTGGAAGAAATGTTATAGATACAATGGAGAAGTTGCGGATCTGAGGAAATTGCTCAAATTTATAATTTCCTGGTAATTTCAGCTTCACTTTTTTCGAATATGCCGCTTTAAATGTCAGAAAGAAGTTAAATAAATCACAAATTTAGTTTTAAAAAAGCGAAAAATGACGTAATCGCACAACGCTACGTGATTGGCTCTGAAGTATCAATATTTACATGTTGAAACTGATGCTGTTTTTGCTCGTCTTTTTTCCACTTTAATCCTTTTATCGTTTTTAACTAAATTTTATACCTGTGTTTAACTTTTATAATCATCTTTCGTTTATTTTATTGTATATTTCGTTTACGATGTCGATTTTACCGGGATTTGTCAAAAGCCAATATGATAACCTTCTCAAGATAGATACGATTTCCATGTTTTCTTTCTTGGGAAAAAATCAGGATTTTTTGGAGCAGAAATACGAGGAGTTAAAGCTATGAGGTATGTATGATCTTTAGTAACATTCATAAATTGACAAAACTAATTGAGATTAAGGAAGTTCTCCATTAATACTTAAAAATTTAATTTTTATTGCACATTTAAACACTATAATACTATTCTGCTTGTAGGCCTATAACTGACTTGTACTAGTTCATTGTTCACTAGTTCATCACCCCGTTTCTTTGCGTAAGTCCACGCTTTTCTTTTAACTGGATCCTTTGGAACGCTAAAAAACAGCTTATCAACTGAATTTGAAGTTGTGTTTACGCAACAAGGTACAATCCAGTACTTGTAAGGTGGTTTTTAATTCTCACTCATTACAAAAAAAAAAGATAGATAAAGAATTTCCACAGAAAATCAAATGGTAATCACAGAATCTAACAAACAACGTATTGCGCTGTTTGTTTACATGCACAGTGACGTCACAAGAGCAGCCATTGCAAAAGTAGCGTTTTCGCGCCAAATGCCCAACTGCAAACTTAAACAATTTTTAATTAATTATCCACATTCAAAAATTAAGAAAAAAATATACCATTAATCCTGTTTTTTTCTCTTCTACCAAATAAAAATATAAAAAAAAACCAATGCAAATTCCTCATTTTTACCAACTTTTTAAACTGACAGCATAGGTATATCTAATATATGTAGTACCAACATAAAACGAATAAAGTATACATATTTAGAAGCAGAAACGCAATTGATTCTTGTTTGCTTAAAAGAGAAGAATTACAAGTTCATATCATCTGTCGTAATTTTAAGGGGACACATAATTCAGTGGAGTTACTAGAGTTTATGAGATCGCTACATGTGTGACGCTACTTTCTTGGTATGGTTTAGAATTCACTAGGAGAAAAATATAAGTGAGGATAGTTCCTACTACCGATAAAACAAGACTTCGTCTGAAATAAATAATCTCAAACGCGGACAGAACAAAATCGTCCTTGTCAAAAGGGCTTTTTTCTAAATTCTCTCGGATTCCAGACCTTGCTCTAGCTACAATTATCTGGCCGAAGGTGTCTTGGAATCTTCGCAATTCTATAGGCAATTGTCCCGCGTATAGTATGACAGCCATCATAAACGCAAAAGAGTTAAATCCAGTGATAAAAATTTCAGCTAACAGAGTTATCTCCATTCTGCTTGGCTCCTTTATAACAATAATCCCAACAACATTAAAACATGCGCAGAAATTTGCAATGAAAATGAAGAGCATAGGTAAGGAAAATATTGCTTGGAAATCACATAAAACGTCAAAAAGTTTTGCTTTTTGTTTCATAATATTTCTCTGTTTGATGACAGTGAATTCTTCTGTCCGGTATGTATCTATATCCTGCCTTAAACGTTTCAGAATTCTGCAACAGTGGTAGCAAATTTCACAGTAAAATAAAGCCAACATGCTTGTAAGACATGGAAAGAGGAAAAAGGTGAGGATGCTTTTAGAAAATATAATGAAGCTGTTCAGGTGCTTGTGTTGCTTGGGCAATTCGTATGTAAAATACTCAATATGATATGGACTTTCTCCATAAGTATAGCTGGTGGTCATAGTCACAGCGTAGAGGAAAGGAGTCACGCAGATGTAACAGTACATTGCATTCATTGTCCTTCTACTGTAACGTCCTACAGGCCCAGATAGTGCTTGAATCTTCTGAATCAAAAGAGCAGTGTTGCTCCGTTTGCCACGTAGTATTAGATAAATCGAAAGACTCAAATAGGAACTCAAAAGAAAGGACAAAACAAACTGCATATCATAACGCCAAATTACAGAAATGCAACATAATATTGTAGAATGCAAACACGTTGTAATCAAGACACCTTGAAAAGCATAGGCAGATGCTTTTATCTTGCAAGATGTCTTTGACTTCTTCACGAGTCCACACCAGGTTAGAAAGCACAGTAAATAGTTACCATCAAATGGTTTCGAAGTTTTAGTCTTCCTAAAAAGCATGCTTGCTTGAAAATATTTGTTTTACTGAAAACTTGAATATTGCGCCGTTAATCTGAAATATATATGAGAGTTACTATTTAAAATAAACCACACTACCTCGAAAATGGTCCACTTCATCAGTTTCCTAATGGTAGACTTTTTGATTTGTTGTCGATTTTTTTAAAAGCTCTCAAATGGTTTAATTTTGCATTGAGAGCAAAGGGCGCTAAATCGTTGAAATGTTTACAGTCCAAGGAACAGTTCAAATTGTATAAATAAAAGATTCATGAAGTCCAATTCATCAGCAATTTATTTTCAAGTGCTAGATAAGAAAGAGAGCTCGTATCAGATAAGAAAGAAATGCTCCTTCAATGCTACTTGAACTTTATGAAACAGTCTTCCGTTAGTTCTCAGGGCCAACCAAAGCCAGACTAGATGGGAAACTGTTTTGTGCGTGCATTCGTTGTCAAGCTGAATACAATGCATATCAAATTAAATAATAGCTTTTATCTAACGCATCAGACATGTTACGTAGATATAATTCGAGCTAAACATACGACAGTATATTGTAAACTGTTTTATAACGATTTTAAACCTTTATTATATCATAAATCACGAATAAAATACTCTTGTCGATTCATCTTTTACTTGTTTTCGCAAACAGATTGAGTATCGAATGTTTAAGAGCGAACGCGACGAACAAATTATCTTTCTTTAGTTGCCATGACATAGCGGTAATAACATTTCAACATTTCAAGAAAAACTCAAAAGGCTAAAATATATATATAATAGCCACTGCGAGGCTAGCACGGAGTTGCCCGTGCTGTACTTTGTGGGGTTAGGTGTGTACTGGTGTTTGCTACGCATTCCCATTTGAGGCCATCACATAATGAGGCCATCACAGCGTTGTCCTCATTATTGTGAAATTGGAATTGCGAAGAGAGTGAATAGGTGTGACGTCACAATATGTTGGAGGGTGGGGTGCCAGCTGAGGTGTTATGCTATCATATGACCGTGGTTGTCCACGTATATTTCCCTTATTGGATTTAACTACGACCCTAATTACCCAATTTTCTGGGATACTTTCCTTAGGCGATTGATCCCGGACCGTAGTGAAGAGCCCGTTGAGTTGGTATTGTACGATGTTAGTTAAAAATTGCCTCGGATCTTTTCCTTAGGGATTGATACAGGACCGTTGTAAATAGCACGTTGAGTTGCTATAGTACGACGATAATTAAAAATTACCTCGGATCTCTCAATTAGGGAATTGATACCAGACCCTCGTTAATAGCCTATTGTGTTGCTTTTGTGTAATGTTAATTAAAAATTAAAAATTTCTTCAATTTTAAAATTCGTTGAAATTTTTAATAAAAACTTGTACAATTTGTGTTGATTGTTGTATTATTTTTAAAATCGATCTTATACGCATGCATATTTTACTACAATGCCAAAAATTGTATTTTCTAAGAATCTAAGAGATTTAAGTTTTTGAAAAAGGCAGTTGAGAAAATTGAATGGTGAAAGGAGTGAGAAACATGATTTTTTTAATCAAAACCGAAAAAATGAGTCTCTTATTTTTTAAATTTTACAACTGAAATGTGCATTTTATTTTGAACACAACATTAAAATGTGTTGATTTGGGCAACACAGTATATTTTAACCCCAAATTGCTTAAATAATAAGGAGACAGAAAAATTAGAAATATTTTTGTAAGTTGAGGTAATTTTGAATAAAATAGATTAATAGACCAAAATAAAAGTTTTTTTTTTTTATTTTGTTGAGTACAAAGTGAATTATTTTATTGCTTATCTGAATTTTTAAAATTAGCAACGTTTGTAGATGTGAAATGTAACTTTAGAAACAATTAAATTAAATGGAATAAGCCTGTGCCATGTGCGAAAGGAAAACAAATTTTAAAAATTTGCATTTTTTACTTGATTATTTTTCCTCAAGAGAGTATACATGTACACTTATTAAAATAACCATATGTGGCAAGAAATTTAAGTGATATCTCTTTATAAAAAGTAAAAAGGTATTAAATAATATCGAACACTTGACCATGGGAGGAACACGGTTTAATGAGACTGAGTCGTATGACTTTAAGTGATTGTACCTTGTTGATGCTGACAGTGAAACTTAAACGAACTGGGAACTGAAGTTTTTAAAATTGGAACGGGATATCAGAAGTGATGATTGGTATTCTAGAAAAGAATATGTTTAAACTTGCAGCATGTGTTGCGACGATGGTGGCTTGAATAATATTTCGCATGAGTTTCTTAACAGAGTGGTGTGCCATTTCACAGTGAAGGTGGATTCATATTTGTGAGAAGCATAATCGGTGCTCCAATATGTGCGAGAGTAGTCCAGATGGTTCCAATGTGTTAAAAAACTGTGTCGTGTGTTTTAAGGCCTCATTTGTGTCACGCGTAATGTGTATAGATTTGTAAATTTAAAAACTACGGGGCAATTCTCGCAAGAGTTGCTGTATGATGACATTGACATCTTTATTTAATTGGGAAAGATTTGCCCTTTGCCACAGCCATGCATGATGTGCTTTGCTGCAACAGCAATATATCGATGAACCACAGGGGTTGTAACCTTTTGGCAGGGGCCACAGGTGTTTGCACAACTGTTTGGCTTCTTTGCATAATCATGAAATGACGGAATGAACGCCAAAGAAAAGAGCAACATGAGTGATTGATTGCCCAACTTGAAGGCAACCCACAGAACGGCAGCGCTCACTATTTGCAATTTGTGTTGTTTAAGTGACAGAAAAGCGTCCGTCTTGAAAACTAATCCTACAAAAGTTGCAACCATTTTTTATAGCACTTACATGCAACTCCTCTAACCCTTGACAATGCTGGCTTCTTATACGACTGCCTTTTTTATATTTGTCGACACGAAACTGTGATTGGCTGTTACATAACACATTTGCATAGTTCCATCTAACTCTGCAGCAAATTGCAGCCTCTCAAATTTAGATTAGCTTACAGAAATTAATATTTTCCACAATGTCCTTAACTTTTGGCAGCGACTGTAGACAATTATAAAACGAAGTACTACGTGTGTTGTATGTTCGGCACATGTCCTGACGAATCTATAGTACTTCCAATAATGAAATTTGGCACATAGATAGTGTGAATATTTTAAAATTTTATAGTCTACCACGAATTTTAAAATTTAATCCAGAACATTTTAAAAGTAATGTAATGAGATATTTAATTATTATTGTGTTCCTCCGAATAGCAAGTCTTCAATTGGTATTGACTAAATACGTATTTACTGCGCGTATGTAGCTGCCCTTTACTGGATATCCCTTATAAAAATTTAATGCTTTTTTAAAAGCATATTAACTATTAGTTTGGATTATCATAATGTATAACATAAGTATATATATTTTTGTGTTTCCTCCATTTTTGGAACTGGATCACAGTTGTGCAATACGTTGTTTGTTATGTTGCGTTAACCTTTATCACTGATTTGGCTGAAAATTCCGTTACTACTGTGAGAGACATGCGGATATGTCTCGAGGCAGCTAGGCGTCCTGTTGTCTCAATAGCAGCTACTTTCGCTTTATCTTATGTCACACATATGTAAGACGACTTCAGTTAATAATTATGAACTTCAAAAACTGGCAGGAAAAAACATGTGCTATTCTGCATATACTACTTTATACCTTTCCGCCACTACCAAAGAGTCGTGGTGTTTAGTTTGGACCCAGAAATATTTGGATTTAATCCTGTAAATAACACTTTTATTCTACTCATATTTAGAGTTTATGTTTTTACTACTCATAATAATTTAAGCTCGAGTATTATATATGTGTACACAATAATAATATTTCAGTACCATTCATCATTCAGCATTCAGCTCATATTCAGTCATACACCAATCCTGAAAATCACACTGCAATATCATCTTATGAGCAGTGTTTTGTTACCACTTTTTGTTCTAAATAAGATTCAATCCATAATTCTATCACAACTTTTAATAATTTTACTACTAATTTCATTTGAGTTCCCCTTACTTTCCTCCAACATTTCCGTCCATTGATTTTCATTTTTGTTGTAAATAAGACTCAATCCATAATTCTATCGCAACTTTCAATAGTTTTACGACTAATTTCATTAAGTTTCTCTTACTTTCCCTTAACATTTTCATGCCTTTGATTCATTCTAGCTCAAAGCAACCTAAACAGCGATGCAACGAATAATCAACCCACTCCGATCAAGTTACTTAAACTTTAGTATTCCTAGTCACGGTCAGTTAGTTCTTGGGAGTGTGCCAATTGAGCTTCTGTCCCGACTCGGGAAGTGAAACGAACCGATGATGAATTTTATGTTATACAGCAACTTTATCTTGAATTTTAATTTTTAAAAAATCTTAAATTTAAGTACATGAATTTATTATACTCTTTTTTTTTGATGAGGAGATAAACTTCTCAGCTATCTAGTAATTATGAATTACTACTCATCAATTTTAGAGCAGTTCAGTCACAAGCAAAATGACCATATAGTCTGTCAACCAATGTCAAAATGTAAGAATCACTCATCTATTAAGGAAAGTGTAGGTTATTGGTTATTCATAAGAAAAACCTTCGCTTTCCTCTGGTCTGTTCACACTGAAGATCCATCTCATAACTATAATTTTAAAATTCAACTATTTTGTTGAGTATTGTGTAACTACATGCAGGATTACTAATATTACTAATACCTGTTAATACTTTACTTTATTTTTTAAATTGTTGATAGGTTTCCTATCCTAAAAGGTCCAGATGGGGTGAAGCAATGTGTTTTGTTAAGTTAATCGATACAGACACGCGAAGAAAGATTTTACTGGTACAAAACAGAGCAGAGAAATGCCTAGGCCTTTTCGCAAACTGAATCTCGCACCTTTTCAATGTAAAATGGGGTTTTTATGTATAAAATACTGCAAGGTCTACTTCCATCAGAGAATGGTATAATATAAACATACCAAAAAAATCGGAAAAATAATTTGAATTTTCGTGGATTTGTTGTAACGATTACGTTGTAACGATTGCCGTTAATTTTCAAAAAAGAAATTTCTCAAAATTAGATTGAAGTAACATGCAGAATTTCACCACAGACTATGAAAGATATTGTCAAAACACCAGATTCTTCTTCATTTAGATATACAAAAGACCCTTTCTACTGTCATTTATCAATTAGGAAATCATTCTTTGGAATATTTATAAGCGAAATGCTGAAATCGTATTCAGAAAACAAAGCACATGACGTCAAGCTCGGTATACATACAGGAAACAGTTTCAGCAGTAGAAATTTCCAACTCCTTCATTCATCTTTACAGATAAAGCCTCTCAAACGGTACGCGAATATTCTACTCGAAGATGTGGGAGTTATTTGTTCTCTCTGTTAGACTTCCTTCGTAGGAACTCATTTCTTTCCTCTTTTCTCTGCAAAACTCCTTTCCCAACATCTCTTTCACGTCAACTGCCTGGAGGTCACTCTAATCAGGAAGCTCATAGGATGGACTAATTGGACGCCATCTCCACCTGGATCTTAGCAAATGGAAATATCTCTTTGGACAGTTTTAATTAGACGTCGTCTCTTTTTTATAGTTGTTAATTAGATCTTTGTTGAATAGTGAGAATGATCTTATTCTTGAAGGTATTTTCTACAGCCATTTGAAAAACCTGTGGTCTTACGCCATTCTAGTAAGGCTCCTGCATGAGCAGGAGAGATTCAAATAAAATTTTAGATGATGGGGACCAGTACGCAATCAGACAACGGCTAAACGGTTTTGACAGCAGATACCTGCTAAACTATAAATGTATACACCCAATACTAAAAATTGGAAACATTTTCTTCTTTTGGTTTGACAGCTCTAATATTTAAATGCATTGAAAAGCTATCGGTTTAGAGCAAAAATTCATTGATTGACCTTTTTTAGAGAACTAAATTGCTTATTTTCATGATGATAAGAAAAACGTTAGATCATAATAGGTATGGTCGAAAATTATAACACTCAAAATGCTTATAAATATATGTTTCGAACTAAAATTTACAGTCATTAACCCTCTAAATGGTTTCTGCGATATATATGGTACCCACCAAGATGGTTAAATATGTGTGCAATATAATTTTTTGTTAGTTAATGGATTTCTGCTGTAAGATAATTGCAAACTAGAAAATAGATTTCTCTTTATCGTATAAAATGTTTTGCATATACCCGATAACAATGGAACATAGAACTCCCTGATTTCACCTCAGAGGAAGTGACATTCTGGCAAAAGAAAGCTTACAAATCATCAGAGAAAACTATTCCTCTTTACATAATTTTATATTTCTTTAACTTCGTGTGTAATCCGGTGATTTTTCTTCAAGTACGCCAACCTAATACTTGCTGTTTCCAGTCCCAACAAATCAGTAGATGTAAGTCATGAATTTATGTCGAGTTATGTTCATCTACTGAATTTATCTACTGTGGTGGTTATTTGGTTTTTGACTGAGACTTACGTTTCACGGGTAGGTAGAGATTGAGGGTCATTAGCAATAATGTGATAGCTCTCCGCAAGATGTAAATTCTGTGGTATGATTTAGTTTTGTTTTCAATATTTCTGAACTAAAAATATGATTTAATAAAAATTTGGTTACATAATTAGTGATAAATTAAAAAATTACTATGTTTGAAGTAAGCTCTTTGATTTTGGATAGAACATACTGAAGGGATGTACTCTTATCTAAACAAAAAAACTCCTTTTTGCATTCAGACACCGAATCTAGGAAGTGCTTTTAACGATTCTTGCAAGAATTTAGTTGAGTTTTTGTACCACTGTAGCAACACAACGGGATATTGGGAACAATCACGAATGGAAAAAGCGAGAACAATTCGTCATTTTGAACCGTAGCTGACACAGATTTATGTTTGTTTATTAGCGTAACTGTGTCTAACATGTGATTGCTGCTATTGACGATCGATTTGCACGAATTTTACAGCAACTGTGGAACGAGATGTCTCAGGACATCATACGCAACTTGTATGCCTCAATGCCCGCTCGTATCGCATCTTGAAATTCGCGCTAGAGGGGGTTCAACAGAGTACTAAAACTCCGTTCATTTGTACTTTTTTCTGCAATAAATGATCCTTTTTCTTTGATTTTCTAATTACTTACTTATATCAAAGTAGTACTGTAACAATGGTTACAATGGAGATTTTCAGATTAAGGATCGTATAGTGGGAGTTTAAAAATATTCACTAAGGAAGAATGATTAGAGCTTATTGTGCGTTGGTTTTCCGTGATTGTAAGAAAGACAGAGTTCTGGTGACAAATGAATCCCTGTTTATTCACTCGAGAGTAAATATATACAGGGTGGTCCCGAATTCATGGTACAAACTTTAATGGTAGGTACAGGACATTGTAACAATGATTTATTGTATAGGAATGTATAGTCGCAAGTGACGCGGTGAGGCGTAAACAGGGGAAATAAAAGGAAAGAGAAATGGAGTGATCGGTTGGTATCATTGCCGGTAGAGGGCAGTAGATGTCTAGCCGCTGTTGAACATGATGCATCGCAGTAGGGAAAAGCGCCATTCACAATTGTGCTGCCGTAGACGATGGGTGACTTTACGTATGCAGAAAAAGCAGACATGCATTACATGTACGGCCGTGCAAATGGTAACGGCAGAGCTGCGTTACGAATGTATCGCGCGGAGTATCCTGATCGACGAATGCCGGATCATAGAATTTTTCAACGGTTACATCGTCAACTTTGTGAAACAGGTGCGTTCGACGTCAACAGACATGGCGCTGGTCGAGTAAGAGCTGTACGCACTCCAAGGCTGGAAGAAAGCATCTTGAACATTGTGGCTGATAGACCCGAGTCAAGCACAAGAACTGTTGCGCGTGACGTAGGTGTGAGTCATCAGACTGTATGCAGAGTGTTAAACGAAAATCGCTTACACCCCTTCCATTTTCAGAAAGTACAAGCATTGAATCCGGCAGATTATCCTCGCCGCGTGAACTTCTGCCTGTGGGTGATGCAGCAATGTGCGTTGCAGCCGGATTTCGTAGATTATGTGCTATTTACAGATGAAGCGACATTTTCACGCGAGGGTGTCTTTAATGCGCACAATTCCCATGTGTGGGCAACCGATAATCCACATGCAACGCGTCGACATGCGTTTCAACAACGTTTCAGTATTAATGTGTGGGCTGGTATTGTGAACGACTTTTTGATTGGCCCATACTTACTACCCACGCGGCTCACTGGCGGAAGCTATCTTATTTTTCTGAAAGAAGTGTTACCACAACTGCTGCATGATGTTCCGATCGCCATTCGTAACCGCATGTGGTTTCAGCACGATGGGGCGCCAGCACACTTCAGCATTGATGTACGGAATTACCTGAATGCCACGTTTGGTACTCGATGGATTGGGCGTGGTGGACCAGTCCCTTGGCCACCCCGATCTCCCGATTTATCGAGCCTCGATTACTTTTTATGGGGACATCTAAAGCATCTTGTTTATGAGACTCCAGTTGACTCAGATGAGGATCTCGTCGCTCGCTTATCTGTAGCTGCTGCAGGTGTGCGTGAAATACCAGGCATCTTTGAACGTGTACGCCAATCGCTCCACCGACGCTGTCAAGCATGTATCGATACTGGTGGACGCAATTTTGAACAATTACTGT
Source organism: Metellina segmentata (assembly GCA_947359465.1). Lineage (NCBI taxonomy): Eukaryota > Metazoa > Arthropoda > Arachnida > Araneae > Tetragnathidae > Metellina > Metellina segmentata. The sequence goes on along the minus strand of OX375877.1, from coordinate 39,120,990 downwards.
AAACATGACACTTGTCAACAACGCTTTCAATAAAATCTTTGTTTTTCCTTTCGGCCGTTATTTCCCCTGTTTTCGCCTCACCGCGTCACTTGCGACTATACATTCCTATACAATAAATCATTGTTACAATGTCCTGTACCTACCATTAAAGTTTGTACCATGAATTCGGGACCACCCTGTATATGAGTTGTACTGGTAATAATGATAGTTGTCAGTACAACGTTATTCAAGGGCTGGTGGTGTTCCAGCGGGAGTTGGAATGGATACTTATAATGCTCTAGTCTTTTTAACAAGCCACAGAAATAGTCCAAAAATAGAATCGTTACTACCGTGGGAGGTGACAAGTCTCACTAGAGATATGAAATTGTCAAAAATTTAAGGAGGGGAGAGTGTAATTCAAAACATTTAAATACCTGAGTCGTTGGGCCACGCCAGATGGGACGAAGGGAAGACTGGGAAATCGAAAACCCTCGTTTTCGCTCTTGAGCATTCCTCTCGCCAAGCAGTGCTTGGAGCGAAAAGATTGGCGACAGCGCTCGTGCTATGGTTGGGTGGAATGTCGTTATACGCCAAACACTGTGCGATTCCACTCCAATTCTGGCGGCCCCAACGGACATGGAACTTCACACATCTGGTTTTCTCATTAGGAGAAAGTTTCGTTAAGCGATTTTGCAGATGTGAGATTGAGCGTATTTCAAATGGACTCCAAATCGTTTCTCTCGTATGGTGTTAAACTGGGAAATTGGGTTCTGTTCTTCGGGATTGGTACTGAATTTTGGAAAGGACGGATGTCGTATGACAAGTACATACATGTATAAAATTTCATTTCATATTGACGACTTTTTCTTGGTGAGCAAATTTTTATGGCAATGAGTGCATGTAATTTGCTTTCGTTTCACAAGGTTAAAAAGAATATATTCTGAGAGTAATATGAATAGATATTTATGGACCTATTTGGATATAGTTGACTTGGCTAAGCGGCAGAAAAACTAGAGTTCAAATCCCCATATATTTATGGATGGTACTCCCTCAAACATACAAAGAAGTATTAAAACTTAGAGATATCATACGTTGTTACCATTAAAGACGACTTCATAATAGTTTTAAAAATTAATTTTTTATTTTAAAACTTGTTTATTTAGATAAATTAAAGTATACATTGAATTTTTCAGATTAAAAAAATATATTTTTATGATTTTTTCACTGACAAGATTTTTGACTAATAGTCTGTAGTGTGCATAGAAATGTAAAATTATTGTTTATTCTACACATTTATAGAAATACACAAATAACTGTTAAAAATATCAATAAATTTTTTTTAACACATTAAAACATTAAAAAAAGTATCATTAAGCTTTTGTGAGACGTGAGCGCAAATGGATCCCTGCATTTATTGTTTTAGAACAGAGGATTTCTGAGATATTTCACTTTTCGCTATTTCCAGTTTTAATTAGATCCATGCAATCTTGTGTCAATGAAAAATATCAGATACTTCGTATGTCAAAAATACACATGGATCTTTTAGAAAATATATTATGAACATATTTGGTGGCATATGGACCAATGGATGACTAGGTTTTCTGATGCTAAGGCCATATTTATACATCCAAAACAGAAAACAGCATCAAGAAACGAGAATATACACTCAATGAAAGTTTTACTAGCTCAAAAGATAGAAGTACACCCAGGAAGCAATCGAGGCTGCGAAACCTACAACACCTACTATTAGATACATACTATTTATATACAAACCTTATATGCTATAAATACATTCAAATACAGAGAATGAAATAGGATGGGCATATCATTGAAATGCCTAATTAATTTACAGCATAAATGTTGTTGCTAATATGTGTCAGACCGATAAGAAAACAAATAGTTGTTGGTAGACCAGGACTTCGGAATCTGTAAAACCATTAACTGGAGAACTATTGTTCATAAGAGGTCAAGATGAAACATAATTCTGTAGATTACCAAAGAATCCATTGAGTTGTTGAACCAATAAAGACTAGAGATATTTTATGTAATTCTTCAAATTTAAATCTTCCTTGCATTGGTATTTAGTTTTCAAAGGAAAAATTAGTTTATGAAAATTTAGCAGAGATCTTAGAGTAGGTAATTGACAGTTCATAATATGAATATATCTATATCAAGATATCCATAGTCCATTCATTATACAGGGGACTCGCGTTTTTAGGTCTTTACGAACTGCTATGTTAGTCCCGCACAGTATCCCTTAAAAATAATGTCAATTCCCCCTCCAATTAACGAACCAAAATTACACATTCTCCCTTTTTTACAAGCTCCGTTTCCTCATTTTTTTAAATGTTTTCCTAAAAAAAGAAAATGTGAAGGGAAAGAGTGAAATTTCTTCAGACTGGTTAGACTTCGGACCTTCCAAGTTGGTAAAGGGGAGGAAAAAATCCCCGAGAGCAATTTTGATCTCAGTGCAGATGAAGCCTCGATCCAGGAACTTCGTCGAAGGGATCTCCAAGTTCCTGAAAACCTTACATTTCATGATTTTCAGAATGTGAACAAGAATGTACAAACATGCACAGAGGAGATATCAGTTGCTGAAATCACGAATCGGGTGTTGAACGGGAAAGCCGAAGAACAATCTGATGAAGAAGAATGAGTAGAGATCATCCCAAGGCCAATTACCAAAGAAGCCACCAGTAATAACCACCGGGAGCTGGAGAGCGTGGACGAGCAGGGGCGGAGACACCTAGTACTTGTGCAAAAAGTTTCATTAAGCTTTTGTGAGAGGTGAGCGCAAATGGATCACGGCATCTATTGTTTTAGAGCAGAAGATTTGTGAGATTTTTCACTCTTCAAGATTTTCGGTTTTAATTACATCCGTGCATTCCTGTGTCAAAGAAACGTAGACTGTTACTTTGTATGTCGAAAATACAAATGGTACTTTTACAAAAAGGTATTATGAACACATTTGGTGGCATATGGACAGATGGATGGTTAATTTTTCTGATACTAGGGATATATTTATACATGCAGAACTGAAGACATCATGAAGTTATGAAAACATACAACTAACGATAGTTTTAATTATTCAAAAGAGAAAAGCATACCCCAAAAAATAATCGAGCTAGCGGAACCTACAACAGATAATCCACAAATAGAGTGTGATACAGAAGGCTTTATTTCGAATTATACTATTTATATAAAGAACCTTATATATTCTAAATACATACAAATACAAAGAATCAATTGGGCTGGAGATATCATTTGACTATCTGATTAATTTAGAACAAAAATGTTATTAATTTGTATGAGATCTATAAGAAGTCGAAACGTTGAAGGTAGACACGAACTTCGGCATTTCTAAAACCAAGAACTATTGTTCATAAGTGGTCATGATGGAACAGAATTATGTAGATTACCAATTCCCCCATTCGGCTGTCAAACCAATGAAGACTAGTGGTCCTTTATGTAAGTCTTCATTTTCAAATCTCCTTGCATTGGTAATTTACTTTCAAATGAATGCAGGAAAATATAGTTTATGCAGGTGGAGCAGATATCTTAGGGTAGGTATTAACATTAAAAAAAACGATAACTAAATCAAGTTATCTGAACAGAGTACCAAAAGTCCATTCATTATACAGTGGTCTCGCGTTTTTACGAACTGCACGATTTAAAAACTACTACGTTGGTTCCAAACAGTATCTCCTAGAAATAATAATAATTTCCCTTCGATTTACGAACCAAAAGTACTCATTCTCTCTTTTTTACAAACTCATTTTCCTCAACTTTTTTCATTTTTTTCCCTTAAAATAGGAATATGTGACGGAAAAGGGGGGAAATTTCTTCAGACTGGTTAGACTTCGAACTTCCCAAATTTGTAAGTGGACGGAAAAATCCCCAAGAGCTATTCTGATATCAATGCAGATGAAGCCTCAATCCAAGAATTTCTTCGAAAGGTTCCTCAAGTTCTTGAAAATCTTTCAATTCATAATTTTCTGACTGTGGACGAGAATGTTCAAGCAGGAACGGAGAAGATATCATGTAATGAAATCATCAATCAGATATTTGAACGGAAATGTCGAAGAACAATCCGACGAAGAAGAATGAGTAGAGGTCATCCCAAGGCCAACTATCAAAGAAACCACAAAAGAATGGTTGTCAGGAATACTACGTCGGTTCTTAGAAGCATATGACAATTTTTAGATGCTTAACAGCATCAAGTCTATGGAATCGTATGTTTGCCGAAATGTTATCATGGAACTAAAAAAAAACTAATTTTTTAGGAATATCTAATGAATAAAGAATAGTGCAAATTATATATTCTTGTTTTTTAAATCCCATTCCCATTTACAAGCATTCGGTTTTACGAACTTTTTATTCGATCTCCACGAGTTCATAAAAACGTGAGTCCGCTGTATAGCCTGGCTGACCCAAAATGCATTGGAAGGAAATCATTTATCACTTAGAGGAGTAAGACCAATGGTCACATAATTTCAACGTAGGCATAAAGATGCAAATATTTTGTTACATTTACCAAAGAAAGAGGCAATTTCATAATCATAAAAAGACATACAACTAGTTTTATTCAATTTGGACATATACCTTAGATTCCAATAGCTAAACATTTACTAACCCGTATACTGTCACAGGATGACAATACCGACTCGTATCAGCAACATACTTCAAAATAAATATTTTTTAAATAGTTTTAATCCACCTTTTTATATTGATAATATACTTTACTTAAGGTTTACACCAACAACATAAAGCTGTATCATTTATACATTGTTTTACACAGAAACGAGCTTGATGACTGTAAGTTAAGAAAATGCAAATTTTCAAGATTTCATCTCGTCTGACACATCTTTAAAAGACTTTTAATTCACTGGATCAGTCTTAGTATTTACTAAGAGAAACGTATAGGTTAGGAGAGTACCTACTACTGACAAAACAAGGCTTCTTCTAAAATAAATAATCTCACATGCGGAAAGAACAAAATCCTTCGTATTATAAGTGCTTTTTTTAAAATTCTGGTGAATTCCAGATAGTTGTCTGGATACGATTTTCTTGCTGAATGTTTCTTTGAATTTCCCCAATTCTATGGGTATCTGACCAGCGCATACGATAATAGCCATCAAAACAGCAAAAGTGTTAAATACAGTAATAAAAGTTTCAATTACCGTGCCTAATTGCATTCTTCCTGGCTCCATTACAACAATATTCGCAACAATGTTAAAACATGCACAGAAATGTGCGGTTGAAATGAAGAGAGAAGGCACGGAAAATATTGATTGCAAAGCATCTAAAACTTCGATTAGTTTTATTTTTTGTTTCAGAAATAGTGTCTGCTTGACAACAGTGAATTCCCCTTGTCGACAGGTGTCTATATCCTGCGTGATTTGTTTCAGAATTTGGCAACACTGATTGCAAAATTCACAGTAAAATAAAGCAAATATGCTCGTAAGACATGGATAGTGGAAAAAGACAAGAATGCTATTTGCAAATATCATAAAGTAATTTAGTTGCTTATGCTGTTTAGAAATACCGTAGGTAAAATTCTTAATATAATCTGGACTTTTCCCATAAGCATAGGTGATGGTCATTGTTACAGCGTATACAACAGGATTCATGAAAATGTAAAAAAATATTGCGTTTGTTAGCTTTCTTCTGTAACATCCACCAGATCCAGAGAGTTCCTGAAGCTTTAGAATCAAAATAGCCGTTTCATTGCGTTTGACTCGGAGGACGAGATAAATCGCAAAACTCAAAGTGGAACTTACTAGGAAAGATAATACAAATTGAATATCATCCTGCCAATTTGCAGACCTATAGGTGAGTGTTATTAAATAAAAGTACATACAAATCCAGAAACCTTGAAAAGTGTAGGAAAAGGCTTTTCTCATACAAGATGTCTTAGGTTTCTCCACGAGTCCGCACCAGGTGAGAAAGAACAGTAGATGGTTATCACCAAGCGGTTTTGATTTCTTTGACTTCGTGAACAGCATGCTTGCTCAGAAGTATAGTTTTAAAGAAAACTTGGTCTTTATTGTGTAATTAATAATGAATTGTTTTCGAACTCAATCAATCAGTATAAATATATCAAAATTATCAATGGTTAACAAATAGTAGCCATATCACCATTAAACTTGTGGCTATCAAACAGCTGAAAAGTACGTTTATATCTGTGAAGTGCGCTGAAGTCTTCCAAAAGTGAAGCGTGTTTAGTCCGAGAAATAATCCAAAGGATTAAAAGAGTCAACTTGTTCGATACATCAGAAGTGTTCACATATGCAACCTCGTATATCAGGTAAGATAGAAATGATACAGCCACACAACTTGATCGTTGTTAAACAGTCAACAGGATGTTCTCACTGGGTACCCAAACCAGACAGGAAGATAGATTGGGTTGAAACCTTTCTAACGATCAATGTCACAAATGCTAGTGTCTCATGATGCGATGTTCCTATTGTTCCACCTATGTGCTGTGTTCAGTTGCCATGGCAATTATTAGTAACATTAGCCGACTCTAAGTAATTATTTTTAAATTTTGGATGGTTGACTTGCACAAGAAAAATTGTAAACACTTTGAAGGGTTGGATGATATTATTTGTAAGATTATGTTGTTAACGTATGAAATAATTTTTATACTGAATGAAATTAACATGCCTACAAAATTGAAAAGAACTGAACTTGGAATTACATAATCCCGGAAATTAAATTCCACATAGATATAAGAAGTGCCGTCTACATATACATATTACAAAAGTGTTATTAATCAAGCCTTTATGACAGGTGAGCGCAAGGTCACTGACTTTGTTGTATTACGGAAAGAAGAGTAGTGAGATTTTTTACTTCAGTTCGTATACTCTTAAAAAAACTTTAATTATATTCGTGATGTCAGATGTCAAAGAAACAAAAACTGAGATCTTGAGTGCGAAAAATATTTTTTGCAAAATATTTATACAAAAAATTTTTAAGACCACATTTGGTAGCAAATAGACAATTGGTTGGTTACAGTTTATAGTGCTGGGCCATATTTCGACACGCTTTTCCAAACAGAAAAAAAGCAAGTAATTTACCTACACTATATGGACGATAGTATTTGGACTTCAGAAATTCGGAATAGTATCCATCTTTACAGGATCGAGTTCCCTGTCATACTGCAAAGCATGTGCTGGACTGGTTTCCTGAAAATGAGGTGAATTTGCTTGACTGGCCTGTTCAGAGCCCCGATCTCGATCCGATCGACCACCTGTGGAACAAACTGAAGCGACGAGTTCAACACCGCCACGCACGCCTATCTTTACAACTATCTCTTCTCACAGCCTTGCAATACACATTGCGAGGTAATACTGCCCAGACGTACAAAGAACTTGTAAAACGTATTCCTCGACTTGTTGCAGCTGTAATACAAGCAAAATGAGGGGCTACGCATTTACTAAATAGAATAATAAAGTACTTTTTCTGAAAAAAATACAGTGTCCAAATGCTTTTGTCCATATAGTGTATATGGAAAAAAGTAGTGTCCTTATAGTGAAAGTTGTAATAACTCAGAAAAGGCAAATACAACCATGGAGGATTCGAACGTAAGCCTCCAACTTTCAAGAGGCAAATAAAATTTGACGAAGAAGGTTTGATTTCAAAACATACCATCTATACAAAGAACTAATACATAATGAGACGGGCGTTGTGTATCACTTGAATGCGCGATTAATTTAGTGCAACAAAATTCTTGCCAGGACCATTTGAGTTAGATCTATAGGAAGAAAAACGTTGATGGATTGACTAAAATTTCAGCATTTGTAAGACCAAGAACTGGCGAAAAATTGTCAATAACTGTGGAAGATGGGACAGAATCATCTAGATCACCCACTATGTACTCGCAAGATCACACTGACAGAGAAATTTGAGCACAATATTTTAAAAGAGCAGTTATTACTACATTTTTTCCACTGGTACATTTTTTCCTCCTAGTGATAGCTAATTTATATACACACAGCATAAAACTACATTAAATTTAAGCAGGATCCAGCGTATTGATTATAAGATAAGAAAATAGAGAATTTAAAAATTTTATCTCCTCAGTCTCATTAAAACAACATGATACAACTGTGTTTATTAACGAAAGATATTGTGAAAGAGTCTGTCAAATCACCATTATTTGGAATGCTACTTCACTGGTATAGTTTTAGAATTGATTAGGGGGAAAGTATAGGTTAGAATATTTCATACTACTGACGAAACAAGGTGTTTTCTGAAATAAATGACATCAAATTCATAAAGAACAAAGTTCTTCATCGCTTATTTCTATGTTCCCCGGAATCCAGATATTTCTCTGGATATGATGTTCTTGCTGAAGGTTTCGTAAATTCCCCAATTCTATGAGCAATTGCTCAACCTATGCTGTGACAGTCATAATAAACCTAAAGTGTTAAATCCAGTGACAAAAGTTTCATTTGGAGTTATCTAGATCTCACTGATATTATAGAATTCCTGGTAAGTGTAGTTATCGTAAGAAATCCGACAGCATGAAGCACGCGTTTTAGAAAAACCTTTTATTTGTATTATATTTTTATAAGTTAGAACTTTAAATTAGATTGGAATTTTGTATGTTGCCATTCACAGAAAATTTAATAATGTGGCAACTGTCAAGAACTTAAAAATCATCGATATTAAAAAAGGAAAAAATATAAAATATTAATCAAACTAGTATACACAGTATATGTATGAATAATTCATATGAGCTCTGAAAATATCCGAATAGTACATCCCAACACATCTAACTCCATATTTCCTGGCTCCATTGCAATAATATTTGCAACAATGCTAAAGCACGCACTGAAATGCATGATTATAATGATAGACATTTCTTGAAAAAGACATAACTCAGCTGTTTCATTTAACGAACGATATTATTGTCTGTCAGATTAACATTATCTGCAATGCTGCTTTTCTGGTATGTTTTTGAATTCACTAAGAGAAATGTATAGGTTAGAATGGTTCCTACCACTGACAAAACGAGGTTTCTTCTGAAATTTATAACTTCACAGGCAGATAGAACACAATCCTTCATATCATACGTGCTTTTTTCTAAATTTTCTCGAATTCCTGATATTGTTCTATATTCAATTTTTTTACTAAAGGTTTCTTTGAATCTACCCAATTCTATAGGCAACTGTCCCGCGTGCAATATCACAGACATAATACATACAAAAGAGTTGAATCCAATGAAAAAGCTTTCAATTAACAAGGTTACATCCTTGACGTTGCTTAGGTTGGCCAGAACAACAGCTCCAACAATATTAAAGCACGAGAAGAAAGTTGCGATGCAAATAAAAAGTGTTGGCAGGGAAAATGTTGCTTGTAAATCACCCAAAACCTCGAAGAGTTTTGCTTTTTGTTTTAGAATGTCCGCCTGTTTGGAGATAGTGAATTCCTCTGGCTTGAAAGCGTCGACTTCCAGTGTGATTCGTTTTAGAATCTACAACACTGATGGCAAAGCTCACAGTAAAGCAAAGCAGCCATGATCGTTACACATGGGTAGAGGAAAAAAGTGAGGGTACTATTGATAAATGTAATGATATAACTCGTTTCTTTATGCTGCATGGGTGTACTGTATGTGAAAAACAGAAAAAATTTGTCATTTACCTTGTACACGAATATGGTCATTGTTAGTGAGTAGAAGATAGGATGCACGCAAATGTAACAAAATATTGCATTTATTATGATTCTTCTATAACGCGCAACAGATCCAGAGAGTGCTTGGATATTTCGAATCAAAATGGCTGTGTTGTAGCGTTTGCGGCGTAGGACAAGATAAATAGCAAGACTCAACGAGGAACTTAAAGAAAACGACACTGTAAATTGGAAATCCTCTTTCCAAACAGGATACATAAATATGAGTATTATTAAATTCGAATAAGCCAAAATCACCAGACCTTGAAAAATGTAGGCAAGAACTTTTCCCCTACCACAAGTCTTATCATTCTCAACGAGTCCACACCAGGTTAGAAAACACAGTAAATAGCTCACCCCAAGTTGCTTCGAATTTTTAGGCTTAGCGAATAGCATGCTTGCACATAATGATGCTTTTACTAAAAATTGCTTCGATTCTGCGGTGAAGAAAGTATTTCTAATGAAGCTAATAAATTAACATCAGTCTATTAACTAGAGGTTTAAATTGGCCACTTTATGTGGTTTTCGAATGATTGACATTTTATATTTTGCCATGACATATATGGCTCACACAAGCATTTGAAAATTATGTTTATGGAGGGAATTGAAATCGTCCCAGCGTGTTTCGCGCTTAGGCAGAGAAACAGTTCAAAGGATATACAGAGAAGAGTTAGCACGTCCAATACGTCAGATATGTTCAAGTATGCAGCTCATATTAGGAAAGGTCTGAATGTTTCTGTCACGCCTTGATTGGTGAGGTTATATGGATGTTTTCAATGCGTATTAAAAGCAGAAAGGTAGAGAAATAGAGTTGACATTTGTACACATATTCAATATAAATGTTTTCAAACACGTGAGAAGTATTTAGTAAACATTTATTTCGATTTAATCACAAGGCAGATGTTTTATATCATTTAACAGCCTCCACTGTCTGTAATCTTTGACATTGTATATGAATCAAGTCGTTTTTATGAAATCACGAATTACTTCTGTGCAAGCTTGAGGATGGATATTGAATTTTATACACCAAAGACCATTAACAATCGATATATGAAACAATTGCATTTCACGTTTTGCGATGTTCTTAGCACCTTGATGGTTTGCTTTCTTTTAGTTGCCATGACAAAGAGTTAATAACATTAGGATCATTTCACGCAAAATGAGCAAATTAGCTGTGGCTGACACACCACCGATTTTAATGAAAATTGATTTTTAAGTAGATCACATATAGTAAGGAAGAATTGCCAAGTATTAGATATTCAAAATGTATGTCTTTTTTTTCACAGAATTTTAAAGTTCAAGGTCACACAAATGTAGTTTTTTAGCACGAATAGTAGCCTGTACAAGACCCTATATTTCAATAAGTTACCTAACCCAAATAAAAATTTTTATCTTTTTACATTCTTCAGTAAAAGTTTATTTAGGAAATGTCAGAATATAGTTGTAGTCAGGTGGACATCTGATCTCTCCCTGTACATTGTACAAAAAAGTACGTTGAAATTGAGACGAAAAGAGTAAAGCAAAATTTTGTTTCATTTTGATCATATATGACGAATAAGAACGTTCATTTATGTTACACATTTTTTATTTGTGTTTTTAGTCTGCTGACAAATTGTTCCTCTACACAAAAAAAAAAAGGAAACGAAAATAATAAATTTAAATCTGCGATCTTTTATGCTTTTGTCATTCCAAAGAAAACAATAATATTTAAATTCCACTAAATTCTTTTTTAAATTATCTAGATTTAATTTTAAAATTCGCCGCGGCACAGAAATTGCAAAAAACTCTGACTACCTGTGTGCCAAATCCCATCATTGTAAGTTCCGTAGATTCGTCAGGTCTGTGATAACGAAAAACTAAAACAAGCACTTCCTTTTATAATTGTAGAGATGAGTGCATTGAATATGGGATGCACCTTCGTATGCGTACTGTACTTAGATTGGTAAGGTAAGTTAATAAATTTCATTAAAAAAATATTTTATATTTATTATTGTTGTTTTTACTTCGCGTATTAATTTTAAAAATGTTCTTAAAAGTTTAATTTTTTGTTTAAGAGCACTCTATTCTGATAGGTGAATATAACCCTGCCATAATTAAATAGTGTAGTATTGTTCCCCATATATGGTCACCCAGCTTATATGGTCTGATTTTTTGGACCGCTGAGCTGACCATATAACAGATACTGACTGTAATACAAATTAGCAATCACACACTAGTTTCAAACTGAGATTAAAAATAATATAAACTATGAATAAACACACAATGTGTTTTCCAAAGTTCAGTAGACGTTAGCGCAGGTGGAACAATATAAACGCTTGACAGTGACAGCACACATTGATCATATATTCGTTTCTGGCATCCTTCACAACTAGCAGAAGTCTTTTATTGTCCTTAGCAAAGTTCAGAGACACATTTCTTTCCTTTTGGAGTCTTGTACGTTAACAATTGGGGGAATCTGTTGAGCAAAACACCAAATCCTAGTTCTTCCACGAGCGCAAGAATAAATTATCGATGTAAAATTTTGGAGCCCGGGGATTCCTTGAAAATTATCCTAGTATTGAGTTCAGCAAAGTCAAGGACGTCATAAAAAATACGAAGAAGCCACCTGCGAGTTCCACATCTCGTAGTATATTTCCTTAGCATCTGATCTACAACATCTACTTCACATTTAGTATGTTGTAGTAAGTGACAGTGTTCGGTTTCTTTCCGCTGTTGGCAAGCATACTTGTGCACATGGTGCTAAGAATCGTGACATTCTTTTGATTCACATATTTCTATCTCTCTCTCTCTGTATATATATATATATATATATATATATATATATATATATATATATTTATATATATAACAACAAATTAGATATGGATAGTGGAGATAGATAGTGGAGATATCACAACAAAATTTATTTTGTGCATAACATGTTGTGACCAAGTATCAAATGATTAAATTTATAGACATCTGTGAAGTGTGGTTCCTGCCAAAATCAGTAGCCAGAGTAGCCGCCATTGTTGGAGATCACCGCTGCCACACTCCTGGGCATTGATTCAAAGAGACTTTGGATGTGTTTTTGGGGTACAGCAGACCAAGCAGCTTCCATACGTTGCCAAGGTTGATCTGGTGTGGCAGCTGGGATGTAATCTGGGTCAATCGTTGAGCAACCATGGACCACATGTTTTCTATCGGCGGAGAGCGAGCTGGCCAGTGAAGCAATTTAATCTGGCGATTGACGAAGAACCCTTGGACAATGCGTGCCACGTGTGGTCGCGCATTATCCTGCTGAAATATGGCTATGGGCAAGCCCTGTAGGTAAGGAAGGACAACTGGTTCCAACACCTCGGAGATGTAGCGCTGGATGTTTAAAGTACAGGCAATGCGTACTAGAGGAGTGCGAGAGTGATATCCAATACCGCCCCATACCATAATACCTGGTGCAGGACCAGTGTGGCGGTGCATAACGCAACTGTTCACAATCCTCTCACCACGGTGTCTCCAGACGTGTCTCGTGGTGTTGCAGACATAAGCGTGGCTCGTCAGTAAAGACAATTTCATTCCATTCTACCGTCCACGTCTTTCTTTCATCGCACCATTGGCGGCTGTGGTTCTGCGTCAAGGGTACACGAAGCAATGGACGTCTTGCGAACAGACCACTCTGCTGTAAACGGCGTCGAATGATACGCGCAGACACTGGATGATGCGTTACAGACTGATTGTGCTGTGCTATGATTCGTGATGTGGCTGAGCGATCCGTCACTGCCATACGTACAATATGCCCGTCATCACGTGAAGTGGTGCACTGAGGTGGATGCGATCGAACACGTCGGTCCGTCGTACCCTCTTGCATCCAACGATCACATATCCGCATTACAGTTGTTTGGTTTCGTCCAACAAGACTAATGATTTCCCTGAAAGATAATCCACAACCGAATCTAACGGCTATAAGAGAGCAAGGGCCTTCTATTAACTCAATCCTCTCTATATTGTTTATACGGAAAAATGCTTACACAATGGTCGAACTCAAAAACTCCGAGAACACGGCTGTGTAAAGTGGCGTCGAGTTTCGTTCTCGATAGTAGCTGTAGCAGGACTGGGGTTTCCCTCCAAAAGTTCTGTATCCCACCAGCACTTCTATGATGCGTGCGCATTTCAGAGAACAGTCAGAGTGTTTAGAGCGAACCCGCTAACTGTCGTGGTAGTCATAGCCATAAGAAGTGCGAGTTTCCCCATGCGCAGAAAATCAAAAATGAGGCCTCGGGAATTTAAAAACAGACGTTCACTTGAAAATCGGTCATATTTCTAATGAGGGTCAAAATGACCCCTGTTGGCCGTTCTAGGTATTTATTCGATTGTTTAATTTAATAATTAACATAGAAATATGAACATTCGTCAAAGTACACATTTGAAAGCATTTTAAGAAAAGTAAAAAATGTGAGCTTTGAGGTTCAACTCTATGGTTAAATAAAGCAAGTAAAGTTGGAAAAAGGGTCAAAATTACCTCAGCGGCGCTTTTAGCTTCTTTAAAAAAAAAGAAACGGAAACCCACTTACAACGAAAAGGCACTTACATTCGTTCAAACTATACGATAAATGCTAACCACTATACTATTTATTTTTAATTTCATCCCAATCATATTAGCTTTTAAAATATACTATAGGCAGTTTTTTTTTAGTTTGCCACGTAGAACGAGTTAAATCGCAAGAATCGAAGTTATTGAAGTATCGAATTGTTATGAAATTCAAGTACACCCAAATCACGAAATCTTGAAAAGTGTAGGAAAAAGCTTTTCGCATACAAGAAGTTTTAGGTTTCTCCACGAGTCCACACCATGTGAAAAAGCACAGCAGATGGTTAAGACCAAGTGGTTTCGATTTCTTCTACTTCATGAACAGAATTATTGCTCAGATATATAGTTTTAAAGAAAACGTGGGGTCTTTTTTGCGAGATTAATAATGGATAACTAAAGTACTTATTGAATTAAGATCAACTTATTATCTCGATGTAATCAAGGGAATAAATATTTCTTTTGAAATAAATATTTAAACTCACATCATTAACATTTGAACTACCCTCAGAGGTAATTCTGGTAGCTTAAATCATTATTCATCATATGATGAGACATCCTTCCTTTGAAGATAACTTAAAATAATTCTTGGTTGACCTCTCATACTAATTTTTATTTTTTGGAACTTGCTACACCCTTTAATCCTGTCGCTGGTTATTTTACATGGTAATTGTCGTCTATCACACTGATGCACTGTAGACCTTACCAGACGCTTTAATCCGGTCGCTTTTATTTAATGTGGTCATCGTCATATATCATGCAAATAATTTTTGGAACTTGCAATAAACTTCAATCCGGCCCTTTTTTTAACGTAGTCATCATCGTCTATCCTTTTTCTTCCTTTTGAACTTACAATATTTTTCAATCCTGCCGCTGATTATTTCAACGTGGTACTCTTCGCCTATAAATGTTTTATGAAATAATTTGTTGTTCTCAGTTTGTTCACGTATATCATATTATATTTGAGTTCCTGGTGTTGTTGCTGTTGCCGCTTGAACCAAACAGAAATGCTAACCACTATACTATTTATTCATAATTACATCCCAATCATATGAGCTTTTAAAATATACTATAGGCAGTTTTTTTGAGTTTGCTACGTAGGACGAGTTAAATCACAAGACTCGAAGTTATTGAAGTATCAAATTGTTATTAAATTCAAGTACACCTAAATCACGAAACCTTGAAAGTGTAGGAAAAAGCTTTTCTCATACAAGAAGTTATAGGTTTCTCTACGAGTCCACACCAGGTGAGAAAGGACATTAGATGGTTAACACCAAGTGGTTTCGTATTGTTCGACTTCGTCAACAACATGCTTGATCAGATATATAGTTTTAAAGAAAACTTGTGTGTGTGTGTGGGGAGGGGGGAAAACTTGGTTTTTGCGTGATTAAAAAGGAATAGCTAAAGTACTTATTGAATTGAGATCAACATATTATCTCAAAGTAATCAATTGGTCAATAAATGGTAGAAATTTTAGTATTTCGCCATTAAAGTGAATGTACACACTAGATATCCTGAAAATCGAACACAAAGTCTCAATTGTTTTTATTGCTTCGCAATAAACTTCAATTCTTTCGATGCCAAGATCTTACAAATATGCGAAATAGTTTTCTAGTTACAAAGGTTTAGGTACTGTCACCATGAACAGACATGTTTCCAAAATTTGAAACTCGATTTTTGAAGAAACAAGATTTTGCAATATGATCCTTTGTTTAAACAGTGATAACTCAACAATAAATTAATCTAATGTAATTATTTTTTGTATCATTATAATCTCTATAATAGAGTGGATCTTTTGAACTTTAATTAGAATTATTAGTTAAGAAATAAATTTTTATTGGATTTTTAAAACCTAAATATCCACAAAATATCTTTATTTTTTTATGCATCCTTGGCGAAAAATATTGTAACAGAAAAACATTTATCTCTAACAACTTCATTGAGGGTCAAAATATGAAGAGTAATATTGGAAATTATTTCTAACTAGAATTGTCTTTCTAGACAAATTAGAATTTGAGATATCCCTGTTAAAAAATGCTAATTAGCTCATAATATCTTAATTAGCTAATTAATAATTTGTTAAATATTATTTTTTCCTCACTGAAATGGTTTTAAGCATAAATCAATGACTTACTGTAAAAAATTTGGATTTTTAAAGTTAAAATCCAAAAAAAAAAATTCTAGTGTGTACGGACACCATAATTAATTTTTCACTCAAACAGCACAAAGGGATTTTGGTGACTGTCCAGGATCCTAACATAAAGATTTGAGGACAATATCACGTAATTTGGAACCACGGTCAGATGACAAGAACCTAACCTGAGCAGTCACCTCAGTTTCCAAACTTCCACACCACGTAATGGTGAGGACATTTGAAGCCATGACATTTTAACGTGCACCAGCTATAATGTGCTCAACGGTTTTTGGCAGGACCTAGTTTCGAAATCGAAACTCTCCGAATGCTAATCCGCTAATCTTCCAACTGGGCTATCTTGGTCCCCAAGCTGGTTATAAGTCAAGCAGGAAGAAGTGTATACTTTGGGATGAATAAGTTGCGATAATATTTTGAGAAAAGAAAATACGATGTATTTACAAACACAATTTTATTGAAAAGAGATCTGCGAGATACTACAGAGACTACGTCCATTCTGCGAGTTCGATATCTTACAAGAACACTTCTTCTTGTATTCTAGTTGCTAATTATTCTAGCAAATGAACATCGATAGATGACAAGGCATGAATTCTGATTCCATTAAGAACAAGAAATATTGCGTGCGTTTACAGTAAAGAACATGAAATAAATACAAATATGTTCCAATTCGGAATACAGTGTTAACATCCCGTCCTCATAGAAAGGTTATTCCAAAACACTTTAAATATATTAACATTAAGCATAGTAAGTAATTATACATATATACAGTAACGAACTACAATACAAGTAACAAACACATTTGGGATATGCCTCCATTACAATTCTTTGAGGAATTTTTATGATGACCAGTGGATGCAACCATGAACTACCTTTCTGCATGAATTCTGCATGTACCTGCATGAATTCTGATTCCATTAAGAACAAGAAATATTGCGTGCGTTTACAGTAAAGAATATGAAATAAATACAAATATGTTTCAATTCGGAATACAGTGTTAACATCCCGTCCTCATAGAAAGGTTATTCCAAAACACTTTGAATATATTAACATTAAGCATAGTAAGTAATTATACATATATACAGTAACGAACTACAATACAAGTAACAAACACATTTTGGATATGCCTCCATTACAATTCTTTGAGGAGTTTTTATGATGACCAGTGGATGCAACCATGAACTACCTTTCTGGCAGTGTTTCTTCCAACCAAAGGTCAAAATTCCTGTCTAACAAGATGAATAAGGGATCGAGGCCCTACATGCATATATTTTATATGAAAATAGAGTATTATTCTATGATTCTTAGGAAGTAGGATTGGGAGATTTTTAATGAATGACACATCGGAATTACACACTCTACCACCCACTCCAAGCACATTATAATTGTCTATATTAACTACATACTTGTGAATAACTACATGTAACTATAATATTAATGATGAGATTAAGACATAAAATCTTTCAACAGTGTTGGTAGAAACTTAAGTAGAGATATCACTGTTTTAATGCCAACAAGGAGAAAAATAAATTATACTTTTCACCCTAACATTTCTATTGAATTGTTTTAGTAAAAAAGTCATCCGAAGTATTATTTAAGTTCTAACATAATTGCATTAAATATGTCTTACCTTTAAACTGCAAAAATGTTCTCGCCATGTGATTTTTAATACTCAAACATTTGCCAAGGCAAAAGTTCAGAAGATGTGCTGCGGACTCCTGTTTGTAACAAAATAAATCGAGAATTCTTGAGCTGACACAATGAAAGAAAATAGCCAAGTAATAACATACTGCTTTTCTAACACGTTTAATAAAGCTGAATGATTGCAGAACTATAAATGGCTTGTCTAATTGCACTGTACTCAATCAAGCCGCTTTAAAGAGTCCCTTAAGGAATTTAAACTTCGAGTAATATGCAGGCTGTTACGAAACCGTAATTATAAAGTGAAACTAGTAGAACTTAATGAGAAGTAAATAAACGTATGTCCAGAAAGGAATGAACCACCAAAGATCTCCCTATTCATTGATAAGTGTGAAGTATCGAGAATTCGTTTGCACTGACGGCCGTATTCACAAGTCCGAGTTAACTCGGGAATCAACGATAATCCGCGAGTTATCGAAAAAACCGTATTCTCAAGTCCTGATCCGTGGGTTAAACTGCCGGTTCGGTGTTACATTTTGTTCCTCCGAAATTGGCGAGTTAACTCCCGAGTAAGAGTTACGCATGCGCAGTACTACCTTTTTGCGAAGGATATTCTGCAAAACAAAATGGATGACACATTTCATTCTATGCTAAAGTCTAGTATTCTTGCTACGACTGGTGACTGGATTCGACGTATCATTACGGAGCACCTGCTACATAGCAGCTTATGTCCTCATCATAATATTGCTTAAATGGAAAATTTAAAACATAATTTTATAGAAATTCAAAAGAAAAATGAAAATAAAGGTAGCTGCATAATTCTTAAACACGCAGCTTAGCGAAAAGACAGATGACGCCACCTCTGTCCTATAAGCCGGAGAGAGCGAACGGTAGAAAACGACCATGGCAGATACAAATTAGTCGTAGAATAAAAATTGTTCTGTTGAGTTATTACGAATGAAGGAAAATTGACAATGGAAGTCACTTTTCACACCACCAACACACACCCATACTGACAAGTACAAAGATAATCGGATTACATACATCTGTCGAGACATTGTATACAATTCTTTCTTGCAAAATTTAGGTTTCCATAAAAATCCAATTTGAAATTAAATGCCTTTGCATTTCTTTTCGCAAACCCATATTAAAATGCTGTATGAGTCCTATTTATTCACAATTTGGAATCAATTCTACGGCGAAGTACGTGCTTGATCAGTATGAATGCAGATTCGAGCGTCGTAACCAATGTAAACAATACCACGTGATCGTGAGGTAGCCAATCACAGAGAGCGTCTCATTTTAATCCCCGGATCACTTAACACGTTGTTTGAGAATACCGTTCTTGCTAATCCTCGAGTTAACTCTTACTCGCGGATCAACTGATCCTCGAGTTAACTCGAGACTTGTGAATATGGCCGATAGGCATAGGCGTGATTATGGTAAAAAAATAAGAGGGGGGGGGATCAGTCACGAGAAGTATGGCCTGTACACCAGTAAAAATGTGAAGCATATTGAGTCCTCTTCGGGAAAGTTTTGTATTTTTATGTTCAAAATCACATATATTAATAAATTTTTTCGTAGTACATTGATAAAATTATTAAATATTTTGCGTCTAGCAAATGTTAGTATTTATATATATATATATATATATATATATATATATATATATGATTTCTCCCCTATTATATCGATTTTTTTGCTCTTCACTTGCAAAACAAAAAGGAATCGTTAAATTTTTAAAGGATTAAAAAAATTAGAACCAAAAAAATTTTTTTTTTTTACTATGCTGCCTTCCTCTTTTCCAAGTGACCCTCGAGCTAGTACTAAAAAATAATTAACAAAATTTGACCAACTTCTTAAAAAGGTTCGCCGTCCCTGTTCTAGATCGTAAAAGATCGAGTAAAAATTTCAACGGGTTTGAAATCTGCATAACATTTTACATTAGATCGATAAATAAAAAAATGATTTTCTTTAAATAAATAATTTACTTTTTTATTTTTAGAATAGGAATAAAGGTGCGTTAGACAATGACCTGACGTTTGTTTTAGGTAGGTATTTAATTAACGTCGTACCGGACCGCATATTACCAACCTTTACTGGAATAGAAGACATGGGAAAATTTTAAGCCCGCTGATTCGTTGGTTTCAATCTTAATCTCGCTTATTCGTTGGTTTCTCATCCCGTGATCTATGACGTCACGCACTCATAGTGCACACTGCGCAAACGTGAGAAGTAACAATCTTCGTTTGCAATGTTTGTGGAAAAAAAAAGGTGAAACTGCTTCGACCGAAAATAGAATACTATTACAAATGAAAGATGATTATACCAAGCGATAGTTCAACGGTTTGTGCCGTGTAATCGTAATTGTGATCGTAAATGTTTTGTGTTTAAATGCAGTTTTAATTCTAGTATAGGGATTCTACTTGAACAATTTAAAAATTGTCTATTTTCGAACTTTAAACGATACTTGGGTCCTTGAACAGAATAGAAGGCGGAAACGGAAGTGTTGTATGGATTCGTTATTTATGTTCCAGATGTTTTGCTATGTGGGGTTTAAGAGAGTTAATTTTAAGATCGTGTCTTATTTTTCGGTATTTCGAAGAAACTATATGGCTTTGGCTATGGTTCTGAGGGTGATAGATGGGAGAATTTCAAGGGTGTTGTTATTTGTAGATCCCCAGATTTGGTTTTCGTATGCGATGAATTTCTACGCACGGAGTTGTATGGGATGTGTGAACTTTCGGAACTTTAACACCTTTTCATTCTTAATCGGATATTTACTAAATAGAACGGAATTGTCTTGTATTACAAAATAAATTGGATAATTAAGGTTCCAATATTGTATGAAAACATGAACAAACAAAAACATGTTTATTTATGACGTTTTGTGGAAATAGTATTTACGATTGACATGAAGCAGTGTGAAGATTTTTTTGCTTCGCTAACATTTAAAAATTCGAAAAATTATTTTGCTAAATATTTTTTTAGTTGTCATAAAATCACATCCATCATAAAACCATAGGAGTAATTAAAATGTGATCAGTAGGAGCTAAATTCATCCTTCAATACAAATTATTTGCCAAAAAAATTACTTAGTCATACCAAAAGTCCTATTATAACCCAAAAATAGTTTTTCTTCAAGTAATATCAATTATTAAATTTTAGAGATGGCTAATATCTAGGTTGCTTTCGTTTGCTAGCGGCTTTCACTAGAAACTTCGTACCGAGTCCACGTGAAGGCATCGCGTACTTTTTAAGGCGTCACATGTGACGTCATAGACGACAGTTTGAAACCAACCAAACAGTTAAAATTTCCCCATGCGTGCTACTCCAGTAAAGGTTGGTAATATGCTACTGGCATAACACAGTGGGTTATTGCGATCGTTTTTGGAATTGTGTAGCAGTCACAGGGGGTTGATGAGCGTTATTGTTTTTTCTTTTTTATCTCAACGATCGTCACGCCGATTGAATATTTTCACAATTCGAATTTGACCGCATTTGGTAACGCCGTGACAACTGTTATCCAATAGGCAACGAATTCACATTTGATTTGCGAAGCAAACTTGTATACCATAAGAAAGAGTACATTCTGAGCTTTCAGATTGAAATTAATACTATCTGATTAATTTAGAACAAAAATGTTACTAATTTTATCAGACCTATAAGAAGACGAAACGTTGACTCTAGACCAGGACTTCGGCATCTGTAAAACCAAGAAGATGATAATTATTGTTCATAAGTGGTCAAGATGGAACATAATTATGTAGATTACCAAGTCCCCCATTCGGCTGTCGAACCAATGAAGACTAGTGGTTCTTTTTGTAGGTCTTCAAATTCTAATCTCCTTGCATTGGTAATTTATTTTCAAATAAATGCAGGAATATTAGTTCATGCAAAGTGAGCAGAGATTTTACAATAGGTATTGCCATATCATAATTGCCATAACTAAATCAAGTTATCTGAACCGAGTACCAATAGTCCATTCATTATACAGTGGTCTCGCGTTTTTACGAACTGCACGTTTTTACAAACTACTACGTTGGTTCCGAACAGTATCCCATAGAAGTGATAAAAATTTTCCCTTCGATTTACTAACCAAAAGTAACATTCTTCTTTTTTACAAACTCAGTTTCCTCAACTTGTTTCATTGTTTTCGTTAAAATAGGAAATTGTGACGGTAAAGGGTGAAATGTATTCAGACTGGTTAAACTTCGAACCTCCCAAGTTGGTAAGAGGAAGGAAAAATCCCCAAGAGCGATTCTGATCTAAGTACAGATGAAGCCTCGATCCAGGATTTTCGTCGAAGGGATCCTCAAGTTCCTGAAAATCTTTGATTTCATGATTTTCTGACTGTGGACGAGAATGTTCAAGCATGAACTGAGGAGATATCATATGATGAAATCATCAATCAGGTGTTTGAATGGGAATGTCGAAGAACAATCCAAAGGAGAAGAATGAGTTGAGGTCAACCCAAGGCCAACTAAGAAGCCACACAATGGTTGTCAGGACTACTTCGTCGAATCTTAGAACATATGACAATTTGAGACGTTTAACAGCATCAACTCTATATATTCGTATGTTTGCCGAAATGCTATCATGAAGCAAAAGAAAATAGCTAATTTTTTTGGATTATCTAATGAATAAAGAATAGTGCAAATTGTAATTTTTGGTTTCTTAAATCCCATTTCCATTTACAAGCTTTCGGTCTTACGAACTTTTTATTCGGTCCCACGAGTTCGTAAAAACTTGAGTCCAATGTACAGCCTGGATCTGGACCCGAAATGCATTTGAAGGAAATCTTTATCTTAAGTAAGAAGTATCTTATAAGAAGTAATCTTATCACTTAGAGGAGTAACACCAATGGTCCCAAAATTTCAAAGTAAGCATTAAGATGCAAATATTTTGTTACCTTTACCAAAGAAAGAGTCAATTTTATAATCATAGAAACACATACAACTAATTTTATTCATTTTGGACACATTCCTTCGTTCCAATAGCTAAACTTTTCCTGTTCTTTTTACCAACCAGTATATTGTCGCACGATGACAATACCGACACATATCAGCAACATACTTAACAATAAATGTTTTTTAAATATTTTTAATCCAGCCTTTTACATCGATCACAAACTTTTACACCAACAGCATAAAACTATCATTTATACATTGTTTTACACAAAAAGGAGTTTGATGATTGTAAGATAAGAAAATAGAAATCTTCAAGATTGTATCTCGCCTGACATATCTTTAAAAGACTTTTAGTTCACAGGATCAGTCTTAGTATTTACTAAGAGAAACGTGTAGGTTAGGAGAGTACCTACTACTGACAAAACAAGGCTTCTTCTAAAATAAATAATCTCACATGCGGAAAGAACAAAATCCTTCGTATTATAAGTGCTTTTTTTTAAATTCTGGTGAATTCCAGATAGTTGTCGGGATACGATTTTCTTGCTGAATGTTTCTTTGAATTTCCCCAATTCTATGGGTAACTGACCAGCGCATGCTATGAGAGCCATCATAAACCCAAAAGTGTTAAATATAGTAATAGAATTTTCAATTATTCTCCCTAATTGCATTTTTCTTGGCTCCATTACAGCAATATCCGCAACAATGTTAAAGCAAGCACAGAATTGTGATGTTGAAATGAAAAGGGAAGGCAAGGAAAATATTGATTGCAAATCAGCCAAAATTTCGATTAGTTTTGATTTTTGTTTCAGAAAAATTGTCTGCTTGATAACAGTAAATTCCTCTTGTCGACAGGTGTCTAAATCCTGCGAGATTTGTTTCAGAATTTGGCAACACTGATTGCAAAGCTCGCAGTAAAATAAAGCAAATATGCTCGTAAGACATGGATGGTGGAAAAAGACAAGTATGCAATTTGCAAATACCATAAAGTAATTTAGTTGCTTATGCTGCTTGGGTATACCGTAAGTATAATTTGTAATATATTCTGGACATGTTCCATGAGCATAGGTGATGGTCATTGTAGCAGCGTATACAACAGGATTCACGAAAATATAAAAGAATATTGCGTTTGTTAGCTTTTTTCTGTAACATCCACCAGATCGAGAAAGTTCCTGAAGCTTTAGAATTAAAATGGCAGTTTTGTTGCGTTTGCCACGTAGGACGAAATAAGTCGAAAGACTCGAAGTTGAACTTACAAGGAAGGACAATGCAAATTGCAAATCATACTGCAAACTTGTCGACCTAAAGATGAGTGTTATTATATTCAAGTACACACAAATCACGAAACCTTGAAAAGTGTAGGAAAAAGCTTTTCTCATACAAGAAGTTTAAGGTTTCTCCACGAGACCACACCTAGTGAGAAAGGACAGCAGATGGTTAACATCAAACGTTTCCGATTTCTTCGATTTCTTGAACACCATGCTTGCTCAAAAATGTAGTTTTAAAGAAAACTTGGATATTTTTTGTGTGATTAATAATGAATAGCTAAAATTATTTTTGAATTCAGATCAACCTATTATCTCAAGGTAACCAATGGTAGACAGATGGTAGAAATTTCAATATTTCACCATTAAACTTTGTGACTATCAAACGGTTGAAAAGTACGTTTATATCTGTGAAGTGCACTGAAGTCGAACAAAAGTGTACCGGGTTTAGGCCGAGAAACAAACGAAAGGATTAGAAGAGTCAACTTGTCCGATACGTCAGAAGTGTCCATGGAAGCAGCCTTGCATATCAAGTAAGATAGAAATGATCCATCCACGCTATCTCACTGCTTACCAAAACCAGAGAAGTAGATAAATTGAGTTGAAAGTTTTCTAACGATCGATATCACAGACGCTAGTATCTCATGACGCGATGTACCTATTGTTCCCCCTATGTGCTGTACTCAGTTGCCATGACAAAGCGCCAACAGTAGCCGACATTAAGTAATTAATTTTTATTTTATATGCTGACGCGTACCAGAAGAATCGAACCACTTTCAAGTGTGGGTGATATCATTAATAAGATGATGTTGTGTTTGCTTAATCATGAAATTATTTTCACACTGAATGAAATTATCATGCCTACTTATTGAAAATAATTGACCTTGGAATTAGTCGTCATTAAAATGTGCTCGGATGAGCACGCCGTGGCCATTTTGCAGAATGTTGAAGAAATCATTGAATACTAGCTCAGTTAAAACAAGGACGGAGCAATTAAGTTAAAATTAAGGTTTATTTACAAGTTAGTTATAAATTTACAGAAAAGTTTGTTGATAACTGGATGGTTGAAACTTAAATTAATAATTTACAGAAGAACTACTGTTTCCGAGCAAAACGACTACGTAAGGCCTCTCCCCGATTCTGTATCCCGATATGCAACTCCCCAAAAATAAAAATGCATAAAATTTTCAAACAGTACTACAAACGAAACTTATAAAGAAGATGAATGGGGATCTGCAAATAAATGCATGTTGCATGAGGTACAACAAAATGTAAATGAAATATTAGTTAATATAGAAGCTTGCTCATCACTTTGTTACGAATATATAAAACTCACATACACTAACAATAAAGAAAAACACATACTAACAATAATCATACACCTAAAATAATGGAACTTTAGGTAGTTATAGCATCTAGTTTAGATGGGTTTAAATTTAACGGGCAAACAGAAACCCCAACTAATCTCAGTGGAAACCCTACACTGAATTAATCAACTGTTATCAACACTACATTTAAACTTCTTTGCTGGAATTATCCCTCTGTGAGCCCAAATTCTCTCCGTTGGCTCAACTAACTTCAATTTAAACAATTTGTCACTCCACTTCGGTCTCCAGTACTGTTTTTTACCCCGGTATATGCCACCTTTGATAGAAGTAGCCGACTGTGCATTTTGAGACCCATGAACAATGCTAAACCTTCCCTTATAACTGTAACGTGCTTTAGAGCTGTCATAGCGAGTATTACTCCCACTCCCCACAGAAATTTGGTTTGCAAGTGTATTTGCTCCTCTAGAAAGAGAATTCTATCATGATTCTGTTCATTTTTAACCGAATGTTCATGCTTATCTTTTTCATCTGTTGAACTATCTATGTTAGGTAATCCCGAACGCCCTCGGTTACATTCGTTTTAGAGCTATCTATCCCAAATTGTTTGGGCTTGTCAACATGCAACCGATAGAAATTTACAACATTATGTTCAATTTCTTTCGACGAACTTTCACTCGTTATTTTTTTCACTTATTTCGCCTTCTTGTCTGTGTTTACGTTGGAATCGAAATCAGTTTTATTTCCAGTTTCCTCTTTAGAATCCGATTTCTTTCCTACGGCACTCGATGAGCTCGCTTGAGCACTCGATCTTCCTAGAGTTGTCAAAGTTTTCTTGGTAGGATCAACGCTTTCAAACTGTTTGTGAACAATGGGTGGAGAACGATGATGCCATTCAAGTCTTTTAAACTCCGCTGGACAAGGAATTTCGCACCAGTCCATAGTAGCGGGTTCCTATTCGTTTTAACTTATCGAATGCTTTCTCTTTTTATTTCAGACAGTGAATTTTTCGTTTCATTCCGTTCAACAGGGTTTCTATCATCTTTAGCAGGATCTCGATTGGCACGATAATCTCTGATGTCTGGTCGAGGGAGTCTCTCTTTTCCATGCCTTTCGGAACGATCAGACTTCTCCTTGGTAGGTTTTTCTCTGGTGCTAGAATCCTGTGGTTTATGAAATTGATCAGTTGCTCTTTCCTCATAATCTCAAGCATTGACCCACGAGTTAGATTTTTACTCTCGTATTTCTTTGTAATAACAGTGAATTCTGCATCATCACTACAAACAACCGTTACATTGTAGTCTATCTCTCTTTTAAACGTTATCCAAGGGTCTCGGTTATCATTTTGAAGAATTTCATCAAATCCATTGAGGGCTTTTTAGGTGGTGCCTGTGGACCGTTCACGTCCCTGCCACTGTTTTGTAGTTGGCCGCCTGCCGACCCAGCGAGTGGCCACTGGTGTAGAGTTCCTCTTCTCCAGCTCCATTGATACCTATTTTCAACAGGATGGTGTTCCGGACCAGTTCGAGACGCGGCTCTTACTTTGATTTTCTCAAGTTCGAATTCCCTTTTAGTTCTATCCTTCCTGTCGGCTATACAGAGGTGTGAAAATTATTAGAATAATTGTGATTTTTTCAGTTTTTCTAGATTCATTTTGTATATACTTGCAATATTTCATGAAAGGTAATTTTTTTTGTTGATCCAATCAATTTTCACTCCTTTAGAATAGTTTTGGAGATATAATTTTGTTAAATAATACCCTTTTTTAAAAAGAAAAATTATTATTCAATTTTATTCAAAGTAATCAAATTGTTTCCATTGCTTAAAAAATTTGTTTGATTAACAAACGAATTAAAAATAAAATTTTAAAATCGCTGCTTGCTGTGCTAGTATTTTGTTTCTTTTCTTGAGTTGGCATCGGTATTATTTTATTGTTAAAGCAATTCTTTTCGCTGCTTTGATTAGTTTATAATTAGTAGCTTTTTTCGTTTGTCAAAGGATTATTGCGTAATTATGGGTAAAGCAAGTGATATTTATCCTAGAAATCTAGCTGTGGTAAAGTGTCTCATCCAAGAAAACAACTATACACAACACGAAATCGCTAAAAAAGCAAAAATTTCTCAAGCATCTGTGTGTAGAATAAAAAGGATCTTTGGACTCCAAATGTGAATATGGAAATTCTAGAGTTGGAAATGCGGAAGGAAGAGTAAATTTACTGCAAGAACTGAAAGGAAATTAATTCAAATTGATAAATCTAACAGAAGAGTAACTAGTCATGAACTAAATGCAAAAATGATTGCAATTAAAAAAAATTTTAATTTTTTTTCAAGTGCAAAAACATTATGACCACCTAATTAATAACGAGTTGCGCCTCCTTTGGCCTGCAAAACAGCTGCAACTCGCCTGGGCATAGATCCCACAAGTTCTTGGTATAGGACTGGAGACAGGTTTTACCAAATGTCTAAGCAGCGATCAAGCAAAGTCGAGATATTCGGGCATGGTAGTGTTTGAGCTCTGAGCTGCCGCTCCATGACACCCCAAATATGTTCTATCGGACTAAGATCCGGCTAGTTAGGTGTCCAGGACATTAAGAGGAATTCATCAGTATTCTCCTCGAACTACTCCAACACAATCCGAGCCTTTAGACAAGGGGTGCAGTCATGCTGGAAGATTCCATTTTTTAGTTCGGAAGACAGACGCCATGTAAGGGTGCAACTGATCCGCAATGATGTTCAGATAGTTCGCAGCGTTCATTGTCTTTCTACTACAACTACGGGTCTCAGAGTCGCCCAAGAGAACGTCCCCCAAAGCATAATACCGTCACTACCAGCCTGTGTATGACCTGCTGTACAAGAGGAAGCAACTGTTCTCCTGGCAGACGGCGTAATCTGACACGACCATCGAAGTGATGAATGAGAGATTCATCTGACCAGGCAACTCCCTTCCACTCGTCCATGGTCGTCTCGATGTTCCCGGTCCCACTGTAGGTATAGTTGACAATGACGATTGGTCAATAGAGGCACTCGAGCGGGACGTCTTCTGCACAGTACTATATCCAACAGTGTCCGCTGTGTGTGTTCCGAAACACTTGCGCTTGGACCTGCATAGTATTGGGCTGTCAGCTGAGCCACTGTTAACATATATACATAGTAGATGCTAATATTCTGTATTTGAAGCAAATGAAACAACTTTATTTCCTAAGTAGCCCATCAGGTTATTGAAATTACTGATACGAGTTCTACCCAGAAAGTATCCAGTCATTGCTAATATAACAAGATTGGTTTTGCAGCATTGATGTAACTTGACAGTCAAGCAGAAGGCAAAAGGTTGCGTAAATGAGCTATTGCTTCCACGAATAAATTATTTTGATAACAATAATTATAATACAAGTTTTATTTCGGCGAGTCTATGTTATCGCCTTCTCCTTGAGAGCTGATTATATCTTAATTTTATTCTTTAAAAATAGATCACATTTACAGTTTAAAAACGTCTGAAATATTTGGGCCTCATAATTTTACTGTTAGTGATCCCCTTTTGTTGCGTTCTCTCTAATACTCAAGAAGAGATAACATGTTTGGGTAAAAAGGACATTAAAAAGAAGCCTCTTTTATTCATCATTACATTATAGTATACTAGCCACTGCGTGGCTAGCACAGCGTTGCCCGTGACAGTTCTTTTCGTGGGGTCAGGTGTATCCACTGTTCGCTAACCCCCGGTGATAGCTACGAATTCGTAGCCTATTATATAACAGCTATCAAGGCGTTGCCCGTGGTGTAGGTTTGCTTCGCAAACCAAATGTGAATTCCTTGCTTATACAACTCCCTTGAAAAACAATATTGTTATTACATTTTAAATTTTAGTCCCGTAGTTGTGTGTTAATTTAAAAGTTACTTTACATTATTCGGAAAAATTGTGACTCTCAGAGGTTTTAGGGTATTTTAGGGGGTAAAAACCCTGTATATAAACCCTGAATGTCCTCTCGTAGTATCCTTATAAACTCTAGGTGGCCAGGTTGGACTGTTGTTTAAAATATATCAGAAAAGGATGGAAGGAAACACAAAATAGCTCACAGAAGTGAGTTTTCACACAGTGATATGTATGACTACATACTCCTTGCATTTACTAGAAGAAACGCATTATTAGACCTTCTGATGGTAGTCGCAACGAAGTATGTCGTCATTAACAAAATTGACCAGATTTTGATGGACTAGATATCTCGGTCTGCTCTCTGAGGTCTGTTCTCATCAATAGACGAGAACAGACCATATCTTGATGGGTCCATCCTAAAATAATCGGTTATACATTTATGTAGAGGTATTTCGTCATTAACAAAATTGGAATGATTTTGATGGACTTGACATCTTATCAATATACGAGAACAGACCATATCTTGATCTGGACATCATAGAATAATATGTAATACTTTGATAACGAGGTACCTCGTCACTAGCAAAATTGATCAGGTCTTGATGAATCACTTTAAACTACTTTGACGATTTGACGCAGAAATGAAAGTCAACAAATGAGGGAGCAAGTTTTTACTAGCTCTACTCTCATCATATGTGCCGTTTTCAACAGAGCATGATTTTGTCATATTTCCAGGATGTCCCGTCACTGTAACAAAAAATCAATTTTGTCCAGTTTGTTATAAAAATTATAAATATACTTTTTGCTCAATCATCAATTACTATTGATAACCTATAATCATAAATGAATCATGAATACCAGTAATGTTTTAACCATAGAGCTTATGAGAAATTGTATCATTATGTATCATGATTTATTTAGCATCTGTTATGCTGTAGAACTCTTTTTGGTTTCTCTGTGTGGTAACTTGTGGCTTTATTATTGAATTCCGACGAATAACAGTTAATCTTTTTTTGAAGATTGATGCCTCTCCTTGCGACAATATAGAAGGAAAGATGCACTTTTAATAACGATCTTACCAGCTTACTTTTTCATGAAAGGGAATATTTCTGACCCCTTCCTTGATTTCCCTCAATGTCTTGTTTATCTCAAGGAAAAACTGATTATCTAACTACCTCACATTTTTCGTTCGGGAAGTACAGTGTGTTAAGAAAATATACCACATCATTTTTGCACATTTAAAAATAAACTAACTTATTTCGAATATTATATGATATTGCAATATTAAGACGTAAAAAGTGTGTAATACTACATTTGAGTATTATATTTAGGAAAAAAAAACATTTTTAATATGTACCTATAAGTTTAGCTGTTAATAAATACGACTTCGTATACAAAAAATGTAACACAAAAAAAAAAAATCATACAAAAATTAAGATTTTTTTACGATGCTTTGAACGTTGAAATTTCTTGAGGCTGTATTTACTGTTTATTTTGATAAAGTTTAATGAATAATGCGTGATCACGTAAGCACTGACTTGTTGCTAGTACGCATATTAAAACCCAATTGATTCATAACTCAATACATACTATGTAAAATATATAAGAGGTTGTTGGAAAATCTGTAAGCTATAAATTTCACTTGAGAATCATACCTCATATCAGAATATGTTTGATCGGATAAACGCATTAAACAAATTTATCAAGTTTTGTCATATTTCTTTTTGTACATAATATAAATATTTCCGGTTTCATTTTCTCCACCTTATTATTCAGTGTATTGTTTAACATTGGTTGCCTAAAAATATACAAACAGCATTTAAAAAGAGAATTTAGAGATAAATTTTTAACATTTTCACTTAAATATATACATAATGTTTAAACAAACTGGAACGGACATCATGCTTGTTTGCTTCAAAATAGTAAATTACAAGTTTATATCATCACTATTGATACTACCAGGAAGAAAACAATTTTCAATAAAAATACATGAAGATTTCAGATACCTTTCTTTGTTTGAGGGTCTGTGAGTACAGTATACTCAATGATGCTTTCTTGCCTTGGTTTAAATTGAACAAGAAGCAAAGCATAGGTTAGGATTGTTCCTATTACGCAGAAAACAAGGCTTCTTCTGAAATAAATAATCTCACAGCCCGACAGCATGAAATCCTTCTTGTTATAAGTGTTTTCTCCTACGTTCTCTTGGATTCCAGACATAACTCTGTATTCAATTTTCTTCCCAAATGTTTCTGCGAATCTCTCCAATTCTATGGGCAACTGTCCAGCGTATAGTATGACAGCCACCATAGAAGCAAAGGAGTTGAATCCAATGACAATCGTTGCAGCTAGCAGGCTTACCTCCATTTTTCCTGGGTGCATAACAACTGTTCCGACCATATTAAAGCATGCACAGAAATGTGCAATGAAAATTAAAAGCGTAGGCAGGGAAAATATAGTTTGAAATTCTCCCAAAACGATAAAAAGTTTTGATTTCTGCTTCAGAATATTTATCTGCTTAACGACAGAGAATTCTTCATGTAAGCACTGGTCTATTTCCAGTGCGATGTGTTTCAGAATAATGCAACACTGGTAACAAATATCACAGTAATCTAAAGTAAATATGCTCGTTAGACACGGGTGGAGGAAACAGATGAGGATGTTATTGATAAATATAATGAAGTGATGCATATGTTTAAGCTGTATTGGTATACCGTAAGTGAAATACAATGAAAGTTTTGGATTTATGCCATTATTTAAGTAGATTATCATTGTCACAGCGTAGAGGACAGGATTCACGCAAATGTAGCAGAATATTGCATTTAGTATGCTCCTTCTGTAGCACATTAAAGGTCCAGAAAGGTCTTGAAGCTTCTGAATCAAAGTACATTTTTTATAGCGTTTGTATCGTAGGATAAGATAAATTGCAAAGCTCAAAAAAGAACTTAAAATGAAGGACAATGTAAATTGCATATCATCCAACGAAATTGGAGACATGCAACAAATTACTATGAAATTCAAACATGTCCCAATTAAGAGAACTAGAAAAGCGTAGCCATATGCTTTTTTATTCCATGACGTCTGAGAATTTTCCACGAGTCCAGACCAGGCTAGGAAACACAGTACGTAATTAAGACTCGGTTTGGATATTTTGAAATTTGTGAACAGCATGCTAGCTCAGAAATATGACTGTTTACCAAAAATATACTTATTGTGTGGATGATAAATCATAGGTAAGAGAGTTAAAAAGTTACTATCACACACAGTGGTAAATTTAAGTGTTCGTAAAATGCAGATTCTGACTTTGACTGGTTGAACGTCTGGTTCGTAAAAGGGTATATGCTGAAATTTACATTTAGAGCAACATGTGAAAGGGCACTGAGGACGTTGAAACTTACAGAACGTACAGGGGCTGCCACATTGTCCTATGAACCTGAAGTAAAATAAGCCATATCAATTAATCAGTTTCCGTGTAAGAAATTCGTATGAGTTAAGATCAAAATGCCTTTAAAAGAGCTTGCACTTTTTTAAATAGTCTTCCGATTCACTGCCACACAAGGAGAGAAAGTGAATTGAAGTTTGAAGTTGATAGATGTTACGAATAATAATGAATCCTGAATGATACTATTGATGTTTACATTAATCTGGTCAGACATATATATTTTATGAACATTCATTTCGAGCTAACCAAGTAATACTAAGCACTCATCTGTTTTACATGAGTTCCAGCTTTCAGTTTCCTCTTCTACCCCCTCTTCACACAGAAGATCCATTTAATCGTTTGTGAAATAATGCTCGCTTTATTTTTCAAACAGGAGATAAGAATTGAATTTAAAAAATCATTATAAAATCGATATGTTAGTCAGATTTCCTCACGTTTTGCGATGTTCTTTATGCTTCGCATTTTTACTTTCTTTTTTTTTGCATTGAAAAATCGTTAATAATAATAACAGACTCTAAATAATTGGTTTATGTCTGGTTTCTTTTGAATTTGAGGATTTTGAAATTTCTTTGAAGTGTTGCTGGGCATTTGTTTACAATGCGTAGTTTTTAATTTGATCCATTTATATTTGACAGAAACATATTTCAGATCAATTCATTAACATTTCAAGTACCCTCAGAGGTAATTCTGGTAGTTAAAATCATTATTCTTCATATGATGCAGTTCTGTCGCAAATACTGATCAACTTTTTGTCTAAAGCAACCACACCGCTTTAATCATACTGGTAGTTGACTACTTTAGAAGTATGGTACTTTTATACTCCAATGTGGATTTACTATTTTGGAATATGCAAAATTTTGTTGGTTCTTTCCTTGATCTAAGTATAACTAACCCTAAAGAACATGTTTACAAGTTGCAGAGGACAACTCCTGTTTATGCAGGAGCTGTATCAGAAAGACTATACATTCGTAATTAAGGGAACAAGTTGCTGGGGTTGTGGATCACCCTTAACTTGAAAAGTTTTATGACTTGTATTCCAGTTTCTAAGTCTGTACACATAAGTCTGGTACAATATTCAACCTTTAAAATACTTTGTAAGTTCAGGGCGCTTTGAATAATACCAATAATTTGAGGTGAGGAAGAGAACATTTTTGTGGTTTTTCGACTTGAGCAAGGAGTACATTTCCATGCCGTGAGATCCATAGACATTTAATATAAATAGACCATGAATTGCTGTTACTGGTGAACAAATAAAATTGCTTCTTAGATGAAAAAAAACCAAACCTGAATGATTTCAACGTGCTTAACACGAATATCACTTTAAAAAAGCACGGTTCAACACATAATTAGTACCAAGACTACCATTGGAGGCGCTACAGTTTCCGCATTTAGGGCCAGCTCATCTGGATGGGTCGTATACTCCGCAGCACCGTAAACAGATGTTATCAAAGGTGCATCTTCCTCGGGTATGCCCCAGCCGGCCACACCCAGAGCACTGCCTAATACCAAAGAACTCTTCAACTTGGTGGCTGAGCCAACCCATAAAAACACGTTTATCTATCAATAAGCACTTAAAAATCTGAGGTGACACTGAAAGAATCCAGTGGTTGGCCCTCCTCTAGTTCCGATTTAAAATTCAATTTTGAATTTATCAAGGTTTGAAAAGTATTCGTTATTTAAATTTAAAGCTCCATGGAGGTTCTCGTCCAGATGGGGTATAGTGTTACAGAATGAAATGGGGCATACTGTTACATACATAATTTGTTCAATTAACACATTACAAACAGGCACATGTTTCACAATGTAAAATTGTATTGCTCTTATAGCTCTGCATTTTTCATTTTAACATTTTTAAATTTAAATAAGAATGAAAACATAAATAAATTGGTTAATTTTTCCAAAAGATTTTCTTCCATATTGGTTTGCATATATTTTTATATGAAGTTTTACAATCGTTTTTTACACGATTAGCAGTTTTCCTTTGTTAATTCATTCGAAGCATTCACAAGCTAACAAAATTGTGTCTCCTTAAGAAGTAAGGTCTTTCCCTAAGGCCCCATCCCGAAAAACTGCACAGTTTGTTGAAATGTTGAATCTTGACTGATAACTCCAGTTAAAAATATGACTACAGAGGACAAAAGCCTTATACCCTAAAAAGAACGAAATTCCCAAGAAGAGAGGCAAAGTGAATCTGAGGTATAAGCCTCCCAAGATATCATCAACAAAAGATGAAGATTCCCTCTCTTATGCTGATAGTGACAACATCTCCTTTTCAGAATTACAAAAAGAACATTGCTGCAGACGACAACAATTAGTAATGAAGATTACGTTATAATTGAAAGACACCTTAAAGAACATAAAATTCACTCCATTGGGGAAGTAATGAATCAGAACAAAGTTCATTTTGAACTGTTGTACGTCAAAAGAATTTTTCCATCTTATAAATTTTCACGGACAAATGAAGTTTATCCATTTGAAAAATCAAAAGTTATTGCCAAACTTCCTTTCCAATACCATCAGAAGGGAAAATGAGAAAAGCAGAAATGCTGATTTTCCTTTTGTAAATTTAAACTTCATATCAAAATCGAAAAAAAGTTTATAATTTTTTTATTCTTATTTTATCATCTATTTTATAACTGTAGGCTACAATAATTGCTAATCTTTTGCTAACATTTAAAGCTGTTCAATTATACGCAAACTAATCAAAAGTGGTATTTTATTTTAAGCATGCTTAAGGAATCATTAGATATCTGTATATTTCATTTAAAATGAATTTTAATAAAAGCTCATCCTTTATATTTATTGTTGGTACTATAACGTAACACTGTATTCCACAGTATGTCACACTGCACCCGACATTGGGACACAGTGTTACAATGTACATAACGACCAAAAACATCAATAAAGGAAATAAATGTTGCTCTTTTTAATTTTAATGGTATGTAAGAGATCAAATCTCTATTTAAGGGCTTTGTTTGCTTCATGGAGATGCATATCTTGGTGTCACAGCCGAAAATAAAAAAGGTGTAACACTGTGCCCCACTTTCCCCTACATTGTTTCTCAATAATTTTACACGTTACAAAAAACCTAGCCATTTCAGATTTTTCGATTTCATATTCGTATTCAGCACATTGAATTAATAAGGAAATGACTTTTTTCCTATCGGTAGCAGAAAAAATTTCACATTTTTTATTGCCCAGTTTAGTAAACGATGTTTCAAAGGAATGACCGACCAGTCCACTAATACTGATGTGACGGCTGTGTAAAAATGAATTGGTTGAGCGATTTGGTATCTTATCACCTAGCTTTGGTATCTTATCGCATGACTGTCATAAGGCGTTACATCACCAAATGAGGCGATAAGATATCAAATTGGCCAACCGTCAATTTTTCACAGAGCATTCACGTGACTACTAGACGACATGTTGGTCACATGTTTTGGAGCTCCTTTCTACAACAGCAATACTCAATTTACTTAACTCACGCCTACGATCGACACTCCGTAACTGCCATTAGAGGAACCACGTCAAAAGCTACGAAGGTTACAAAAGCTACGAAGCAGAATTGCGTACTCCTTGCACTACGCACATCTTCTCTGCATATTTTTTTGCAAGGTAAGGTTATTTTAAATAACGTCGTACTAGATCAACACAACGGCTAGCATATTTTTGTGTGAGTAGGGCACCAGTTCAAGTGTTAACTCGCCATCTGAACGTGTTTTGAAAATGCGAGGTGTCATATTCGGGAATGATCCCTTTCAATCGCCAATAATCCTTTGTGTTGTTCCAGTGCGACATACCTATTACGACCCTTGTTGACAGAGGGCGCTGTACGCTCCTTGATAAAAATACTGCACATCTTAGAACTAACTGTACAGGCAACACGTGTACATCGCATGATCGCACACTCTGTGGAGACAATAAATTTGTTGTTGTCGAGTTTACATGAAGTGTCGTCAAATATACAGTCCACGCATTCTCACGTTTGAGCAAGAAGATATCGACCCCCACAATACCTTCAACCAACAACAACGGAATTCGTATGATTCTTCACAGGTCAATGCCAGTTGAATTAAATGCCAAACGCCACCAAAACGGCGAAATAAACTACATTTTAAGGTAACCCTGAAATATATCATGCGGAGGATTGAGGTACTGTCCTTGGTTTGTCGTTTTTACACTTAAAATCACACTATTACTCCCATCTTCAAGACAAAAAAAAATGCAGTACATTATGAGAACATGAATTGCACGGAAATGAACTTCAAGCGATGCTAAAATTATATTTTTAATATACAACGTCTCCAAACTACTCGTAAGGCTAAGAATTTAACAATGGAGTATATCGGTAATTAATTTTACGTCGTTCTGGAAGACCACCACTGGCTATTACCTACAGTCCGGATTCAACCTCTAAGTGAAAAATCTGAGGACAACACCACACATAATTGTGAACCACGGCCGTATGATAAGTCAACACCTGAGCTCGAACCCCACTTTCCATACAACCCGAACCCACAAACGTGAGGACATTTAAGGTCATCATAGTTATCACAATTACTAAATAGGAAAGATCAGCGATCGACTTATGAATTGCCTCCAGCAACATAAGCCACATAATGAAAATTCCGTAAAGAAAAAAAATCTGAAGATGAAACATTCAAACGTAAAAAAATCCTGATTGTTTTAATGAGTGTGTAAAACTTAAAAGTGGATATCATTATGTTAAAAGCATACCTTCAGTTATACATAAAAATGTTTCAGTTTTTAACCGAACAGATCAGGTACAAAATGCAAATATTTATTTCCAGCTTCCACGAAACACTCAATTCTAATCAGCGTTATATTATTTCATGTCTTCACTAGCTCTCCACTCTGAAATAGACCATTGAAAAAATCCATCTGAAGAATTCCTACTTTACCAATAAATGTTCAAACAAAAGATGGGATATTGAATTTTTTAAGACCAAACTAATGTAAGCGATTTATATGTATACGCTTGACTCTCAAGTTTTACGATTTTCTTCATGTCGTGCCTATTTTGTTGCGCCTTTAATTGACATGACAAAGCGTTAAAAAATTTGGCGTTCTTTTAAACAGTTACTTTAGGCTTTGGATGGTGGTATTTAGCAAGAGAGTCGAAATTTATCATGAAGTGTGTTGCTGATTTTTCTTCCCGTTGTTTGCCTTCGAAGAACGAATATCGTCATTAGCTAAGCATACCAGATCATGATGGACGAGGCATCTTGTCGTTGGAAGAAAACTGACCAAATGAGATATCTCGTCATCACGATATTTCCCAATTTCTGTGGATGATGAGATCATGGCTTAGATCTCGTGCATGATCTTTCCAGATTTATTGATGACGATATACATTGCCAGACCAACCACTTATAAGGTCAAAGCAATATTTCTTAGCACGTCCAAGGATTCTCGAATGGCGAAAGCTACCTATCTGGACTTGAGGTGAATAGTCTAAACATGTGATTGTAATCTGCAATGTTTCCTGACTTTGACGTAATTGCATTCAATGCTACTCTGGTTTTTCCCCGCCGGCAATTAAACCTATGAGGATAAGTAATTTATTGTCTGCTTTGTGATTTGACCTTCACTACGACTTACCGTTACGTTTTCTGGACCACCATTTGGAGTCAGGATCTTTACAATGATTATAGTAATAAGAGCATTAGAGCAGGAAATAAAACACGCACTATTACGCTTTCATGTGTGAATCCTGTCCTTTTCGCTGTGATAGTGTTTATCAGCTCAAATTAAGGAAAAAGTCCAGCACTTGAGCTCATATACGTAAACCTATGCTGCATAAACTGAGGGAATACCTACCTACATTTGTCAAGAGTATCGTTGTCTCTTTTCTGGCCACATGCGTATTTGTTTTGGACTGCTGTGAGCGTTTCTATATAAGTGTTCCAGAATTATGGAAAACATCAAGCTGGAAATATACAAGTGCTTACCACAGGAATTCCATGTCTTGGGATGTAGACTGATATTCTGAAATTGAAAGCAGAACGTTTGAACGATGTGACCGATGTGCAAGCAAGGTTTCCTCTGTAGAAACCTTTTTTGTGGTCGCTGATTTCTGATCGACCATACTTTATAGCACCGGACTATAACGTATTAATAATGGCATATTTGTTAAAGTAACCTAGGCAGCTTATAGAGTTGTCCATATTATCGAATTGTTCAGCGTTGGGTTCATCTCTTAAGGGGGTCCAGGACACATCGAAAACTTTTTTTTATTAATTAATTTAGAATTTAGAATTTTTTTTGTACTGCTTACCCATCTAACTAATAAGCAAAACACCGTCAAAAATTTTTTCCAAATTTTTTTTTAAATTTTTAATTAAAATGTTTTGAAAAAAATAGGGATCATTTTAAATTGCTAAAACATAAAATATTCTGGATCAATTTTCAAAATTCTTGCAGTAATTTATTCACAAATTTATAAACTTTCATTTTAATTCAGCAATTTAAAAAATATTAATTTAACAAAAAATAAAAATAAAATATTTGAAAATTTTAAGGTACTTTAAAAAAAAAAGTAATATTTTTAAAAGTAAATATTTGTTTCAAATTTGCTGAATCTAAATTAAAGTAAAATGTTTGAAAAGGATATATTCCAAATTTCAACCCTTAAACTTTATTGGTTTTTGACTTATAGCAATTTTGAATACAGGAAATCTTGAAAAATGTATCATGGAGAAAAAAATGCATTCAAACTTTTAAAGACAGATCTTGTTGCCATGACAACAACTGTCAAGAGTGTTAGATTTTCAAAACAACGCACCACAAAATTTATTATATCTCTAGTTCTAATTAAGATAGAAATATGATTTAGACGTGATTTTAAGCAGAAAAACACAGATAATTTCTTAAAATAATAAAAAAAAATTTCGAAAATTTTACGATTTTTTGTGTACCGGACCCCCTTAAAATCCGTTAGAATTTCGAAATAAGAGCGTATTTAGAAAAATAATGTTTCAGTGCGTGCGAAAGACTTTACTTCAGAAGATGCTTTGTTTAGTCGGTTATAAAAATCATTCTTACCTGTACGTTTTCGTCCTATAAATTCTGGATAATATTAAAAGCATTGCATTGTACATAAGTTCACAGAATCAGATTTTACCTTAATTCTTCATGTATATTGTTTTTCCTTGCCCTGTTTTTCGGTCCTGGGAGCTATTTGTTAAATTGTATTTCTACATGCATCAAGTGGACAGAAGGTATACACTTTGAAGTTTTTGTTTTTATTTTTAGCGTACTAAACTCGAGACTGTTTCATAGCTAAAAAAATGTAGTTTCTATACATTTTTAATTGCTACGGAGGATAATTTGGTAAACATATGTTTTTTATTGCTTTAAAATAATTTCTTATATTCCTAGGCACCAGGTATTACGACAATTTACTTAAGTAAAGAGAGGCTATAAATGAAAGATGTAATGAGAGATCTTTAAGGAAAGACCCAAGATACTCCACGTATTTTAAGCTAAGGTGAAATGTGAATCAATGCCAATTCAATAAGTACATTATCTAATTTATGAAGGAATCATGCAATGTATATGGATGGTTTGTTTTAATAATTTGAAACAGGGTGAATGGGGAAGGTTATAAATGTGCTTTAATAATTTGTATCAACAGAGTACATGTGCTTACGTAGTGCTTACCTAGTACTTAGTGCTTACATATTCTGATCGAGCATGAAAAGGTATTAAATCAGCCAAGAATTGGTATGTACTTTCAAGGAGCTCTGATAAGTTAAATTACTTGCGAAAAGATTTTACCAATTAGGAATCTCAAGAAATGAATTGTTTGGTAAATTTAAATCAGACTGCTATGTCGGGATTTAGGAGCGGGTGCACAAGATACATGAATTTTGTTGGAGGAGCTAATAACTTTTAAACTTGTCCTTGATTAGCAACCTAACCCAATTTTCTTGAAATATATACTCTATGTTAACAAATATATTTGGACACTGCATGTTTTTCAGAAAAAGTGCTTTACTATTCTATTTAGTAACGGGTAGGCCCTCCTTTTGCTTGTAGTACAGCTGTAAGACGTCGAGGATTACTTTCCATAAGTTCTCTGTATGTCTGGACAGGAATAGCTCGTCATGCCTCTTGCAACATTCAGAGAAGAGATTGACGTGGAACTCGATCTTGTTGGGAAAACGAACTGTCATCGCCGTAGTAGGCAAGAACGAATTAGAATTCGTGGTACCAGGTACATAAAGCAATGGGCCGAGTCCCATCAAGTAAAAACAACCAAACACTAAGATGGATCGTCCGCCGAATTTATGCAGCGCCCAAATACTTTTGTCCATATAGTGCATATATATGTCTCGCAATTTTCCATATGGAATACTTAACTTTCGAATGATACTGCTTGGTATCGAGACTGAAGATCTAAAATGTCTCAGCTAACAGCAAATGTATTGTATTGTTTCGTTTATAAGACGATTCCGGCGGTAGCCAAGTTGATAGAGAAAACGATCAGCAACCACAGTGTGAGAAAAGGTTAGGGAATTTGAATTAACGTCGTACTAGAGCAACACAATGGGCTATTGACGACGGTCCGG
This sequence comes from Metellina segmentata, assembly GCA_947359465.1. Taxonomy (NCBI): domain Eukaryota; kingdom Metazoa; phylum Arthropoda; class Arachnida; order Araneae; family Tetragnathidae; genus Metellina; species Metellina segmentata. The sequence goes on along the minus strand of OX375877.1, from coordinate 39,079,591 downwards.
GATCAATCCCCTAAGGAAAGATCCAAGGCTAACACCAATTTTCCAATTTTCAACCATGGTCAAATGACAAGGCAACACCTGAGTGGGAACCACACTCTCCAAACTTCCACACCAACTCATCGTGAGGACTTTCGGCCTCGCCAGATTTAATGTGCACCAGCCGCCTCTACACAATACGCTTATTAATATGCGAGCACAGACCCTGATTCAAACCCGGAACCTTGCGATCTAGAGGCTAACACCTTAACCACCAGACCGGTTTGTAGAGAGCAACAGCAGGGAAGCAAGATCGAAACTAGGTCCAGGCAAAGACAGTCTGGTAAAGTGGTCAGATGACAAGGCAACAGCTGAGATGGAACCACACTCTCCAAACTTCCACATCAACCCAAGATGAGGACTTTCGGCCACGACAGATTTAATGTGCCACAGACGTCTCTACACCATACGCTTACTAATATGCATGCACAGACCCGGATATAAATCAGGAACGTTGCAATCTAGAGGCTAACACCTTAACCACCAGACCGGTTGGTCGGCAGAGCAACCGCAGGGAAGCAAGATCGAAACTAGGTCCAGCCAAAGACAGGCTGAAGCACGTGCAAGTTGTCGTGGACTGAAGTGTGCACATTGTTCGTGGTGTGGAAATTTGTATAGTGGTGTGCCAGGTCATGTGTTGACCTCGTCATCTGACCTTAGTTTAAATTTACGATGCGTTGTACTTGGATGTTTCTCTCACCGATTGGTCTGGAAACGTCGTCAATAGCTAGTTGTGTTGCTCTAGTGCGACGTTAATTAAAATATCATACAATTTAAACCATGAAATTAAGACTGAACATGCTACCCAGAAATCTATGTAGGAATGAGCCGAATCACAAATCACGCAAGCCATAAAAGTATTAATTGTGACAGTTAGGAATTCAATAAATTAAGTAACCTTAAAGAGATCATAAAATACTATGAGTCCATTGATACATGAAAATTGAATTCCCCAACTTTCAACCATTTAGCAATCGCTATGTGTATCTCTTTAACGATGTTAATTAACTACCTACCTACTAATATTTTCTGTCATGTGTCGTCTATAATCATCCATGAATCGTGAAAACCCTTGAAAATTCTTTTTCAGATTTCATGTAGAGTGTAGTGCAGAGAAATCAAAACGTCAGAATTTGAGAATTTTACAGCTTTCTTCACTAAGATATAATTTAATGCGATACGCCAAAGATGTAATTTAATTTAATTTCTTTGGCCCACCATAGTGTGAAATCAGTTTTCAAAGAATTTATAAATTTTATAAATTCTATAAATTTATAAATTCTATAAATTTATAAATTCTATAAATTTATAAATTCTATAAATTTATAAATTCTAAAAATTTATAAATTCTAAAAATTTATAAATTCAAAATATTGATAATGTAAAGAAAAAGTTTTTTATTTGTTGTATCATAATGATACATACTTTCAGGCAACAATGAAATTAAGTGTTAGTGAAACAATATAAGAAGTCAATGCATGAGCATCCATTGCTTCCATGAATACAAAATACGTATGAAAAGGACCTAGGGAAAAGCAAGCAAATATGAAAATGAAACTTCGTTCTTTCCAAGTTAATCAACATAGTTAATCATATTGATTAAATTTAAATGGCTTCAGCATCATAAATTGTTTGTTTTGACCTCATGACGCAAGAGCTATACCTTGCAAAACAACCAAACAACGAAGGTCCATATGTTAAATTACCATCTTAATAAAATTTAATCATTCGTGGAAGCTGAATATTGAGTGCTTCGAATTAAATTTTGGTTTCATGAGAAACCCCTCTAATACTCTAGTACTGAAAGGAGATGTTCGATCCTGCTTCCTTCGTGATAAATCTAGGCGAAATTATTAGATTTTAAAAATAATGGTAATAAATAATTCGATGTGTTCTATCAGACATTCGTGAACAATTTGTGACATTTGTGACTGCATGACTGATCTCCGAGAAAACTTCACTACAAAAAAAGCTTTAGTTCTAATGTTTTTAAAAAATACTTTGAAGGGATTGATTCTCTGACAATAGAAAATAAATTAGTGACAAACAGAAAATTCTCATTTCATGTAGTCGTAGTAACTTTTTAATAGGGTTCTCATTCTCCGTTCAATGCCAACAACTAAATATTATTATTCACAGTATTATTCAGAGATTGTTACGATCGTCTTGTAATGTTATGAATACTTTGTCATGGCAACTAAATTTACGAATAGACGAATCATTGAGACAATGCTATAGCTAATAGTTAAACGCTTATTTCTTTGGATAGTCATTCTCTCTTGGGTCTTTACAAGTGCAATTATGAATACTCTTTCTGAACAATTTTTAAAATATTCATAAAATTAATTTCATTGGTAGACTAGTTCCCAGAAGGAAGTATTTTAGTCAACCAATACTGTTCCAAGCATTTCAAGAGTCAGTACAGAGAGCAGTCTATATTCTAACACATCGTGAATGCTTTTGTCAACAATTCTGCAGTGTTATATTTGTTGACTCGTATCTTAGTATTCTTGGATAAAGAATATTCGGCTAAATACGTGTCATGTGTTCCATGAAAATTTCATTCATATAAAACGGAATTCATTTCATCGATTGCAAATTGTATTTAGAACATATGCACAAATTTCAATTCCATTTCTTTTCCTGACTGGTTTTGGTGCGAAATGTGAGAACATCCGGATGACTGTTTTGGAACGTTCATGTTGTTTGGCAGGAACATTTCGACCTTTATGATACGAGCTGCACACGTGCACACATATGACGTATTGAACAAGCTGTCTCTTTAATGGTTGTCTTTTGAAGTATATATCTACCTAAGGGAGATTCACATTTGCACAACTTAAGTGTCCTTCATACATATAATCGTAATTTTGACCTACGTGAGAGCCACAAGTTTAAGGCAAAATGGTAAAAGGCCTATTGATTGAAACATCAGAAATGGACCACTGAAAACTTCGAGGCAATAGGCGGACGCTTATTTATTGATTACATTAGCTATCTTTATCAACCAAAGAAATAACCAATTTCTGACGTATTGAACAAGATGACTCTTCGCCACATGTTTTATGGCAAAACCTTATATGTATACCATTCGCAAACTTAATAAAGTGACCACTTTAAACCTTGAGTTAATAGGTTGACGTTAACTTATTAACTTCATTACCAATACTTTAATCACCAGATAATCTAAGCAATTTTTGCTAAAGTATCATTTTGAGCAAGCATGCTGTTCACTAAGCCTAAAAATTTGGAACCACCTGGGGTATGCTATTTACTGTGTTCTCTCACTTGGTGTGGACTCGTGGAGAAATCTAACACATGTTGTAGGGGAAAACTTTCTGCCTACACTTTTCAAGCATTGTTTATTTTGGCATATTCGAATTTAATAATACTCACTTTTATGCATCCGGCTTTTCAAGGTGATTTCCAATTTACAGTGTCCTATACTTCAAGTTCCTCGTTGAGTCTTGCTATTTATCTGGTCCTACGCGGCAAACGCTACAACACTGCCATTTTGATTCAGAAGATTCAAGCACTCTCTGGACCTGTAGCGCGTAATAGAAGAATGATATTAAATGGAATATTTTGTTACATTTGCGTGATTCCTATCTTATTTGCCGTTACAACGGCCATCTTCGTGAATGATGGAAGTAGCGAAGAACTTTTGCTGTATTTCACATACAATACACCCATGCAGCATAAGGAAATGAATTACATCATTACATTCGTCAATTGTACTTTCAACTTTTTCCTCTATCCATGTGTAACAATCATGGTTGCTTTGGTTTACTGTGATCTTTGTTATCAGTGTTGCCGGGTTCTTAAACGCATCACACTAGATATTGATTCTTGCATACCAGAGGAATTCCCTATCTCCAAGCAGGTGGACATTCTAAAACAAAAAGCAAAACTCTTCGACGTTTTGGGCGCTTTGCAAGCAACATTTTCACTGCCAACACTTTTTATTTGCATCGCAACTTCCTTCTCGTGCTTTAATATTGTTGGCACTATTGTTCTGAACGACCTAAGCAACGTCAAGGATGTAACCGTGTTAGTTGACAGCTTTTTCATTGGATTCAACTCTTTTGTATGTATTATGTCTGTCATATTGCACGCGGGACAGTTGCCTATAGAATTGGATAGATTCAAAGAAACTTTTAGCAAAAAAATTGAATCTAGAGCACTATCAGGAATTCGAGAAAATTTAGAAAAAAGCACGTATGATATGAAGGATTTTGTACTATCTGCTTGTGAAGTTATACGTTTCAGAAGAAGTCTCGTTTTGTCGGTAGTAGGTACCATTCTAACCTATACATTTCTCCTTGTGAATTCAAAACCATACCAGAAAAGTAGCATCGCACATGTTAATCTGACAAACAATAATATATTCGTTAATAGAAACATTTGAATTGATCATTTTGTTATAAAAATCGAACTGCAATTTGTCGGTTTTCTTACGATTTTTTCACCTACTAGCAATTCTATAATATCATTGAGATCTAGTCAACTACACACGAAACTTTTACTACTGGATTTAACACTTTGGGTTCATGATGACTGTCACAGTATAGACTGGACATTTTCCAACAATATAATTTATTTGGAGATTGACAGAAACTTTCAGCAAGAACATCATATCCAAAGAAATACCTGGAATTCGGGATAATATAGAAATATGAAATGAAGAATCTTTGCTCCATACGAATGTGATGTTATTTATTTCAGAAGAAGCCTTGTTTTGTCAGTAGTAGGAAACATTCTAACCTATACATTTCTCATTGTGAATTCAAAACCATACCAGAAAAGTAGCGTTGCACATGTTAATCTGACAAACAATAATATATTCGTTAATAGAAACATTTGAACTAAGTCTTTTGCAAAAAATGTCTGTCGTTATTATCGTGCATTTCAGTGCACGCTTTAGCATTGTTGAAAATATTGTTGTAATGGAGCCATGAAGAATGAAGTTAAATGTATTGGGGTGTCATATTCGGATATTTTCTGTACTCCTGGTAATTATTAATATTATCTGTTATGTTTATACTAGTTTGATTTATTAATTTTTATATTTCTCTTTTTTAATATCGATGATTTTATGTTCTTTATAGTTTCCACATTGTTAGTGTTCTGCGAATGGCGATATAAAAATTATAATATAATTTAAATTTCTAACTTTTAAAATATAAAAAAAATAAATGGTTGTTATAAAAATTGAACTGCAATTTGTCGGTTTCCTTACGATAATTACACGTACTAGCAATTCTGTAATATCACTGAGATCTAGTCAACTACACAAGAAACTTTTACTACTGGATTTAACTCTTTGGGTTCATGATGACTGTCACAGTATAGGCTGGACATTTTCCAACAATATAATTTGGAGATTGACAGAAACTTTCAGCAAGAACATCATATCCATAGAAATACCTGGAATTCGGGATAATATAGAAATATGAAATGAAGAATTTTGGTTCCATACGAATGTGATGTTATTTATTTCAGAAGAAGCCTTGTTTTGTCAGTAGTAGGAAACATTCTAACCTATATATTTCCCTCAAGTCATTTCTAAAACCATATGATGGAAGTAGCATTACAGATAAACGTGATTATTCAGACAATATCTTTCCTTTATGGAAACAACTGAATCATAAGTCCTTTTCACGTGATAAAATTTTGAAATTCTTTATTTTCTTAGCTTATAATCGACAAGCTAGATCCTGTTTAAAGATTATGTAGTTTTATGCTGTGTGTAAACAAATTTGCTAACACTATTTTGTCAACAATAGGTATAGGTGGAAAAAATGTACAAATAATTGCCAATTTAAAATACTGTGCTCATATTTCTTCGTCAGTGTGATCTTGCCAGTATATAGTTGGTCATTTCAATGACCCATGTGTCCCATCTGCACCTAGTTATTCACAATTGTACGCCAGTTCTTGGTTTCGCAAATGCTGAAATCTTGGCCTACATTCAATCTATCAACTTTTTGTCTTCCTATAAGTCTAACTGAAACGGACATGGCAAAAAAATGTTTTGTATTAAATTAATCGCTGATTCAAATGATACACAAAGCTCATATCATTCTCTATTGGATCTTTGTATAGATGGTAAGTATTGAAATTAAACCTTCTTCGCCAAATTCCATTTGTGTATTTGGAGTTGGCTGCTCAAGTTCGATTCCTCCTTGGTTGTATTTCTCGTTTATGAGTTATCACAACTTTCACTATATGGACACTATATTTTTGTCCATATGCACTATATGGACAAAAGTATTTGAACACTGCATATTTTTCAGAAAAAAGTGCTTTGTTATTCTATTTAGTTACGGGTGTGCCCTCCTTTTGCTTGTATTACATCCTCAAAACGTCGAGGTATACTTTTTACAAGATCTCTGTACGTCTGGGCAGGGAATAGCTTGCCAATGCCTTTTGCAAGGCTCTGAGAAGAGATTGTTGTGAGGATGGATGTGTGTGTCGGTGTCTAACTCGTCGGTCCAGTTTGTTCCACAAAAGCTCGATTGAACCAATACCGGGGCTCTGAACAGGCTAGTCAAGCAAACGGACCTCATTTACACGAAACTAGTCAAACACATGTTTTGCAGTATGACATGAAGTTCGATCCTGTTGGAATTCAGTGTTGATTTTACCAGGTACATAAAGCAATAGGCCGATTCTAAAGCAGGGAAACTATCCCACACTAAGATGGATCCTCTTCCGAATTTCTGAAGTACGACTACTTTTAATCATATAGTGTAGGTAAATTACTTGACGTTTTCTTATGTTTGGAAAAGCGTGCCCAAATATGTCCAGTGCTACAAACTCCCCAACCAACCAATTGTCTATTATAACATCTTAGCGCTAGCTGTCTCATCTAATTGGCCAGCTGCGTCGGAAGCGGTTCTCCGATGTTCCCGATCGCTCAAGTGTCTTGCTGATGATGTTTTTCACTCACGCGTGGAAAAAGGAAATTACTTTTCAAACTCTGTCTAGTATGGACGTCTTCGCCGCAACGGACTTATTTTTTCGGATTTTAGCATTTTAATGCTCTCGCTGTTGCAATAATGAATTCATGTTTCATCTCATCTGTGTTTGATAATTTAAAAATAAACTAGGGGGCCAGCCCCCTGCTCGCTAAAGCTCGCCAACCCCCGGAGGATTGCTTTGCAATCCTCACTGGTTCGCTGCGCGAACCTATGCTCGCTTCGCTCGCATCAATGAAGACATATGTCCTAGCAGAATAGATTGTTTACAAAATATGATATTCCAAAAAAAAAAACCATTTTTTTCCAATCTAAATTTGCTGTTTGCAGAAAAGATATATACAGTGCCTCTGAAATCAGAATTCAAATGAAAATTGTGCAAATTTTGACTCGAAATGTGATCGCTGCTTTGGAAATTGAATATCCAGCATGTTGTTTGTGTGTACATTTCCCCAGTACTCGAGCCACTCACTTTTTCATTGAGTTTGTTGTCTAAAGTTAAAGTTCAAGCGTATTGTTGAACTACAATTGTTGGCCCTGAAAAGATACCCCGTTTTCTTTGATTTCTATTACAAACTACAACAGCTTTCGACTATAATTAATTTTTTTCAATAAAATTTCATCCGATTACTCTATGAATTCAATTGAGGCGCGAGACTTCGTGATGGTAAACAAACAATCGCACAATGTTGCCAAAACGCAATAACAAATAACGTCTTTTTTGCGTGCCACGTAAGAGAATTATATATATAGATGTTAAATTTAATATCCTAAAATGTGTGAATTAAGTCAACACAGTCCAAGAGATTTGATGTCCTGGAAGTGTTGTGGAAACCGGAAAGCATAAAATGCAGGTAAGTCCCCCCTTTTATTAAATTATTAAGGTTCTAGCTAAGCTTACCGAAATTCAATTACATTTTGTGGTTCTTTAAAACTTGTTCTTATGAAAGATCATACAATCAGATTAAATCAATTTTAATGTTTATTAAGTGTATTTTATCAAAATGTGATAAAGTTACGGCCAAATAATAATTTAAATTACACATAATAATTGAAACACGTAAGTTTGAAAAAAATAATAATATTTAAGCGCAATTAAATCAATTGCGTTGTGTGTATTGTAAGCTATGATAGTTTAAAATTATCTTATCGTACTTGAGAAGTACTCGTATATTTTGGTTTCAATGTAATATATTGCATTTGAAGCATATCTGATTTTGGGGTGCATTTTGTGTATCAGAAAAATTTAATGTATTTGTGATAGCAAAATTGGTATTGAAAAAGTAGATTGTAAACATTCTATAAGAAATTTGACTTTAATACAAAAGTATGTGCATGTCGTGATGCGAAATATAAAATAAGAATTATTTTGCTTAGATATAAACAAAAGCACATTTTAATTTAAATTGTATTACTTTTCGGATTTTCCTGATTGGTTCACATAGAATCATAATTCAAAAGGTGTAGTTGTATACGGGATTTTGGATAATTTTCCCATAGAGGTAATTAAAATTATACTGAGAAATTACAAATCAAATTTTGGGTTTGACAAATATAGTTAAAATTTCCTCTTAATTTATAGTTCGTAAAAAAAGTTATTTTTCGCAATCGTGACTTTTTTTTCTCGTGTGAGAAAAGAAGACCTCTCCGAACTCGCAGATAAACTTGGTAAAAAAGTATCAGATAATTGTACACTAGATGAATTAAAGAAAATAATCAAAGCAAGTGAACACTATGATGAAGAGAGAAAGTTAAAATTTCATTAACTCGTATTCCGGAAGATAGGTTAAAAGAGAGAAAAAAGCAAAAGAAAAGGAAAAATTTGCCAGACAGAAAAAAAGAAGTGATACGAATCGAATACTCCAGTTCTGTTCCGACGATCAACCGCTCTTATGATTAAGGTGTTAGCCTCTAGATCGGAAGGTTCCTGGTTCGAATTCGGGTCAGTGCACGGATATTTGAAATTGTATGGTGTAGAGGCGGCTGATGCACCTTAAATCTGTCGTGGCCGAAAATTATCACGTTGGCGTCAGGAGGAAGTTTGGAGAGTGGGGTGCCAGCTCAGGTGTTGCCTCGTCATCTGACCGTGATTCAAAATAACGTGGTGTAGTCCTCGGATCTTTCCCTTAGGAGATTGATCCCAGACCGTCATCAAGATCCTTTTTTGTTGCCCTAGTACGACATTAATTAAAGATACCTTACCCTTGTGACAACAAAATAGCCTTTAAGTACAGTTTAACTTATTTCTATGCAATTATAAATACGTACTTTAAAAATTTAATATGTATATTTAAACGAAGAAGTTTACACTTTTGAGGAAGTCGTCCCCGAAATCAACCTGTTGAATGCTCCAATGAAACCTTATATGTAATCGACTAAAATTTGTGTTCAAATTCAATCCAGTCTTTGACGTTTTCAGTAGTTTCTTTGCCGTTGAGTGTACGCTCTCGGCGTTGCCCGGAAAACACCACGAGGATGTGGGCTACTTTCGTTCCCCAGTGGGTTCCTCTACACTCTCAGTACTGTGGTGTAACCCCCGAGGAGCCGTTCGAGTCGCTCCTCTCTCCCCCAAACCCTGGCTTAAAATGTAAGACATTGAAAATTTTATTCAAATAAACGTGTAACTTCATAGAACGTTTAAAAAAATTTTAAATGTACCTTAAACGCGTTTGCTCAAAAACATGTTATAAAAACTAAAACAAATGCCCTGAATGGAAAAATAAGCCCATAATACAAATGCATCCAATGGCCTTGTCTGTATTCAGTCGTGTGGATGCTTAGATTGTTCACGTTCGTTCCAAGTAACCAGATAAGTGTAATCTTAAGTCATCTAAAATAAATTAACGTAAAAAGAATGCTCTGTTTAAGGAAACAATGAATACTATTTGCGCTCTTAATAATACAAATGCAGTTTATCTTACTGGAGATCGATTGGATAGATCGAGAAAATTAGCTGAACAAGGTTTCAAAATAAAAGATTTGGAGAAATACATCTCAAGGTTATTAAATTCGGTAAATGAAAGGGAAAATTGCATTTAACTTCAAGCTGTATACTATATCGTTCAATCTATACTATTAGAAATTTACAGGAAACCTTATCATAAGATCTCACAAAAAAATAAAAGTGGTGGAACAGAGGTAATTGAATGATATTTTATTAAAATAGTCGAATTTAATACAATTTGATGGGTTGTTGAAGACTAGGAAAAGGTTGGCCAATTTGGTAGAAAAATAGAGAAAAAGTGAACTGGAAGAAATACATGAATGGTTGTGGAAAATTAGGCGAGATATGTCAAAGGGCAGATTGGGGAAACTAAAATTGACATGATATTGGATACATCTCCTTTCTAACTTCACAGTCGCTTCAGGTAACATGAATGCTGATGTTTACTCTTGAAAACCCTGAAAGAGGAAATTGGTTAGTAATCAAGAAGTAAAACTATTTGGATATTACAGTGGGACTACCTTCAAAAATTTACTGTGAAATTTTTCTTTATGTACTGATTATTATCTTAAATTATACCTTAATCTGTACTTACATTTTTATTTACATTGTGATTGGAGAAATATAAAAACATATCTTGAAAGTATAGTCTTGCCTGCGGTTATGTTACCTTCCTTTCTCTAATGTATAACTATTTGTTTATTCTGGAGGATTTTTTGGCGAAATATAGAACTTATAGAAGGACCGTAAAGAATAGCCAAACCGGGCCTTTTTTAGTGAATGGAAAAGTTATACTTTTTCAAGATTTTGGATTTGGTCTGACTGTAGGAGTGTGTGTTTCCTAATCTACGAAAATTAATATTTTTGATTCCTTGTAGCATATGTAGTTTGAGATACCATTGTATCGAACACTGGGAACTGTCAAGCATTCCGAACATGCTGAAATTTATTTCGACAATCGGTCTTTAGTGGATCAGCAAGGGTCTCTGTAGAATATACTATTAGTCGTGGTGCTGGCACTCTTCGGAGTCAACCCTTCAATAAGTCATTAGTCATCTGGGAGCCTTGAAATATCTAGATATTTAAGTCTCCTGGTGAACTACAACAGTAAGTTGTTAGCAAAACTGACCAGACCTTGATGAACAAGATACCTATTCGGTAGAAAAAAAATAAATTTTGATCTCGTCATCATTAAAATATCGCCTATATCTTGATGACAAAATATCTTGTCACTGGTAAACTTTCAAGAAGGCTGAGTCGGGACAAAGTCTCCTCTCTTTTACATCTAATAAATTTAAGGACTGAATTTTAAATAACATCGCTTTCTTAACAACAAATGTTCCTTTTCGAGGGTACAAAATTGACTGAAAAAAGATAGGAAATTAAAATTGAATACACAAAATATGTAACGGAGTATTATTATGTAGTAAACAAATTGAAAGAAATTATATTTTGAGCAATATGAAATATTAAAGAAAATACTGTATAAATGCACGAATTAAAAAGTTTTAGATTACAGGAAAACATTGTAAGAAATAAAGTCAGGATACAATTCAAGGAATTAACGACGTTTTGATATTTGTGAAGTATTTTGTTGGAGTTTCAAGGATTGAGGAACTCTTACGAAGGAATAAATGATTCAAAAATCAACACTTTCGCTCTCGGTGGTGTACCTTATGCACATTTGTGTTATCTCCCAGAGAAGCCAAAGATTAGGATCGCTAACATCCGTTGAGCTAACGCCAGACGTCCCGGACGCATATTAACAACCTTTACCTGGAATAAAAGCCATGGGGAAATTTTTAGCTCGCTAATTCGTTTTTTTCAAACTGTCGACTATGACGTCACTACTTTACATCATCATTAATAGCGATGCTTCACGTGGACTCTGTCATTACTCATTACTCGGTAGTTTCTACTTGAATTGAAAGCCGGTGGCAAAACCTCTGCAACATAAATAACGAATCTATGCAACAGATCCCCAGTAATAACGATCCCTGTTTCCTATCCCCTGTTTCCGCCTTCTATTCTGTTCAAGGTCCCAAGTGTCCCTTAAAGTTCGAAAATGGATTATTTCTTAATCATGCGTGTAGAATCTATACTGGATTTAAAACTAAACACAAAACATTTACGATCAAATTACGAGTACAAGGCACAAGCCGTTGAACTGTCGGTTGGTAATAATATAAAAGCTATCGCTTTCTTTTTTATTAGTATTCTATTTTCGGTCGAAGCAGTTTCAACTTTTTTTTCGCAAACATTGCAAGTAAATAGTGATATTTTTCACACATGCGGAGTGCGCACTATGGGTGAGTGACGTCATAGATCTCGGAGAGAGATAGCAACTAATCAGTGGGCTTAAAATTTTCCCATGTCTTCTATTCCAGGTAAAGGTTGGTAATACGCGTCCGGGACCATCGACCTTAAAATGAAATAGACGGAGCATGAGTCCGTAGCTTCATGTTACTTTTTCCAGCTTATCGGTTTGAAGATTTTTCAAGTGGTTGTGGATAAAAGCCTGAACACTAAATTATTGAGTGGTTAAAGTAACAATCCACCGTGATCAAAACCACTTGTATATTCTTCCATAATCAATAGGCGAGTTCGATTTGTGATTTACCCTTCAGAAATCTTACAACAGCGATTCCGCATACATGGTCCGTATATTTCATTTTAAGGTCGATGTCCCGAAACAGAAGAGTTCTTCGGCTGCTCTTGTGTTCGTCCTTCACCCTCCCCCTTTCTATATATGTGACAAAATTACCTGCGGACATCCTGTTGATAAGATATATGCACGGCTCTTACTCGTCCAGCTGGTTCATTTGGGGTGCCGTTAGGCTGAAGAACATCGAATGTTTATTGAAGATCTAATAAAAACATTCTACACTCCCAAACAGACTCTCGTCTTGTTTGCGCATGTTCAATCGGCATTCCAATCACACATGAATAAAAACAAATGAGCATTTGCAAGAGCAACGAATTTCGAGACTTGTTTGTACTCAAATATACAATATATACATGATCTATCCATCCATATGATCCATTTCACATTGGTACTTCTGCTATAAGACACTGCAAACGTTTTTACTAGGGTAACTACTTCAGAAGTCGATTAAAAAAATCTTTGAACTGCAAAGTGTGGCTACCCATTTTAATTCAACGTGTAACCTATACTATTTTAAAATAATTGTATTTTCACTTTACTGGTCCATTACTTTTAATGGTCATTATAAAATGAGAACTTACACGCATTACTTAAAAAAGGTTTCGTTTTGTATATTTTATTTATTTTTATGAAACATAATTATACAAGCCATTACGTATTCAACCATATTCAAAGAAAGTTAGTCGAACCGTTAAGAAATTACCCATGCCTGTTGATTGTTTGCAGAAAATAAATAATTAATAAAATTTTAATTCTTAAATAATATATCTGCAACCTGTAAAACACTTGAATATATAAATGCAAACGGAAACGAAATGACGATCCTTGACAAAATACAGAATTATGAAAACGATGGCCAAGCTTGTTGAATTTCGATTTCCTGAGTATATTCTAAAATAGAGTAATTCGGAAAAAAGTTTGAAAATATTGATAAAGATGATAATGATTTGAAATATTTAGAATGCTCCAACATGTCTCATTAAGTCAAACACGCAATAATGGGATTTTAAATCAAAATTATAAAGGAGTTGATGCGGTCATTGAGAACCTGGCGCTGTAGTGGCCGCAATCTACAGTATTGACATCATAACACTTGATAAATGAGCCTGCCTTGGAACTGTGGAATACTAATAAATTGCTAGATGAAGAAAATAAATGAAGTAAAGTATGTTTTTAAGCATACGAAATGAAATGCAAGGTTATCAATAACAATACGACAAATGGTAATAAGTTGAATTGAGGAAAATGAAAGTCTCCAAGAAGAAGATTTTTGAGTGGCCTTGTTTTATTTTGGAGGAGCGTTGGACTATAAATTACAATTTCTATTTTTTCATGGTTGGTAATCAAAATTATAAATAAAACATTAATTCTGGTGTTGAAAAATATCAAAAAGCGAAATTACACTTTTATCATCAATGAGTTTTTGTTTGGGCTTTTCGAATGTATTACAAAGTGTAAGCAATGTACTGGTAAATAAAAATGAGTTGCGAAACCGCAAGAGTTTTAAACTCAACTAAGATAAATGGCTTGACATACGACGGGTGCATAACAAAATTTATTTATTTTGCTCAGACTTAATTTATATGTTTTTAAACCTGACGGTGCGTGATCTCTGGCCATATATAAACCTTTTTTTCATCACTACCAGTCTACATTTGTTGATCACTGGCTGTGTATAAACCTTTTCCCACCACTATCTGTAAACTTGCCTTGCTTTTGCATGGTGTTGTTTTTTAAGAAATACTGGTAAAACTATATTATTGAAAAACTTATATTTTTTTATCATGACTGGGGTAAAACAATGAGCAGCGTATACCAATCGATTTTTACTCAATGTTATTTCCATGGCAATTTCGAATATAATATTTTTTTTTATATTTCGTAACTCGTTTCGCTCGCTACCAATCAAACCCATTTGAAACTCCACTTACTCGTGACGTCACAAAGCCAATCAAAATTTTAATATCCACTTAAAACACAAACTAACCTAACGTTTTATGTAATACGATTAGGATAAATGGCTCGTCATACGATGGGTGCATAACAGAATTAATTATATACTTTGGTCAAACTTCATTTATATATTTCTTAAAAGTTGACGGTTCGTGATAACTGGCTATGTATAAGCCATTTTTCACCACTATAAATCAACTTTTGTGATCACTGGCTGCGTATAAGAATTTTCCCATCACTATCTTCTGTCAACTTTACTTGCTTTCGTATGGTGTTTTTTGAGCAATACCAGTAAAACAACAATTTTGGAAAACTTAATTTTTGATCAACTCTGGTAAAACAATGAACTGCTTACGGCAATCCATTTATACTGAATGTTATTTCCATGACGATTTCAAATATAATGATTATTGATATTTTATATATCGTTTCGCTCATGACATTGCATACCCAATCAAAACAATTTGAAACTCCGCCTAGTCGTGACGTCACATACACAATCAAAACTTCAAAAGAAACGGAAAATGCAGGAGGCCGTAGCATTTTATATAATATGAATGTTATTCCCATGGGGATTTCGAATTCCTTTTAGCCCGATTGGACAAACTGAAAGGAGATTTATAAGCAGCCTAGGTTACCCGCGGGGTTCTAAATTATAAGTGTATCATATTATATGTGGAGTGGTCAAATAGTTTTGTTTAGAGAAGAGACAGATGGCAACTCAGCCCTATATATAGACTAGCCACTGCATATACCGCACGGCGTTGCCAGTAACAGTTATTTTCGTGATATCAGGTGTGACCCACATCTCGCTAACCCTAGTGATTGCAACGAATTCCCATTTGGTTTGCTTCGCAAACCAACTTTACGGGCAACGCAATGTTGGCCTCGTCATTGTCAAATGCAGCCAAATTCGAATGGCGAAGAGATCAAATAGGCATGACGACACAATCTCTTCCAAAAATATAAATATTCAATTGAAAAATATTTATTAAAATAAAAGCAAATATATACGGTATCGATCTAATGTAAAATTTTCCTTACTCGCGACAGTTCTTTTCGTGGGGGCAAGTGGGACCTATGTTTGCGAACGCTCGCCAACTCCGGTGATTGCTACGCATTTCCATTTTATTTTGAATAGATCCAATAGACGTGACATCACAATCTCCTGCGAAAATATAAATGATATTATATTAAAAAATTATTTTTTTAAAGAAAATCAAATGTAACAATCTAATGTAATAAACTAATCAAATGTAATTATATAATGTAAAATTTTCCGCAGATTTCAAAACCGTTTAAATTTTTTATTTTATCTTTAACAATCTACGAGATAGAAAAATATACTGAAGAACGCCAGTTATCTGCACTGGTGTCCAAAATTAAGGTTACAGATACCTTTTTCAAAATAATTCAAAATAATTAAAAAACGATACCAGAAAACTTTATAAAATTTGTATATTATAAATTTTGAAGAACGGGTAGCACAATGTTAGCCTGCAGTTTGGAATAAATTTTATATGGTGTTAGTTTTGTAGAACAATGTGGAATTTGACAGTTTAAACATCTGGGAGTTTCTCTTGTAGTGTTGTGAATATTGTGTTAAGACCCACAAGTTTAACTGTTTGCAATGAGAATGAGTTCTCATCATCGTTTAGATGATTCAATGAGACGGAGAGGTTACAAGTGGCACCAAAAGTGGTATCCAGGTAGTGGAATCAATTCCAAACATGTGGTACTACCAACAGTAAACCCGGCCAAGGCCGCTCAAGAGTGACGACACCTGCACAGGATCTCTTCTTGGCATTAACAGCACGACGGCATATGCAGATAACAGCTACAGAGCTTTCTCGTGACTTTGCTGCTGCGTCTGGAAAAATAATTTCCAGGCAAACAGTATACAGACGTCTAGCAGAGAGGGCCCTTAACGCCCGGCGTCCAGTGGAGTGTCTCCCTTTGAACGCAGTACACAGGATAGCCTGATTGTCGTGGAGCGGAACACACCATTCTTAGACACACCAAGAATGGGGACGTGTTCTTTTCACTGATGCGTCGAGATTCAGTACACAGTGTGATTCTCGGCGAGTCTTCATCTGGGGAGAACGTGGAGCTCGCTATCATACCTCCGCGACGTAAGGGAAATCGACCAATTTGGTAGAGGAAACCTTGTCTAGGGCGGCATCATGTTGGGCAGTCGTACATCACTGCACGTCTTTGATAAGGGTAGTGTTACCTGTATAGCGATATAGGGATGAGGTTCTTGAACTCTATGTGAGGTTGTTCCCAGGTGCTGCAGGACTTGACTTCCTTTTTTGGAGGTCACACAGAGATCACATTGTTGATGATTTTCTTGAAGAATAGGATATTCGCCGTATGAGCTGGCCCACGAAGTCTCCGGATTTCAATCCCATAGAACATGTTCGGGAAGGTCTAGGAAGAATTTTTTGCACGACGTTATCCCCCTCCCAGAACACTCCAGGCGTTAAAATTGGCGCTTTTGGAAGAATGGAATATATTGCCGCAAGCATTTCTCGACACCCTCATTAACAATATGAAGGCTCGTTGGGACTTGTGAAGGTTGTATAGCAGTGCACGGTGGCCACATTCCATATTATACGGACCTATCCCGAGATAAATGCATCATGAGTTGACCGCTTTTGATATAACCTGTATCTTAACAAACAATTCAACTCTTTTTCATATTGTTATGTTCTTATATGCTTTCTCTCATAATAATATTTATCTGTGCCAAATTTCGTTGCAATAAACTGAATATTTCTCCAGTTCTCACAGATTTTATGTTTTTGACCTCAATTTTGGACATCAGTGCATATATATATATATATATATATATATATATATATATATATATATATATATATATATATATATATATATATATATATATATATATATATATATTAATAATATTCTTGAAAGATTTATTAATATCAACAGCTACACAACCCATGAATAATTATTTTTCGTAATTTCCTCAGTGCCATGTGATTTGCTTTTCAATTTTATTTTACTGTTTATGAATATCTTTTTGAAGAAGGGCTGGGGATTTTATTATTATTTTTATTTAATTTTTGTTTTTATGGACTTGTTGCAACGGAAGGTTGGTGTTAGCATTTAGTTCGGTTGTGTAAATGATGGCATTTGGTGGCTATTTTTAGGCTTGGTGTTGTTGATCTCCCGGCTGCTGCTGCGGGTTTGAATTCGTTTTGTTCCTGCTCTGTTTTGTTTTTGTTTTTCTTGCTCTTGGGTTGTGTTTGAGGAAGTATATGAGCAATTTTTTCAGCCTAATGCTGCTCATACGTAGAGAAAAACATTTAATGTTGTCTGGGTCAGGCTCCTCCCTTATGGCGCCCTGATCCACCAACGTTACTTGATTTTTGTCATTTTTTTTAAAGATTTTTCTTGTAATGTTTTTGGAAATTTCTAAGTTCTTGAAATTATATTGCTTACCATGAATATCTGCAGCTTCGGCGCGCTTGCTTGGGTAGTTTCGATTTTCGGTTTCTGGTTTAATGATGCACCCCGGCTGTTTGTTTCTTTTTTTGTAATATATATATATATATATATATATATATATATATATATATATACACCTCATACACCTCGAGGTGGCTGTTATCAACAACGTGAATCAAAGCACACTAGAATCTAAAGCTTGGCATGGTTCCAAAGTATCTAAGGCAATTCGGACGAAAAACGCTCGTGACGTCAGAGGTCGAAAATAATAAAATCGGCTGCCTTCGTCTTTCTGACGTCCCTCCGGAATCAAAGAAAGAAAAGTGAAAAAAAAAACCTACTAGATTCATGATTCATTTAAAAGTGTTCTAGATAATATTTTAAAATTTGGGGGTGATAGAAATATTGCAAAAAATTCGGACTACCTGTGCGCCCAATTTCAGTTTGTAGGTTCCATAGATTTATCAGAACATTGCGTACAGGACGCACATAAACAGAAAACACAGAGAAATTCTTCCTTTTATAGTAGTAGAGATACTAGCAACCCGGCGTTACTCGTGTTTAATTAATTAAATGTTGATTAAAAGTGATCAGATTATTCACTTCTCTTTCATAAAAAAATGAAAGCATTTTTAAAGTGTGAGGAAAATAATTTCTTAACATTGTTTAAACTTTTACACAGCTTCTGTAATTTACTTCGGATGCAAATATGCATACCTTATCTATCCATCCATATAATCCATGTAATCCATTTTATGTTCATCGCACTTCTGCTGTAAGACAAAACACTACTAAAGGTTTTCCTCAGGTGACTACTACAGAAGTTTATTTTGAGTTTTGGAGTGATTATGAATATACCCATACGCGCGGAGTTCATTTTGAGTAAAAATGGCGAATTTTCGATGTCAGATTTGCACTTAGTATTCCAATGAATATGTTTTACTTGTAGCATTCTTGTACGTGTTTTGCGATGATTTCGAATTTCATCATCAATGTGGGATGGTAAATTAAACTATGACGGCATTAATAACTAATTTAGTTTGAAGCAAACGCATTTTTTCCACGAAAATTCTATTCAGCTTCACGTGGAATAACGGACCTTTTCTTAGAAATAAATGTCAACAGTGTACACAAAAAAAACTCATTCGCTTACAATTTTTCAAAAAACAGATCGATTTTGCATCGTTTTTTAAAAGAAGATAATCACTGCATTCACCGTATGTTTTACATTGATCTAAGCCAAGGGTGGCCAACCTGTGGCGCATGCACCAAACTTGGCGCATTGGATGATTACAAGTGGCGCATTGCATTATTGTGCCTCCTTATTTTTTTTAAGTAGGTGCCATAACTGAAAATATCTTCATATTTTCAACAACATAATACTCTCAGTTTAATACATAAGAGCTTTCTTACTCCTCATTTCGTCGCAATTGTTTGAGTTTGCAATTTATATTTTGTGTGATGCGACGTACTTGTGATCTGTTTGTTCCTTTCAAGATTTTTTTGTACCTTTTAATGTGTTTTTTTTTCCACATTCCTGTTATATATCACTGTACAAAAGAAAATGAGCAAAAGAAGCGCAAAAAGTAAGAGAAAAAGTGAATTTAACGAACAGATGGAGTTATTTACAGCAAATCCATCAGGAAAATCGTTTTTTGCATTGTTTTTGAAACTACTCTTTCGCATATATAAGACATGATCTTAAGAAACCCTATAAAACACAGCATCAGGCTATCATAGAAGGAAAAATTAAACTTGTTCTCGGGTCGGAGTTACGTAAAGAATATGTGACTAAAAAAAGGAAGAAATCAGAAGACAAAATATTTTTGCTAATGTAAGTTGTGAAGCCGAGGTGATGACAGAAGCGTCCTATGAAATTGTTTTAGCATTGGCGAAAAAAAAATCTATTCTGACGGAAGAGCCTTGTATCCAAATATTTGCACGCCATTTTGGTTATAAAGGTATTGAGAAGAAATCAGACGAAATTGCAAAACCAATTCAGACTAATGAGAGATATATCGTGGAACTCTCTCTCTGGATGTATTTCAACAACTGGAAGACTTTTCTCTAGCTTTGGACGAATCAATGGACATAATTGATGTAGTCCAGTTATAAGCATTTTTGTAATAGGAATTTATTATAATTTTGATGTCTTTGAATAACTAGCCAGTCTGGAGTTATTGCATTATGAAACAAGAGGATCAGAGATATTTAAAATGTAAAATCATGCCAAGAAAATCTTAATTAGATTATTGTACTAATCTGTACGTGTACTGACGGTACGCCGTAAATGGCACTACAACTTTGCTTGGAAATTTTTTAAAATCGTATTGCACTAAAATATCAATGCATTTATTATACATCAAAAGGCACTGTGTAAAATTTAAAAAAATGCAGTATGTTTTGTTACCGGTTGTGAAATGTGTGATTAAAATTAGAACAAGAGCAATAAACAACCGAGAATTCAGAGAATATTGAATTATTAGATTTGGAATATGGTGAACCTTTTCTTTATTGTGAGGTGTGCTGGCTTTCTAGAGGACAGGTTCTGAATAGATTTTAGAAATTAAAAAATGCTATTTTTAATTTTTGAGACAGGAAATTGAACTTTCCTGATGAAAGATCCGTACTATTTAATAACAACTGGCTAATTGAATTGCCATTTTTAGTTGATGTACTAGCCATCCCAATTATCTAAATTCGACCCTACAAGGCAAGAAGGAATTATTTCCTAGCTTAGTAAATAGCTTTAATTCATTTAAAATGACATTAAATCTGTTCATCTCTCAGTTAGAAAATCAGGATTCGAGTCAATTTCCACACTTGAAAGAGCAGAGGGGATGTGCTGTGAAACAATTTGACCAAATATATTAAAATTAGTTATTACAAGCTTCATTTGAAAGTCGTTTTCTTGATTTGGCTACAGAAGAAAACTACATGCTCGCATTAATAAAGCATTTTCACTTAGTGAACAAAACGTAATGAAGATTCCTAGTAACATACGAATGATACTTATTGATTTAAAAACAAATTTATTATTGAAATTGAAGTTTCATGAGCTTCATTATTCAGATCAAATGCATGATTAATTTCTGGCGTGCGTTACACTGCAAACACTTTCCGGAACTAAGAAAATATGCAAAACAATGTATATGTCGTGTTGGAACGACATACAGATGTGATCATGCATTTTCATCCATGGAATTTATTAAAAGGAAAACGAGTTTGCGAATGACGGATTCAAATTTGAAGAATTCTCCGTAATAGACATTGTTTTACATACAATATAGTTGAATCATTTAAAAATGTTAATTATGTTGATAAACATACTTTTATTTTAAAAAAGCTACTAAGGATATGGCAGGACCATGAATGTTAAGAGGATGTGCCATGTATGTCGAGCAAAGTAGGACTTCCTCCCAATGGTTCTCAATAACATGGAAGGCGCACCCCCTCGCCTCTTGCCGTCTTCGATGGGCCTGGCACTACTCTGGTCTGCCAGTGTAGGCATGATAAACAACAACATGAATGTAAAGTAGAAAAGGTGCTTGAATTCTATGGCGCATCTGAACTCGTATGTGAAAAAAAATTGGCACATGGTATGTAAAAGGTTGGCCACCCCTGATCTAAGCATTGAGTAGGTGTAGGTGGAGAAAGCAAGTCGAATACTTCTTTCCAAGATGAGAAAAACCCAAGATGAAGTCACGGCACTTGTCGGGAAATACACCTTGTTTGGCAACATATCTTGAATCTTGACATACTAAATCAGTCGCTTTACTACTTTCTTCGCCATAGATATTTGACAAGTTTCAATAATGTGATTAAACAAAATTGAGCCTATTGGATTGGATGTCTTCACATTTCCTATAAAATCCTTTTTCTTGTTTTGTAATAAACGTTTTTTTGAAAAATTATCAAACTGGTCTCAAAAAATAATCTTAGTTTGCTTCATAACTCCAACAGCACTGTTTGTTGATTGTAATCATGTTTACTTTCCTACAATAATAATTAAAATTATAAGTGAATAATAAGAGTTAATTTCCATTTTTTTCTCTACAACATTTAAATCCTTTGTTTAGATAAAAATAGCCTTTTAATTTTACATTTTATTGTACAAATATTTTTAAAATGTTTTCAATATTTATCATTTAAGAAAACTTTTCTAAAAAGGTAAGCCAATAGGCTTTCTAACAAAATATTGTGCACAGATATCCCAATCCTATACATCTTTTTGAAAATAGGCACTTATATAATCTTAACCTGTATTCTACACTTGCACTTGGGGGTAGGTGCATACTAATTGGAATGATCAAATGTCCTCACGTTGGCGTGGTGTGGAAGTTTGGGGATTGGGGTACCTGCTCAGGTGTTGTTCTTGTCATCTGACCGTTGTTCAAAAATTACGTGGTGTTGTCCTCGGTTCTTTACTTTGGTTAGTGATCCCGGACAGTCGCCAAAAGTCCGTTGCGTTGCTCCAGTGAAACATTCATTAATTACCAACCTACCTATCTAACCAGTTCTGAACTTCGTATCCAATTGAATATTTCCTAAGATTCTTTCAGTTTTTATGTCAATAAATGTGGCTAGTTATATCTAGTAATTATATATGGTGTAGTGAAAGGCAAGATTGCAATACATGGAGAAATCTGGAAGCTACAGTTAGCTGAGAGGACGTGATGGCACAAGTACCTTGTGGATCCTTAAGGCGCCTGATGAGAGTCCTCTCGATCTTCTAGGGCACCCCTACGCTATTTGGTGTCGTGTGACTTTAAAGAAGACCCTAAATGAGAGTTCTCTCGATCACTTCAAGGGTACCACAACGCCATTTGGTGTCGTGTGACTTTTAAGAAGACCCTAAATGAGAGAATAAAATACAAAATTCAACCGTATTACCATAAGGGATATGTCTTTAAGCGCCCGTCTTCTATACGACAGAAGTACTAAGCTGCAGCAATCAAATACGGCAAGTATGTAAATGAAGATTATTTTTATTTGCTCAAATTGTAGTTTGTTAGTACAGTGTGTAAACCCACTGCGTATCATACAAATATTCAATGTATTCATTTGTGAAAGACGGGACCATTATTATAGAGCAGATTCCTACAAGCAACGAATGAGATTTTTTAGCATTGATATGCTTTGTGGTGTGAATGCAGTGTAATACTACTTGGAAGTCTTCTTTAATGTTGGTTTATTGGTTTAATCGCTCCATGGTAGGACTTAGCTCCATGGTAGGTAATTAGTGCAAGACATAGCACATACAGTATGAAGTAATAGACAAACACACAGTGACAGATTTATGAACATAGAAGAGACAAATACATCCAGAGAGGAATGCAACTGACAAGTATCGAATCTGACAAGTATTTACAAGGAGCATACACATTAAGCCCTTACGGATGATAATTATCAAAATATAATACATATGAAAAACTTTTAAATGAATGTTATATATATATATATATATGTAGTACCAACATAAATTATGCATTTTTGGATGCAGGAACGCAATTCATGCTTGTTTGCTTAAAAGTGAAAAATCACAAGTGCGTCTCATTTGTCGTAGTTTCAAACCGACACAAAATTTAGTGGAGTTAAAAGGTCAAAAGGTTCAAAAACAGTTACTGTTTGATTTCATATAATAGTACTAGAGTAGTTTGTGAGGGCGCTCAACGATTCAAATACGATTCGACTATGCGATTCAAATGGACACATGATATAGCGGAGTTACCAGGTGAAAAAGTTCAATAACAGTTACTTCTTGATTTCAATATTAGTGGTTGTGGAAACACTGTTGTGTGCGATGCTACTTTCCTGGTATGGTTTAGAATTCACTAACAGAAAAGTATAAGTGAGGATAGTTCCTACAACCGATAAAACAAGGCTTCGTCTGAAATAAATAATCTCAAATGCGGACAGAACAAAATCTTCCTTTTCAAAAGGGCTTTTTTCTAAATTCTTTCGCATTCCAGACCTTGCTCTAGATACAATTTTCTGATCGAAGGTGTCTTGAAATCTTCGCAATTCTATAGGCAACTGTCCCGCGTATAGTATGACAGCCATCATAAACGCAAAAGAGTTGAATCCAGTGATAAAAGTTTCAACTAACAAGGTTATATCCATTCTGTCTGGCTCCTTTTTAACAATATTACCAACAATATTAAAACATGCACAGAAATTTGCAATGCAAATGAAAAGCGTAGGCAAGGAAAATATTGCTTGGAAATCGGATAAAACGTCAAAAAGGTTTTCTTTCCTTTTCATAATATTTCTCTGCTTGATAACTGTGAATTCGTCTATCCGGCATGTATCTATTTCCTGTCTTAAGCGTTTCAGAATTCTGCAACACAGGTAGCAAATTTGACAGTAAAATAATGCCAACATGCTCGTAAGACATGGAAATAGGAAAAAGATGAGGATGCTTTTAGAAAATATAATGAAGCTATTCAGTTGCTTGTGTTGCTTTGGCATTTCGTATGTAAAATAATCAATATTATATGAACTTTTTCCATAAGTATAGCTGGTGGTCATTGTCACAGCGTAGAAAAAAGGAGTCACGAAGATGTAACAGAATATTGCATTAATTATCCTTCTGTTGTAACGTCCTACAGGCCCAGATAGTGCTTGAAGCTTCTGAATCAAAACAGCAGTGTTGCTCCTTTTGCGACGAAGGATAAAATAAATCGAAATACTCAAATAGGAACTTAAAAGGAAGGACAATACAAACTGCATATCATAACGCCAAATTTTAGAAACATAACATAATATTATGGTATGCAAATAAGTCGCAATCAAGAGACCTTGAAAAGCATAGGCAGATGCTTGTATCTTCCAAGATGTCTTTGACTCCTTCACGAGTCCACACCAGGTTAGAAAGCACAGTAGATAGTTACCACCAAATAGTTTCGAAGTTTTAGTTTTCCTAAACAGCATGCTTATTTGGATATATTTTTTATCAAAACTTGTCTGTGGTATTAATCTGAAATATATAAGACAGTTACTAATTTAATGTAAACAGAACTATCTCAAATCTATCAACTGTCCACTTAAGAGGTTTCCAAATGGTAGAATTTTGGCTTTATTGTCATTTATCTACTAGCTCTAAAATGGCTGAATTTTTCTTTGCAGCTAAGGCTAAGGGCTCTGAAATCGCTGAAATGTACACAGACCAAGAAACAGTGTAAATTGCGTAATGAAAAGATTCCTGAAGTTCACTTCATCAGAAGTTTTCAAGTAAACAGCTCGTATCAGACAAGAAAGAAGAGCTCCTGCAACTTTACTTGAACTATATGAAACAGTCTTCCGGTAATTCTCAGGTCCAACTAAAGCCAGACTAGGAGAGAAAAGAGTTTGTACGTGTGTTCATTATCAAGCTGAATATAATGCATATCGAATTAAAAAATAGCTTTCATGAAACTGATCAGTCATGTTACGAAAGTATATATCGAGCTAACCATTCGGCAATAAATTATCATTTGCTTCTTATAACGACTTTTTTATTTCTTTTTCTACGACTTAAATTTATTTCTCAACCTTCAGTATATCATTAATCACGAATAAAATACTTTTATGAATTCATCTTTTACTTGTTTTGAAACAAGAGTGAGCATCGAAAGTTTAAGAGCGAACACGATTGACAATTGAAATTTCTTTAGTTGCCATGACAACACGTTAATAACATTTCTCGAAAAGCTCAAAAGGCTCCTTTTAATTATTTGATACTATCAAATAGTATCGAGTATATAATCGAGGGATTTCGCTTGGTACTGTCACCATGTACAAGGATATGTTTCCAAAACTTTAAACTCGATTTCTGACAAAATGTGTTTTTGTAATTGGATGCTTGTTGCAACAGTGATAACTTCACACTGAAATTAGCTATAATAATTATTTTTATGGCAATATAATCTATATAATACAGCTGATGTTTTGATCCTAAATCAAAGTTGTTACTTAAAAGATGAATTTTTAATCGATTTTTAAATATTAAAATACTAGAATTAAAAAAAGAATTTTTAGACTTTCTTATTAAAAATTTTTTTAAATAAACTATTATTGCCAGCAGCTTGATGGAAGTCCAAAACATGGAAAATAATATTAAACATAATTTCCAACAAGAATTTTCTTTCTGAACAAATTAGAATTTCAGGTATCATTTATCATGCTTATTATCTAATTTTATATAAATTAGATCATTAATAATTAGTTTATCTGATTTTTTTCTCACTGGAATCAGTCCCGCAGGTTTCATTCTTCCCTGGGTGCTTTTCAATATCCATAAACATTTCCTTCTGCTTTACTGATTTACATAGAGAAATCTACTTGAAGTTGTTTGTCGCAGATGGATTAAATATGGCGCTTGATTCATAAAACTCAAAACAACAACCAACTTTTTATAATTAAACGCGATTCTACTGTTTTTTGCTACGTTTATACACATATCCATTTAGAAAAAAAATTATATTCTTGTTTCTAGTGGATCATATTATTATTTCTAGTGGATCCAATTCTTCTTTTCTGACATCATGTTCTGAATTTCATGTCTATAGATGGACCAAATATGGCGCAAGATCCATAAACAAAAAACAAAAACCAGCTTTTTTCAACACAGTTGAATAGACTGTTTTTTGCAACAAGAAACCCAATTGTTTAATATCCATCGTCGAATGCAGAAGACCCACTGTAGAAAATGACACTATTTTTCCCAGAAGACGAATCTTCGTTATAACAATTAATATTGTCTTTATATTCGATGGCTGCACTCACAATAAAGTTTCTTGTGTAGATAAGCACACATCAATGCAGGATATGTTTCAAAGCTACGACTACATGCTGCGGTCAAACAGGTCAAAACTGGTAAACAAGGAAGAATTTAGGTTGCAAAAAGTACAAATACATGCACGTTCCTTAGAGTGTTAGACGATTCTGTAAGAAGTTTCAAATAAAATGTCCTCAACGCACTGTACTACGAAACTTTAATTACGGATGAAAAAAATTGCTCACATACAGGCTGTCTATCACTTCTTCACCTTAGTATGCGGTGTAAGAGTATGCGTGTGTGTTTACTATCGATGAAATCCATTTGGCATTTGAAGTTCCTAAAGAAAAACGGTTAAATTTCATATACCCTGGCACCTCTTAAAATGTGTACAAGAAATTTCGAAACACTGTGTTTGGCTACCTACAACATCTTTATACTAGATCAAAGATTAAAAATAATTCTCTTTGGAATGACCCGTTTTGGTCAAAGACGGTAAATGGTAGAGTGGAATTTATACCTGTGAATGCGTAAGAGGGTTGCGAAAAATATTAATTTTTTTTCAATGGGTGTCGGCCTAAACCTTTTTAATCAGTGTGTCCTATCTTGGTGAATTTTGGCTAGAATTCTCCAGTTTTTAATATAGCAAATGCCAAAGCTATTGTCTCCATAGTCAATAAATCAAAGGTTTGCTCTTTCTACAAGCCTAACTCCAATTCGGGCATTAAACATAGAGCATTCAAATGATATGCCACATCTCATCCTATGCTTTATATTTTTATACAGGGTGGTCCCGAATTCATGGTACAAACTTTAATGGTAGGTACAGGACATTGTAACAATGATTTATTGTATAGGAATGTATAGTCGCAAGTGACGCGGTGAGGCGAAAACAGGGGAAATAACGGCCGAAAGGAAAAACAAAGATTTTATTGAAAGCGTTGTTGACAAGTGTCATGTTTACAGTAATTGTTCAAAATTGCGTCCACCAGTATCGATACATGCTTGACAGCGTCGGTGGAGCGATTGGCGTACACGTTCAAAGATGCCTGGTATTTCACGCACACCTGCAGCAGCTACAGATAAGCGAGCGACGAGATCCTCATCTGAGTCAACTGGAGTCTCATAAACAAGATGCTTTAGATGTCCCCATAAAAAGTAATCGAGGCTCGATAAATCGGGAGATCGGGGTGGCCAAGGGACTGGTCCACCACGCCCAATCCATCGAGTACCAAACGTGGCATTCAGGTAATTCCTACTGCGATGCATCATGTTCAACAGCGGCTAGACATCTACTGCCCTCTACCGGCAATGATACCAACCGATCACTCCATTTCTCTTTCCTTTTATTTCCCCTGTTTACGCCTCACCGCGTCACTTGCGACTATACATTCCTATACAATAAATCATTGTTACAATGTCCTATACCTACCATTAAAGTTTGTACCATGAATTCGGGACCACCCTGTATATTTAACATAACTTGATACTCTGTACAGATATCACCCCACTCAATTTTTTTGTATGGCACCAAATATACTTAAAATTTTTCTATCGAAGAACTGTGGCGCATTTTCGACATTCATGTAGACAATCAAGTATCAAGACAATCATTACAGTCCAAGTATATTTTGGCATAAGAAATCACATAACTAATTACATTTTTGATATAACTACTCATGGAGTGCAAAGATCTGTTTTATTCCCTAGGCCCCTTAGTGTATTAGGACAGTAGAACAGTAGAAGCTCATCGCTATTAATTACCTCGTCACTAGAGCTCAGTAATGCATATAGTAAAAGTATTTTACGATAATACTCAGTATCACGCATGGAATTGGATTTCTATCATTAATTAACTACCACAGCAAGAGTGGCCTAACCACAAACATTCCCAATGGAGATAAATGCGATTTTTTGGCACTCTTTTTTATATATTTGTGTTTATCCACAGTATGATTTAAGGTTCTAAAAATATGCTTTTCAACGATCTAGGATGAGTTATTTAGAAATTTTAGAAGACGAACCTGTACATTTAAAGAAATAAAAGGTAATAATGCAAGTTTTGAGGTTTTCTGGGTTAGGCCGCTCTGGTTCTCACAGCCTCAATTTAAAGTACAATTATTTTCAATGTATTAGATAAAGCCATTCATTCAATATGAAATAATATTTTAATGTTTTAATGGAAACATGTAATGATCTTTTACATAATCGCAGCAATACTCTTAAGTGATATCGGTTCTTCAGCTACGACTCAGCAATCAAAATGTAAACTAATTATTCACTGTCTGCTAATGTTATTAACGATTTGTCATGGCAACTACTGAACAAATACATACAGAATTAGAGAAATTCAATCTCCTGTTTCAACAAAAATAAACGCGAATACAAAGGAATCAGTCGATCAAGAAGTCACAAACGGGTAGACCATTCAAAGCTGTTGAAGTCGTATAAGACAAATTAGAATGTGCTGTCGTGTGGTTACCTCAAAGTAAATTTTCTCAAAAATTTTTTGTTGTTTTTGATGAAAACTTCAATGTTGTAATTAGGAATTTATCATTACAAGACATAATTTTAAACACATAACCAAAGATCATATCATTTATATCCTTTCCGTGTTTTCGTAAATAGTAAGAACATCCGGAAGACTATTTCAAGCCCGTCAAGTTGGGTGGCAGAAAAATATCCATCTATCCTGATACAAGCTGTGTATATATCTCATTCTGACTTATTGGACAGCCTGACATTTCTGTGTATATCTTTAGAACTGTCTGAAGGCCTTCGCACTCCAAAGAACAGTTTCTTTCACAGATATATAAGTAAAATTCAGCAAGTAAGTTCAATGGTGCATTACCAAATGTCAACCACTTAAAAACCCCATTAATCTACCTTTGATGAACTCGATATTATAGGTTTACCTTTCTTATTAACTGTTTTGCCCTAATTAACCTCACAATAAACAAGGTATCAGTAAAAGTATATTTCTAGGTAAATATGCTAATTACAAAAGCTAAAACTTCGAAACCGTTTGTTGTTAACTATCTTCTGTGTTTTCTCAGCTGGTCTGGACTTGTAGAGAAATCTAAGCAATCTTGGTCGCAAAGGGCTTGTACCTATGCATTTCAATGTCTCTTAATAGGGATGTATTTGAATTATGTAATACTCACATATCTCACTGGAATTTCACATGAAAATGCGCAATTTGTACTGTCCTTCATTTTGAGTTCTTCCTTGAGTGTTGCAAATTATCTGGTCCTACGCGGCAAACGCTACATCACTGCCATTTTGATTGAGAAGATTCAAGAACTATCTAGACCTTCGAGGCGGAACGAAGTAAACATGTTAAACTCAATTTTTTTTTACGTTTGCATTAATTCTATTGTATACGCTGTAACAATGACAATCAACTTGGATTACGAAAATAGTTATGATTTTTCGTTGTTTTTCACATACAATAAACCTATAGAGCAGAAACAAATGAAATACGTCATTACATTTATCAATAGCATGGTCATCTTTTTCCTCAACCCATGTCTAACGTGCATATTTGCTTTTGTTTACTGTGACCTTTGTAAACAATGTTGCGCAACTTTAAAACGCATCACATTAGAAATCAACCGTTTCCAACCTGAGGAATTTACTCTCTTTAAGCAGACATATTATCTGAAACAAAGAGCAAAACTTTTTGACGTTTTCGACGAGTTACAAGCAATATTTTCACTGCCTACACTATTGATTTTCGTCGCAAACTTCTGCTCATGCTTTAATATTGTTGGAATTATTGCTGTGACGGATCCCAGCCGCATGGAGGTAGTCCTGTTAGTTGACACGCTTTTAGTAGGATTCAACTCCTTTGTATCTATGATGGCTGTCATATTATACGCGGGACAGTTGCCAATAGAACTGGGAAGATTCAAAGAAGCTTTCGTCAAGAAAATCGAAGCCAGAGCGATATCTGGAATGCGAGAGAATTTTGAAACGAGCACGTATAATATGAAGGGGTTCGTTCTTTCCGCTTGTGAAGTTATTTATTTCACAAGAAGCCTTTTTTTGTCGGTAATAGGAACTATCCTAACTTATACTTTACTCCTAGTGAATCTCAACCAGAGTAATAGTATCGCACATGAACATGCTGTAACAGAGAAAGTTGGAAACTCCATTTAAATCATCCTTTATATTTTCTAAGAGCATGAGCACTACACTGTTTCCTTTATATGAAAGTGTATGGTTTATGTATAATGTTTTTCTTAAAAATTATGAAACAATATGCTTTTCGTAGGAAAAACTCATAAAATGTCTCAAAGCAGAAACTAATGGGTTCCAAATAACTTTCTTTTATGGTTCCACTTATTAACTCTTTGAAGTATACTATTTTAAAGAAGAAAAACAAGTTACACAATTTTTTTAGTACAAAAAATATTGTTAACAAAACGTTTATTTGAATCATTTTTAAATATTACACAAAAGGAGAAAAAATATTAAGTTTTCAATAAATCCTTCATTACAGAGTGGGGCATAAATAATACTTACATGCAACTAAAGGTTTAAATGAAAGTCACTGAAACACTTTTTTTTTCTTATACTGTGACACTTTGCAGACAGTACAGCACTGTGAAGTGCGAACACATAGAAGCGCTTTCGTGCTTGAGACAGCAGAGCGCACATCATCTCCAAGTAGTACGTTTCTAATCTTTTACTATCCTTTCCCATGAAACAGTGGGATTTGATTTTTTATTTGCAGTGGAAGTGGCTGTTGTTCTTAATGGCGCATTTTTATTGACTATTGTCAATAAACACTTCAGTTGTACCGCTCCTTGAAAAGTTTCAGCTTCATGTATTGACTCAACTGTTAATAAATCTTGTATGAATTAAACAACAATAGCTGCATCCAAAAAAAAAATAGTATTCCTTGCCACCATTTTTACTACGTCGGTTATGTTTATACGAAGCAATAGCTCATTAAATTTATCCTCTGCATTCATGTACGCATTATTATATAACTAGCCACTGCGTAACTAGTAAGGCGGTGCCCATGTTGTACATTGTGGGGTTAGATGTGTCCATTGCGAACGCTTGCCAACCACCGGTGTTTGCTACGCATTTCCATTTGCTTTGCTTCGCAAACCAATACTATGGACGCCTCGTCATTGTGAAATGCGGCCAAATTAGAATTGCGAATAACTCTATTTTGTGTGACGTCACAATCGCTTGATGAGTGGGGTGCCAACTCAGGTGTTATCTTGTCTTCTAACCATGGTTCAAATTACGCGGTGTTGTCCTCGAATCTTTCCCTTAGGGGATTGATCTCGGACCATAGTTAATAGGTCTTTGTGTTGCTGGAGTACGTTAAATAAAAATTACCCACTTTCCTCGGATATTTTGTTAGGGGATTGATCCCGGACGGTTGTCAATAGCACGTTATATTGCTCTAGTACAATGTTAACTGAAAATTACCAATTACCCGGACCATATTCAATAGGTCGTAGTGTTGCTCGAGTACGTTTAATAAAACTTACCGAATTACCTCGGATATTTTCCCTAGGAAATTGATCCCGTACGTTCGTCAATTGCCACGTTGTGTTTCTCCAGTACGACGTTAATCAAAAATTACCAATTACCTCTGGTGTTTACTTTAGGGGTTTGATCCCGGACCATCAATAGCACGTTGCGTTACTATAGTACGACGTTATTTAAAAGTTACTAATTTAATTTTTCCGACGATTTCAAATTCGTTACAATTTTTATTATGTATTACAATTTTGGGGGGGGGGGACAAAACACGCTAGATTGGATTCTCGGTGAAAATCTAATTGCTTCTTTACGAGGTTAACCGATGCGAAGGTTACAACTGAGGTACGGGTGACGTAACATTACGCAGCGAAAGACAACGACTAAGTCAGAAGGCAAAAAAAAAAAAAAAAAAAAATTGAAGAATTTCCGTTGGCTCTTGTATAATTTTTAAAATCCATTTAAGACACATGCGAATTTTACACATTTTACTGCAATGCCAATCAATTTCTATTTTCTAAATTTAGAGTTTTAAGTTATTGAAGAAGGCAGTTGAGAAAATTGAATGGTAAAAGAGGAGTAAGAAAACATGCTTTTTTACTTAAAACATAGAAAAAATGAGTCTCCTATTTTTTTTAAATTTTACAACTTAAATGTGTGTCTCATTTTTAACACAGCAAACAATGAAATGTGTTGGTTTGGGTAATGCAGTATCTTATAACCCCAAATTACTCAGATAAAATAGGCAGATAGAAAAATAAGAAGTATAGTTTAATAGATATATTTTTAAATGTTAAGATCATTTAAAGCATTTTTTATCTATAATTTTGAAATAATAATTTAAAATTAAAATTTAAATTAATTTTTTTAAATCAAATTTTTAATTACAATAATAAAATTTGGCACACAGGTAGTCCTAATTGTTTACAATTTTATAGTGCAGCTCGAATAAAATTTTAACTAGAACATTTTATATTTAATTTAATGAGATATTATTTAATTATTATTGTTGTCCTCCGAATGGCATCAGTCTTTAATCTGTATCGACTAAATCGGTATTTTCTATGCGTGTGCTCCCGGTCACTGGATATTCTTTAAAAAATGTATCACTTTTTTAAAAGCATATAAACTTTTTGTTGGCGTTAACTTTTAGTTTTGATTATCGTAATCTATAGCATAAGTATATTTTAATTTAACATGTATCCTCTCTTTTTGGAACTGGCTCACGGTTGTGCAATATATTGTTTGTTATTGTTTCTTTTTTAGAGTACGACAGGTTAGATTTTGATTTTTTTAAAGCATATTAACTTTTTGTTTGGGACTATCATAATCTAAAATATAATTATATTTTCATTTATTGTACTCCCTCCATTCTTTAAACTGGATCACGGTTGTGCAATACTTTGTTATTGTTTCTTGTTTAGAGTACGATAGTTTGGACAAACCTAACCCCAATTCGGACATTAGACATAGGACATTCAAATGATATGCCACAGCTCATCCTATGATTTATATTTTTATGTATTTAACATAAGCTGGTTCCTTGTATATATAGTATAACTCGAAAGTGGACTTTATTCACCCCACTCGATTTCTTTTTATGCCACCAAATATCCTTAAAATCTTTCTATCGAAGAACTGTGGCGCATTTTCGACAATCTAGTAGACAATCAAGAATCTGGACAGTCACCACAGTCCAAGTATATTTTGGCTTTATAAATCACATAATTAATTAAATTTTGTATATAACTACTCATGGAGTGCAAAAATCTGCTTTATTCCCTCGGCCCACTAGTGTGTTAGTGGCGTAGTAGAGTAGAATCCCATCCCTATTAATTTCCTCGTCGCTAAAGCTCAGTAATGCATCTAGTAAAAGTATTTTACGATAATACTCCGCATCACCTATGGAATTGAACTTCCACCATTAATTGACTATCACATCAAGATTGGCCTAAACACAAACATTCCTAATGGAGATAAATGCGATTTTTTGGTACTATTTTTTATATATTTGTATTAATCCACAGCATGATTTAAGGTTCTAAAAATGTGTTTTTCAACAATCTAGGATAAAAAAAATAAAAGGTAATAATGCAAGTTAAGAGGTTTTGTGGGTTAGGCCGCTCTGGCTCTCATAGGATCAATTTAAAGTACAACTCTTTTCAATGTATTAGATAAAGGCATTCATTCAATATGAAATACTATTTTAATGGAAACATGCAATGATCTTTTACATAATCGCAGCAATACTCTTAAGTGATTTCGGTTCTTCAGCTACGAGTCAGCGATCAAAATGTAAACTAATTATTCACTGTCTGCTAAGGTTATTAACGATTTGTCATGGCAACTACTGAAAAAATACGTTACACAATTAGTGAAATTCAATCTCCTGTTTCAAAAAAAAAATAAAACGCGGATACAAAGGAATCATTCGATCAAGAAGTCACAAGCGTTGTAACCACTCAAGCCTGTAAATTCGTATAAAACAGATTAAGATGTGGTGTCGTGTGGTTAAATCAAACTAAATGTTCTTAAAATTTGTCTGATGTGTTTGATAAAAATTCAATGATATAATTCGGATTCAATGATATAATTTACATCCATTCCTTTTTTTCGTAAATAGTAAGAACGTCCGGAACACTATTTCAAACCCGTCAAGTTCAGCGGCAGAAAAATATCCATCTATAATCACACAAGCTGTGTATATATCTCATTCTGACTTATTTGACATCTTGACATTTCTGTGTATATCTTTAGAACTGTCTGAAGGTCTTTTCGGTCTACGCACTCCAAAGAATAGTTTCCTTCACAGATATATAAGTAGAATTCACAAACGAGTAGACCATTCAAGGCTGTTGAAGTCGTATAAGACAAATTAGAATGTGCTGTCGTGTGGTTACCTCAAAGTAAATTTTCTCCAAAAATTTCTGATGTTTTTGATGAAAACTTCAATGATATAATTCGGAATTTATCCTTACAAGATATAATTTTCAACACATGAACAAAGATCATATAATTCACATCCTTTCCTTGTTTTCGTAAATAGTAAGAACGTCCGGAAGACTATTTCAAGCCTGTCAAGTTCTGTGGCAGAAAAAAAGTCATCTATCCCGATACAAATTGTGCATATATCGCCTTATTGGACATCCTAACATTTCTGTGTATATCTTTAGAACTGTCTGAAGACCTTCGCACTCCAAAGAACAGTTTCCTTCACAGATATATAAGTAAAATTCAGCAAGTAAGTTCAATGGCGCAATGTCAAATGTCAACCACTTAAAAATCTCATGAATCGACCTTTGATGAACTCAATATAATAGGTTTACTTTTCGTATTTACTATTTTAGCCTTATTATCGTCACAATAAACAAGGTACCAGTAAAAGAATATTTCTAGGTAAATATGCTAATTACGAAAGCTAAAACTTCGAAACCGTTTGTTGTTAACTTTCTTCATTGTTTTCTCAGCTGGTCTGGACTTATAGAGAAATCTAAGCCATCTTGGTCGCAAAGGGCTCGTACCTATGCATTTCAATGTCTCTTAATAGGGATGTATTTGAATTATATAATACTCACATCTCTCTCTACAATTTCGCATGAAAATGTGCAATTTCTATTGTCCTTCATTATGAGTTCTTCCTTGAGTGTTGCAAATTATTTAGTCCTACGTGGCAAACGCTTTAACACTGCCATTTTGATTCAGAAGATTCAAGAACTATCTAGACCTTCGAGGCGTAACGGAGGAAGCATGAGAAACTCAATATTTTGTTACATTTGCATTAATGCTATCGTATACGCTATAACAATGACAATCAACTTGTATTACGGAAATAGAAATAATTTTGATTTATCGTTGTTTTTCACATACAACAAACCTATACAGCAGAAACAAATGAAATATGTCATTACATTTATCAATAGCATGGTCATTTTTTTCCTCAACCCATGTTTAACGTGCATATTTGCTTTTGTTTACTGTGACCTTTGTAAACAATGTTGCGCAACTTTAAAACGCGTCACATTAGAAATCGACCTTTTCCAACCTGAGGAATTTACTCTCTTCAAGCAGACATATATTCTAAAACAAAGAGCAAAACTTTTTGACATTTTTGACGAGTTACAAGCAATATTTTCACTGCCTACACTTTTGATTTTCGTCGCAAATTTCTGTGCATGCTTTAATATTGTAGGATATACTGTTGCAATTCATCCCAGCCGCATGGAAGTAGCCCTGTTGGTTGAAACGTTTTTAATAGGATTCAACTCCTTGATATCTATGATGTCTGTCATACTATACGCAGGACAGTTGCCAATAGAATTAGGAAGATTCAAAGAAGCTTTCGTCAAGAAAATAGAATCCAGAGCAATATCTGGAATGCGACATAATTTTGAAACGAGCACGTATAATATGAAGGGGTTTGTTCTTTCCGCATGCGGAGTTATTTATTTCACAAGAAGCCTTTTTTTGCCGGTAATAGGAACCATCCTAACTTATACTTTACTCCTAGTGAATCTCAACCAGAGTAATAGCAACGCACATGACGATGCTCTAACAGAGTGAATTGAAAACTCTGTGTAAATCATCCCTTATATTTTCTAAGAGCACGACTATTACATCGTTTCCTTTACATGAAAATGTATGGCTCATATGTAGTATTTTTCTTAAAATTATGAAAAAATATGCTTTTTGTAGTATGTCATTTAAATGTCTCAAAGCAGAAATTAATTGGTTGCAAATAACTTTATTTTATGGTTCCAGTTCTTAACTCTCTTTAAGCACACGATTTTAAAGAAAAAAAATCATGTTGCATAATTTTTTCAATACAAAAAAAATTGTTAACAAAACGTTCATTTGAATTATGGATCATGATAATTGGAAAAAAGATATATTTCCCTGTTATCGGTCCAACACAACATTGTTACTAACTTACTATTGCGTTTTGACGTGTGTAAATTTTTCTTTTCAGTTATTTAGACATATAACGTTAGTTCATAGCATTGCCAACTCAACGAAAAACTTTAAATAAAAGCTTAAATTGGTATGGCTATGAGTAATTTCAACTTTTTGAGGTTGATTAAAAAGTTTCGTACCTGTCATAAAAAGCTAAGCAAAACGTGGGAGAGTTTTTAATACTCCAAACAACATGTGTAATCTTAAATTTGTTTGGATCCAAAAAATAATAATCAGTTTGGTAAAGTTTAAATTTTTAAACGTATTACGATACGACAATGCATTTCACATCATGATGATAAGTATTAAGGTACTCCGAATAAATGCCAGTTACGAGTAATTGGGTTGTACTCTTAAAGGACGATATATTTTTTATTGCATTTATAGAACTTAGTTGTAAGAAAGAACAAAGGAATAGAATAAAAATATTTGCTTATGTGAGTAGTATTAATAGGAATTTTCAGCTGAATATATGAAGGGCCTCATCATCTAAAATGATATTGTGGAGTATTAATGTTGCGTAAAGCAGCAATCATTCAAATGACTCAAGGCGCACGTTCTAACGAATCAAGTTTAATTGACCGATTATATTTATCAACAAAAGTAGAATAAAAATTATATTTAGTGATAAC
This sequence comes from Metellina segmentata, assembly GCA_947359465.1. Lineage (NCBI taxonomy): Eukaryota > Metazoa > Arthropoda > Arachnida > Araneae > Tetragnathidae > Metellina > Metellina segmentata. Next base: position 39,041,691 of record OX375877.1, on the reverse strand, counting down.
CTTTGTCTTGTTTGATGGATCAAGAACTTTTTGATGGATCAAGAAATGTTTGACCCATTCAAACGTTATCGTTCAAGTGATGAATCATCTGTCATTTGCTTTAAAGATGAAACTTGTCTTGTACTTGTGAACTACGGTTTTTTAAGGTTGATTAAAAAGTAGGTTCGCTTTCGTAGATAGGCAAGTCAGGTTTTCTTTCAAGCCACTAGTGCATGTGGTTTTTTTAGATATAAAATAGTTAAATATAAAATAGTTAAATATAAAATAGTTAAATATAAAATAGTTAAATATAAAATAGTTAATAATACAAAATAGTTAATAATATAAAATAATTAATATTATAAAATAGTTTTAAAAAATGGGCCTCAAGTGGTCTGAAAGTGTAAACCTAACATTTTTAGAACTCTATCATAAGCCTGATTGTCTTTGGAACCAACGATTAGATCAATATAAAAATAAAGATGCAAGAGAAATTGTTCTGGGTTCTATTGTCAAAGAAATGGAAATTGATGGTCTTACTATTGCTGATCTGAAGAGCAAAATTAAGTTACGATTTAAATAAAATTGTTGTTAGTTCTTTTAACAAAACTTCTACTATCTGTACAACTTAACGCACACCTGCTTTTGAGGCCATTTTAAAACTGAAATTGTAGATCAGTTTCTATTGAAATGTGAGAACAAAACTGATTCAAGCAATATTAAACTTTTGTTCATCATCTATTATCGGTGAATTAAACTTGATTCGTGAGGAAGCGCCTTAAGCTACTAGAATAGTATATCTTTCAACTATTCAACAATAAATCTAATTAACAGCTGATTTCAAGTACCTCTGCTCTAAGCAGATAGTTCGCTTGATGATGTACAGCCTTGTCTTAACTAATCCAAAGAGGCATTTTTCTTTTGAGAAGTTTTAGGTGGAGATACCATCCAATTAGTTCATCCTCCCTTGTTTTGATTATACTGACATCCTGCTACTTGAGTGAGAAATGTTGAAAGAGGAATCGGATAGCGGACAGAAATTGATTGATACGAAGAAGATTAGTATGACGCCACTTGGTTCTTTTTTCGAATACGATTTTCAGAACTTCTGTAATAAAAATTCCAAAGAATTAATTCTGAATTGTTATATAACAATTGATTGTCAACGATGATCAGATTAAACGCAAAGGTCACCCATACGTCGATAAACTAAATTATAAGGCAAGTCATATGTGTATTAAGATAGGTAATTTTAGTAAAGATAGTAAAATCTTCACATGATTCGTTTGTTCACACTAAAAATCTCTTAATTAATGTGAGCTATAAGAGATGCAGATTTATGTGAAGATAAATAAAGACTACTCTAGAATTTTGACAAACTGTGTGTCATAATTTGTTTCGTAACTCGACATGTCACTCCATAGTAATATTTCGTCGTACATTACTTATGTGGAATTATTTTATTGCGCTTACCTTGCTCTTCTACACCTGTATTTGATGTCAGTTAAAATCTTGATTTGAATTCCTTAAGAACCTAAGCACTTTTAAATTAATTGATTCGATAAATGTTGTGAACACCATTAATATGTAATCTTTTTCTGTATCTGTAAATAGTGTAAACTAGTAATTACACTTTAAACAAACTGAAGAATCTCTCCTATCGTCATTTTTGTATTTGTCAAACTAAGATATATAAATACCACTGAACCAATTGGTTAGTGAAATACCGTCATTCTGCGTCAACTTATATTGAAAATTAACTGTAAATATCACAAGAAAAGGAAATTTCAACTTTGCTTTTACGGAAGAAATTTTGTTTCTTCAGTATTTTGTTTCTATTGTACTGCAAGTACATAAAATTTCCTTCTAGTAAATACAAATTTATTTTACATGGAAAAAGATGACACACATGTTTATATGGAAAGATGTAAACCAACTGTTTTTAACTTTTAATAAAGCTACGGAAGTTGATGAGAGGGTTGTTGAAACTCAAATACTGATCAGAGGGCGCTACGTACACTCTGAAGTGCGATAGACGTTGAACCTCTTGTCATAACTGCTTTTGTGAACTTTGTGACACCATGCTTACTATTCTGTGTTTCTTTGTTGTGTTTGTTGTTGTGTTTTATGATGTGCTTGTGATAAATATAAAATGATAAAATTAATTAAAGATTTAGATTGACTTTTTCACGTCTGACAGGTAAGAGAACCTTTGGAAATTCATTTAAGAACTGTGCGAATCCATGCGAATTAGAAATTGTAATAAAGGTTGCGCTTTGCTCAAAAAGTCAGCGAAGTTTGGTTCCTGTGTGTATTTCTCTTTTCTGTATCAGTACAATTTTTCGCTGTGTGTGTATATCCATCTACACAGCAAAAAACGCGTCAGTGTATTGCGTAAGTTGCAGTGAGGACCATATCCAGCGTATTGCAGATTGTCCCCCAAATAGAAATTTTAAAATGAAGTCTTTTCAATATAAAGCCTTTTTCAAAACGTTTCTTACCGTGACGCCTGATAGCTTGTGGAGTCCCGAACTCCTACAAACGTGACATCATATGCTTCCAATGCATCCAGTCATTTATTACAATTGCCAAAACTAATGAAGTAATCACAACACTTTTTTTCAATCTGACCACATTTTTTCTCTCTTCGTTGGTCCTTCAATTTTGAGGAATTTTTTATTTATTGAGTCTGGATTTTTTTATAAATACTAAACTTCAGAAACAGTCTCCAGTTCGTCTCCGGTATTTCCGATGACAGAATGGGTCAGTAGAGGGTCATTAAAAAAGTAACAACAAATTCGTCTGCGGATTCCATTTGAACACCTAACAATCTTATTAGTTTTTGAATAAATGCAGTAGGTATACAATTGTCCAAACTCCAACTTTAAGCAAATGGACATACCCACTAGGAAAGTTACTTACTAATAAAGAGATAATTCTGTGTGTAAATTACCAGAACAGTAGGTAGGTATTTTAATAATTGTTGTACTGGACCAAACAACGGACTATTGACCGCGGCCCTCTAGAACAGTAGACAAACACTATGAGTGAATCGCGTGCTAAATTATGTCGTTTTTTATGGCCATAAGAATGGGCTAGGTGCGAACGCTAGTACTATGGTAACGGTCCTGGCTGTTACCTGTCTTGGTCGAAGACTAGCACCTTGGTCCAAAGCCCTTGTCCTTGTGGACATCTATGCAGTCTGTTTTCAGAATTTAAAAAGTTAAGGGTCCGTTGTAGCTATAATAGTACTTTCTGGCTCATCTCTGAAGTATCCCTTAAGACTTTTACCAACTACTATGATGTTCAGAGCATTTAATTATTTTAGAAGTAACACTTAGAAATATTGCCATGCCGGATTGATAGTGGCTTTAGCTAAATGTCTACCCCATCATAAATCTTCATTTATCGCGAAATACCTTTTTAAATATTGATATCTTTAAATTCTTTTATCTAAAAGGTCAAAGAAATTTCTAACTAAGCTCCGGTGCACACATTCGGTTTTTCAACATGCGGCGCCGCTGAAACAACGCAAGTGCGGTTTGAGATACATTAGATCCAATGGAGTAGTGTACACATGCATCCATCGCCGAAGCTCGCCGTACAAGCCTCTCCGTTGTGAAGTACCTTGTTTTCATACATAAATGGTATGTAAATAATAATTAATAAATGGTTGTATCCTGTAACGTCTATTTTGTTTCAAAATATGCTTTACGTACAACAAGTAAGCGAAATAAACACGTTTTCTTCGATAGAATATTTATCGCAAATGGAGCGAAATGAGTACTTGCGTCATTTCACCGTTATGTGTGTATAGTTGAGCTACGGTGCCGCAGCGGCACCGCACGTTGAAAAATCGGATGTGCACACCGGGCCTTAGCTAAATATAATTCCATAGAATAGATTGAATAAAGGGTCTTCTTCAAACAGGAACGTAGTGAAATTTAAAAATTGCTAAACAAAATTTAGAATTTATTGTCTTATATTAAACCGAAAAAGTATCTGAAAAGTATATATTACCTGTTGTTTTGAAACTACAATCATGTGATTGGAGATTCGAACGCTTATGACTGTTGAACTAAAATACAAACTTTGAACCAGTTTCTCTATTAGGGTTTTATCTGTTGTGGTTAACGCTTAGAATTTTCTTCAATTAAAGATTGTCCAAGGGAATACAAGTTGTTCTGATGTCAAGGGTCTTCTGTACCTTCACCTATCACGACTCTATGTGTAAACTACTCCTTTTGAATTTATCTGACTTCGTTGATCACACTTTGATATATTTTAACGAACGCTTAAAAGCTTTAAATTAAAATGTAGAGGAATTTAGAGATACAATTTTAGATACAATTTTAGTGAGTAATGCAAGGACATTTGAAATTGACAAAAAATCTAAATAGCTTACAGAACTTTCCCATGCAATGAAATTTGAATATTTGAACAAACCCAGTGGTTTTATACACTACAATAATCGATCGGAACCATCTCCACCACGTTTGGAACCATCCCCTATTAAAGCATGTATTATTTCCCTTATAACATCACACGTTGCTGTCCGGTGTATTATACTATATTAACATATTGCTATCCGGTCTATTATCCGGGTAGTGTGTGTAAACTATATATGTTTTACTCAAGAAGAAAGGACATGCTATTAAAAATAATTGGTGTTTGAAGTACAATCAGTCCATAGATTTATGTTCGTGAGTGACAAATATATGTCTGTCAAAAGTGTATTAATTAAAAATGTTTCACCAAAAACATCAAACACACAATGTCTTGGTTTTCTTACTTACTCTGGATTCGTGGTAAAGTCTAAAACATTATGGAAGAAAAAAAAAACATCATTTGCTTTTAAAGGTATTTTCTTTAGAGCACATTTGAATTTCATAATAATCTGTACTTTGACTGATCTTTGGAAGACGGATGCTTTAAGCAGTTTAGGGTGTTGTCCTCGTACTATGACTTTCGTTCAAAACTACGAGGGTTTTCCTAGGATCCTTCCCCTAGGGATTGTTTCCGGACCGTCGCCACTGGCCCGGTGTGTTGTTCCAAAGAGACATTAATCCAACTACATCCCTACCTTTTAATATGTATGCTTAATATTCAGAAGTAAAGTAAAAATGTATGTATTTGTACCAGTCGAAAAAATACGTGGAAGATTTATTCGCATTTTATAAGAAGCCTGAGATTTAACAGTGTACTAAGGCGGGTCATTACATTTAGTTCTGGGTCGTAGTTTTGCACATGTGGGGGACTTGGAGCAGCACGAGTCTAACCTCTAACTGAGCTGAAGACTGGATACTTACCAGTTTTGACAGAATTTACTTAGTCACTAAGATATTATCATTTGAAAATAGTTTCAAATCTTAATGGTTTTGAACATTCTTTCTATGTAACATGAAACCGAATGCAAAATGAAACATCGTATGACAGAGCTTACTATGTCACTAAGCTATTAAAATTTGAAAATAGTTTTAAATCTTTAATAGTTTTGTACATACTTTCTAATATGAAACATAATGCAATATGAAACATCGTATGACAAAGTTTACCTAGTCCATAACATATTAGGATTTGAAAATTGTTTTACATCTTTAATTGTTTTAAACATACTTTCTAATATGAAACAGAATACAATATGAAACGCCATATTATATCGCTATGCAATTAATCGGTCGTTAGCTAAATTAAATTTTGATACTGGAGCAACACAAATGGACACTGACCATGGTTTGGGATCAATTCTGAAAGGATAAATCCGAGAACACCACCTCGTAATTTTCAACCACGATAAGACATGAGTTCAACACCTGAGATTGTACCTCACTCTACAATTTTCCACATCAAAAAGTCGTGAGGGCATTTAAGGCCAGGACAAACTCAATGTGCACCAGCTACCATGTACAAGGTGATCTTTGTTTGAATCAGCATAACATTTGCATAGAATGATTGTTGAAAAAAAAGCATCCCGAATCTGTTTTGAGTCTAGAATCTTTTTTTTTTAAATAAAAGCATTTTACTATTTTGAAGTGCCTAATGTATTTCTGAGGCTTACTCAAAAATGACAATGATATAAGATAAAATAAGCTTGGATCTATTTTACTTGAGGAATTTTATCATAAAACACGTTTGTAATGTTCCATATCAGCTTTTTGTTAAATTTATTTTTCTTCAAGATTCTTCTGTTCGAGCTCCTCAAGTTTAACAGCACTCAAAATAGAGAAATAATACGTTAAGCTCTGATAAACTCTAGTTGTTTACTGAACTTCACTTGAGTACGGTTTGAGTTGAAGACATTGCAGATGATCAGATCATTAGATATGTATCGACTATTCCTCTACGATTTGAGCGGAAATAAATTCTCCCTCTATACTTCATTAGGAATATCGTTGTCAAATAAAGACAAAATGCACTTCGGTAAAAAATTAAAGTTACGACAATAGCAAAAATTATTTTTTACATAAAAAAATATCATCGTTTCATTGAGTTAAATATCGATCTAGAGTAAACATTTTCCAAAATATGTTGAACTATTCATTGATAGCAAAAATAGAAACTTGGACTAGGGCAATAAAATAACAAAATTTGTCGTCCAGTCGAGGCTTGGCGTGAGAGCATTACTTGGTTTCAAACCGGTGGCAAAACACATTCGGATGCGTATCCCAGCATAGTTCTATAACCATCAGATCGACTACTACCTCTAGGTGGTTCGTTAGTACCAACCACTAGTTTTGAGTAAATATTGAAATCATAGACATAACATCAGAAGAATTAATTAAACTTGTTTTACTAAAACATATTTTACACTTCAAAAATTAACCTATTTATACATGGACGAACATTTAATGCAATTCTGCATCATCACGTTCAAAGCCTATGAGGCAAAAAGCTAGAATGAATCTATAGCGTAAGGTCTTAAAAATCAAAACAAACGTTCCTTCTTTTTATACATAATCTTGGAATGCGCGTAACTCGCATTTTTGCATGTGCGAACTTTCGAAGTTTTGACAGAACAGTTGCCATTAGTTGTTGATTTGAAGACGATTGCGAATAATCAAGTATCTGACGTTACGGCATGTTTGTTTTACTTTGGAGGTTAATGAGTTGTTTATCGGATTTGCCTCTACATACCATTGGTTCGAATACGCTCATCTGATATAAGATAATTCCGGGACAGATGCCCCACTTAAGGCAAAGACGTTATAAAATAAATTGGGTAGTAACAATAAAAACGAAAATTTATGGCAATACACAATAGTTACTGTTTATCAATAATTAATAGTTGTTTTGTACTATCTCTCTATTTCGCTTGGCGAGAAGAGGCGAGCAGGGGGTAGAGCTCCCTAGTATTTTAAATTTTCTATATAAAAAATTAAATTGTGACAGCACTACATTTCGCCATTTCTCTTCAAGTTCCCGGTGAGATGCCTCACTTACATAGGAGAGATATCCTACCTGTAAATATTAGTTCTATTAAAAACATTATAGGTTTTAATGTATATAACATATTAAAAGCAAGTAATTCTAAGGTACAACCTTAGGAGCAATTTATAAAGTATTGAAATGTTTAACAACCATAGATAAGATGTAAAAAGCTTTTAATAAATCACATTTGAAATAAAACAAATAAAATTTATAGTAAAACACATTAAAACTATTAAAAAAATAATTCAGTTTGCTAGAAAATTACTAAATTCTTAGTTTAGAAAGTATTAAAAGATTATTAAGTAGTTAAAGTATTATAAAATATTTCGAAAATATTCAACAAAGAGTTTTCTTTTAATCCTCTCTAATTTTTGCTTTCCAGCAAATATTGCACAGATCCCCGTAAATTGTACATGATTCCATATAACCATTTGGTACACTTAACACATTTTATACAATCTACCAATTCTTTTGTAGAATAATAGTTTTCCTCACATTCGAAGCAGTTGCATGTAGGATCACTTTTGTTGTCCATCAGCTTTTTTGATACCTTGTTATGTTTTTTGGCGGATTTTAAATGTTTTTCAAGGATCTGTTCATGGGATGTAAGTATCTTAGCCTACTCTCTTTTTATGTGTCGTTCTTCTAGCCTGGGTACAAGCGAAATCTGGTGCAATAATTCTGTTGGGGTTCTTGTCTGTTGAGCACGAAAATCTGACGATTGCGAACAATTTAGGGACTTTTCATCCGTCTTGTTTATTTCGTCACTGATGGAAAAGAAGTGGTTCGGAATCACTGCTTGGTTAAGAGTGAAATCCCGAAAACCATTTATAGCGCTCTACCAATCACACGCTCTACCAATTTCCACGCTCTACCAATCACATCTGAATCTTGGATTCTTCCAATTGATAAATTATAATCTAAATTCATAGGTTCAATAAATTTTATTTAACGTCAAAAATTGTAACGATTTACAAATATTACGATATTTTGTAAAACATTAATTTGACATTTTAAACAACTAAAAGGCATCTCTCCCTGAAAATGTATGTGGGGCATCTCACCCAAATATATGTGGGGCGTCCATCCTTTTGGTATGGCAGAGATACCTCGGCAACTGTCCGAAGTACTAAAATGGCGGTGCACTGCCTAAAGTCGACTGATCAATTCCTGACTAAAGGTTTTTATGCTTAGATAAAAACAAATCCATTCAAATTATCTAGTGAAAGCTTTGCAATACAACACCAATCTTATAACGGAGTAGACAAAACATGGTACTTACTTCAAATGTTGTTGTGATAGCAGAAAACCGAAGATGATGTCAAAAAACTTCCACAGTACACCAAACAACATCGAACTGAAACTTTCATGGAACTAATAGAGACACCTAGCGTAAAGTTTCAAAATTACATCGTGTGGGGCATCTCTACTGGTGGGGCGTCTCACCCGGAATTACTTTAGGCTTAAGACATGGGTGCAGCAAGTACCAACCATGAGAATCTTTTGGCAACAAATCTACTTGAATTTTATATACAAACACACTAATTTACACAATTCCCATGGATGGCACAGTATAACTGGTACAATGGTCATAAAGTATGTCTGTCACCCAGAAATCCAGCGATCGGAGCACGGTTTGAGTGTCCCCTCACAAACAGCCACCTGTTCTCCGGTATTGCCGGTGGCAGAGAAAGTCAGTGGTCGTGCATTAAAAAATAGCAATTCATTACTGATTTTAATCCACAGCTGATTTTAAGCCAAATAATCTTTTTATAATGGGTTTTCTGGCTCAAAGGTCACATTTTTCTAATCCACGTTAAATAACGTCAATTAAATGATTATATACAAGGAAAGTCGTTTAGCAATATAGTACGACTCGCAGATTCTTAGCGTGTTGGACGAAGAAGTGAGACCATATAAGTAAGAAAATACGACATTACATATGGCCTTTTAAAGATCCCAAGAAAGGGTATGGAGTGAACGCTGGTACCATGATACCGGGCCCTAGACCAAGGGGACTGTGGGAAGTGAAAATTATACGTAAATATATATGTAGTCTATTATCAAACTTTAAAGCCGAAAGTTCATTGTATTTATTTATAATAAAATGAGAAAAACCTTCAAATTAAAAAAGAAAAAATACGTATGTAATAACACTGTCATATGAATAGTAACGTTCACATGACAATGAAAAATCTTATACTATGGTAAGATAGTGCAATACTGTCAGCAATACACACTACACAAAAAAAGAACGAAATAGAAATAAACAATATATTAGGCGTAGTAAGAAGTTTTAAAGCGAATTTTGTATGACGCGTCTACTGCAAAATAGCATAACTACCAGTACACCTTGTTTGTTTCATGTGATAGAAACCGGATTAGAGATATCAAACCGACGCAAAAGCTAGGGAAAAAGTGACGTAAAGTTGAAATTTTGAAGATGAAAGATGTCATGCGACAAGACATTTATTCGTCACTGCAACCTTACGAATTTCACCAGTACAAAAGTGCTGCAAACGCATGTCAATCAATTTGTTCTGATGTAGGGGTTAATATCATATCGAAAAACACATGTGAGTATTGGTTTCGACGTTTCAAAGATGGCGATTTTGAGGTTAACGATCGACAACGTAGCGGCACTCCACTGAAGGCTATCCATAGCGATTTGCAAACACTTCTCGATAAAGATGCATCTCAAACCCAAAATGAACTTGCTGAACAGTTAGGAGTATCACAAAATACGATACCTAATCGTTTACATGCAATGGGAAAGATTCAGAAGGCAGGAAAATAGGTGCCACATGCATTGAGGACGACCGTGTCTTGAAGTGCATGAATCTGCTAAACAGGCAACACAGAAAACCTTTCTTGTGGAAAATCGTGACAGGAGATGAGAAATGAATCTGTTATGACAGTCCGAAACGCAAAAAGTATTGGGTGAATCCAGGTGAAGCAAAAGCATCAAAGCCGAAAAGAGACATTCAATGCAAAAAAGTTCTCCTATGCATCTGGTGGGATATGAAGGGAGTACTCTATTTCAAATTGCTGAAGTAGGGTGTAAGTGTAACTGCTGAACGCTATAAACAACAATTGCTGCGATTACAACAGGAAATCGATCGAAAACGTCCGTTTACTGGCGAAGGTTTGCGGACCGTCAAATTGCTCCATGACAATGAACGGCCGCATGTTGCAAAAGTGGTCAAGGACACGTTAGTAACACTTAGCTTAGAAGTTTTGGAACACCCGGCGTATAGCCCCGACGTAGCCTCTTCGGACTATCATTTGTTTTGTTCTATGCAGAATGCCTTGTCTTCTGTAAAATTCAAGGCAGTAGACGACGTACGAAAATGGGTTGACGACTTCATTGTGTCATCAGAGGAATTTTTCTACACTGCTGACATCCGTGAACTGAATGACCGATGGCAGAAGGTATTTGATAATAATGGAGATTATTTCGATGAATAAAAGTATTATTATCAGCTCTAAATTACATATTCCTTTCTTTGACACATGCTTTAAAACTTCTTACTACACCTGATATAATGTAGAAATTCGTTTCACAAAATATAAATATACTTTTCAGATTCAAAAATAAAAATATATATTTAATAACACCATTATACGGATAGTAACGTTCACATGACAGTAAAAAACAAACATTATGGTAAAATAATGCGATACACATTACACAGAAAAAGAACCGAATATATTGAAATACTTTTCAAAACATCAATATACTTTTAAAATTGAAATATTAAAAATATATGTATAATAACACTGCCATATACGGATAGGAACGATCACATTATTATAAAAAAAATTATCAAATATTAAATAATATTAATAATGGTTTTCATATACCTGAGTCCAACAATAAGTACCTTTCATATACCTTGGTTCAACAATAAATAATTCACTTTATTCTATTGCTCTGTCTGTGAATATCAACTCTCGACAGATTCACTGATGATTCTGTAATTTGACTACTAAAATTGTTTTTAAGGTTATTTTGAAACGCTAATCAGTTAGATTAAATATGACTGTCTATGTGAATTAGACAGGCGAAGAAGAAACAAATTATTCTTATGTTAAACATTTTGATTTTCTATGAAATGATAGTGTAATTGCCATTCACTGTATTATATCGAGGATGTTACACTCGTCGTCTAATGTTACGAATACTTTGTCATAGCAACAGTTTAAGCTTTGGATAATCATTTTTATTTGTTTTTAGAAATTCATTTATTACCTTTTTTCTTAACAATCGTAGAAAACAATTCATAAAATCCATTTCATTGGTGATTACTTCGAAGAGGGAATGTTTCTAAGTAGCCTGTACCAAACAGTTCAAGATTGATCGGTCCATATCTGGACAGTTCATTCGTAAATTACACCAATCATAATTCGATATCCATCATTGCTTGCCTGTGTACTGAACATATATGAATATAATAATTCAAATATAATTCTTTCCTTGTCTGACTGTGGTAGACCGTGTCAAAACTGGAAAAGTTACATTTGGTACTTCACAGAGAAGGTAACAGTTCCATATGGGTCACAGGAACATCTCGCTATAACCTGATCATAGCTGCTTATATGTACGTATAACTAAGATGCTCTGGTCTTGCCGACTTATCCCTGGAGAATCCTGTGAGTTCTCTGCATGTTCGTATAGAGTTCTAAAGTTCAAAGTTTTGAAACACTCCTAAAACAGATTGAATTGAGGACTTATTTCAATAGGGCAGATGATAATTACATATCTGAAATAACGAATAAGAATTTGTTGCCTAAAATTAGTTTGAAATACATTTCTTATATCTATGTTTTTAACTGCAATCATGTTATTCGAAATTCCAAACCATTGTGACTCTATTGAACTTATATGAAAACTCTGAAACAATTTATCTCTCGCGCTCTTTAGCTAGGGCTTAGACTGTGAAAATTTTCAAGATATACTAATATAAATGACCTCTGTAATTTGAACTGACAATGGAAATGACTGTTCATGTGAAGAACAATTTCATTTCGATTTGATGACAATTGTGTATTTCTTGGAACTTGACGACCCTGTGATTTACTATTTTAACGAGTTCTTATATAAGAGCTTTATATAAAAAAGTAGGGTTATTGAGCACTCGGAAATTTAACCGTTAATACAAAATTCGTGACATTTAAACAGCCATAAATTCTAGATAATTTACATATTGTTCCATCGTATACATCGTCATCATTTGCTTTACATAGCGGTTTTATAAGTATAATTTAAATGTCTGCCTGTGAATTAAAATCTTGTTTCAGGTGCAATTGAGGATATACGTTTGTGCTCGTGAGTACATGAAAAATACATGAACAGATATCTGTAAAAAAAAGTACACTTTTAATGCAGCATGTTTCTGAAGAAACACCAAACATCCAATGGTTTCCGTGGGAATTATGTAGTGTGTTTTCTTACTTGGTCTGGATTAGTGGAGAAATCTAAGACATCATGTAAAAAAAAAGCATCTGCATTGGCTTTTCAATGTGTGTTAATCGGGATATATTTGAATTGCATATTGTTATGTGTTTTAACAAAGCTCTGGGAGATGGCTATAAAATTAATGTTGTCCACATTTCTGAGTTGCTCTTTGTCTTTTGCCCTTTGTATGATACTGCGCCGAAAACGCTACGAGATTGCCATTTTGCTTCGGGATCTTCAGATGTTATCTGGTCTGCATTACAGAAGAAACATAGCAAACGCTACATTCTGTTACATCTGCTTGATTCCATTCATAAATTCTTTGATAGTGGTCATTAGCTTATATTACCGAAAAAATGAAGCATTAGCGTTGTTTTTTACTTATGGAACATCAATGATTGCTGAAAAATGGATATACATCCTTGCTAGTATAAATATTATGCTGTACTATTTCCTGTACCCAAGCCTGACGAGCATGGTTGCTTTGTTGTACTGTGACTTGTGCCACCAGTGTTGCAAAATTTTGAAACACATCACTCTGAAAATCGACACTTGCCTACCAGAAGAATTCACTGTCTCAAAGCAGACGGGTATTTTGGCACACAAAGTAAAACTTACTGAAGCTTTGTCCGATTTGCAAGCAATATTTTCTCTGCCTACGTTTTTGATTTGCATTGCAAATTTCTGCTCATGTTTTAGTTGCGTAGGGTCAATTGTTTTATATTCCTCTGAAAACTATGATTTAGCAATGATAGTCTTTATAATTTGGGAAGGATTCAACTCCCTTGCATTTATGGCTGTCATAGTCTGTGCAGGTCAGTTGCCCATCGAATTGGAGAGATTCAAAGAAACGTTCGGTAAGAAAATCGTCTGTAGAATAATGTCTGGTGCCCATGAAAATCTGAAAAAAAGCACGTATGATGAGAAAGATATATTGCTTTCAGCATGTAATATTATTTATTTCAGAAGAAGCCTTGTATTTTCAGTGATTGGTGCTATCCTTACCTATACTTTTCTTCTTATTAGTTCCAAACCTTGCGAGAATCATACTATGGAACATTAACTCAGATTATAAAACTTGTCTTTTTAAAAGTTCGCTTCACTTGTTCACGGGGTATGGATCATACCATGTGTTTGTGGTATGTGTTTGTGGTTAAAAAAGTTGGACAGTTTCCGTGACCATTCTGCAAGGCAATTGAATCTAGAAGTTGTCTGAAGTCCACGGGAATGTGAAAGAAGCACGTATAAGTAGGACTTTGCTTTTTCTGTATGCTAGATCATGTATTTTAACAGAAGCCTCATTTTGTTGCTTCCTGAAATTCATTTTACCTCTTGTAATTTCTTAGCCATGCTGGTAAAGTACTGAAATTATTAGCGATATTAATTATTGGATTTTATTAATATAATTTAAACCGATATTTTCCCCAGAACACTACTAAACTGGAAAAATAAGTCCAAACTTTACATATCATGAATTTACTCATATTGGTAAATACCAATCCACACAATTCCCCCGTATATACACTGGTTACCAAAAACTAAGGAAAAATCACGAAAAGAGCGATAACTCGTTCAAAAAGAAACCAATCAGTATTAAATTTGCATATGTTGTTTAATAAAAGATGTTGAATAAAATTGAAAAGTGCAAATTAGTGGCGCTGCAATCAAATTGCGTCATCTGTGGGAAGCAAAAAAAGCTAGTGAGTAGGGCTGTAGATATAGTTGTGATAGTGAGGTAAGAAATTTGGGATAGCCAATTCGTTACATCAATTACCTCAAAGTATCATTTGTCCACAGAACTGCGATTTAGAGCCATTGGGAGACAGGAGGCAAGTCAAAGTCAGACAGAGGTGACTATATGACTAAATGTGAGTTCTTCTGTGAATTTTATACTTTGGCAACCATTTCAAACCATTGGTTTGGCATCCAGAAGGTTTAGGACTGCCAAGGGCTACGACAAGCGCTGATGACCGATGTTTGCGGTTTTGTGCTAGAAGAAATATATCCGTAGTCCCATCTCATCTTAGAGCCGCTCTTTCTGGAGCCATCGGAAGGTTAGTGTCAACGTCTACCGTGCGTATAAGGCTACACGAAGGTGGTCTGTACACGAGGCGACCAGCCATTTAAGTGCTGCTCACCGCACGTCTCAGATGGAACGTTTGGGGCGTCCACGTCAAAATGTCCACTCTACAGCTGATCAATGGAGCCATGTTATCTTCACGGATGAGTCCCGGTTTAACCTTCAAAGTGATAGCAAGCGTTGTTTGATTTGGAGAGAACATAGAACACGGTTATCATCCATCAAACATTACTTAGGAGGCAGCGTTTTTGTTTGGGGTTGTATCTATTTGGGCGGACACACAGAACTCCATGTCCTACCACGTGTTATCATGAATGCTCACGTTTATAGAGATGACATCCTTGATGCTTATGTCCGCCCTGACGCCGGTGCAATAGGTAATGATTTCCTGTTACAGGACGACAACGCTTGACCGCACGAGGCTCGCATAGTGGAAGATTATCTTCAGCACCCTAGAATCAGCGCATGGAATATCCAGCTCTATCATCGGATTTGAATACCATCGAGCATGTTTGAGATGCTTTAAGAAGACGTGTTTCTGTTCTAAATCCTCCTCTTCAGATACTTTCCATGCTTACAACTAATTTGCAAGAGACATTCACTTTGTTAATTTTATACACGTGCTAATTTCTAAAACACTATAATTGTCTATTATTTTATTTTTCATGTTATTTTATACCCTACTATGTGTTATATACTGTGGCTCAGTTTCATTAAATTCTAGATGTAACTTTTTGACTAATCGCTAATTTTGTTATATTTCCTTAATTTTTGGAAACCAGTTTATATATGACTGTAAATTCATTTCAGATTTTAATCCATTTTTTTGTGTACCTTATGTTGGAGAATGTATTAATTTTAAGGGAAGACATACGTAATTATCATTGAGATTAAATTTAGAGAGGTAAATTGTTTTCTCCTGATCTGAAAAGAAAACTTAAATTTGCATGTTTGCCTTTTTCAAGAATAAAAATATGTAAAAAAATTGAAAATACGAAACCTGTGCTTTTAAATTTTTCCCAATATTTTTCCAAGCTAGATATTGCCAAATTTTATTATTGCACTGGCTTAAATATCTATTTTAAAAAGAATTGTCAAGATACAAGTATTTTTAAACAAACATATTTCGACATCGTGACCTAATTTTTTGTTTAAATACAGATTTTGCATACTATACAGGTTCTAACGCATTATGTTTTTCCGATAAATTAAGAACAATACATTATTAACCAATGAAAATATATGAAACAATTTTTAATAGCTATCTTATTTAACAAATCTTCAAAATTATTCTTAGATTTATATCATCAGTCTTTCGCACAAATTAAATCTACAAATGCTCAATCATATCTAGGTTATTAAAGTGAAATCTGTAGATCAGTAACGTATTTACTATTACTTATTCGACATTTACTTACATCAACAAGTACCTGTAAATATATTTAACAAAAGAAAATTGCGAAAAATATTTACTGTGTAAAAAGTAGATACACATTTCTCTTCTGTAAATTGTCACCCGCTCTATCTTCCCTTAATTTATAATTATTTTACGAGAGTTATAAAGTAAACAAAACGAGACTAACGGAAAAAAAAAAGAAAAAAAAAACATTTTCCGGTTAAGAGAAAGTATTTGTATTTGCTTTGACAACATTTATCGTTGATTTCGAATTCATTCTACACACACTGTCTATGAATTAGGAATCTGGAATCAATATTTTATTGGACCTCTTTTTACACGGATGACAAAATACATGCGTTAGGGAATACATTTTACAGAGTTCTGAATAGCATTTAAGTCCATGGATACACAGACCTTAAGATCCTGTAAATTAAATGGCAAAGAGAGATTCTTATTGCATGCATTTCCAACAAGTCCCCAACGTTTGATATAGAGTTCATACAGGTTTCGCGGCTGGAAGGAAAGATACTGGAAGATCGATGCTCCTTGTTTTTTTTTATGGCGCAATGGCTATATTTGGCCATGCTGCGCCAGGTACTAACGAACAATATGAAATTATAGACATACACAGAATGAAAATTTTACTGATACAGAAAAAAATGCACCATGGGAGGAATGCACCTGACAGGATACGAATTTGCGCCGCCTACAACTCGAACTTCGCTAACGAAGTGGACATACCCAATGAGCCACGACGGTCCTATGATGTTCCGTGAACCACTGTCCAACTCTGCACGTGCTATGTATGGTTGCATTTTCGTACATTAACTATTTGTCACCTGTAGGGTAAAAATGTAACATTTGGCTTATGAACTAAATATTAGGGTGGGTCGTGAAAAGTTTTTTTTTTTTTTTTTTTTTGCTGTCACATTCTAATAGTGCGAGAAAGTTGGATCATGCAGAAAAACTGATGTGTACAAAATTTCATCCCGATTTATTGATAACTTTTGCCTACCCAAGGGGTTCGAACCTTCCAAAAAGATCAAAATTCGGACATTTTTTATAAAAAATAAAAATGTTTACATCTACGTTCTAATAGGGCTCAAAAGTAAGCTAATACATTCAATACAAAAGGTAAAAAAAATTGTTTAGATCGATACATATCTTCTGCCTCTCCAACGGGGACCAAATAGCTGAAAAAACTGATCACCAGTTTTTACCGTAATT
The DNA here is from genome assembly GCA_947359465.1 of Metellina segmentata. Taxonomy (NCBI): domain Eukaryota; kingdom Metazoa; phylum Arthropoda; class Arachnida; order Araneae; family Tetragnathidae; genus Metellina; species Metellina segmentata. Next base: position 39,024,120 of record OX375877.1, on the reverse strand, counting down.
GCAAAAGTAGATGTTTTGCAAAAATGTCATCTTTTTGCTGCTATTTGACGCCCGTTGGGGAGGCAGAAGATATGTACTGATCTAAACAATTTTTTTACCGTTTATATTGAATATATTAGCTTACTTTTACGCCCTATTAGAACGTAGTTGTAAACATTTTTATTTTTTATAAAAAATACCCGAATTTTGATCTTTTTGGAGGGTTTTAACCCATTAGAAAGGCAAAAGATATCTATAGATCGGAATGAAATTTTTTACACGTTAGTTTAACAGCATGAACCAACGTTTCCGCAATATTATAATGTAACAGCAAAAAAAAAAAAAAACCTTTTTCGGCCCATATTACTGTATATGCCGGGATGTTCAAGTATTGGTTGACTGACCGTACCTTCCATTAATACCAGGGGACCACTTTTAAACAGGAAAACAAGCCCCACATCATGATACTAACACCAGACCCTTCAACTGTACGAATAAAACAAGCTGGGTTCGTGACTTCATAGGGCCATCGCCGAACTCTACACCTAACGTCGGCGCAAGACAACCTGTAACGTGATTCGTCAGGCACATCACATTTTTCCAGTTCCCAGATGCCCAATTACATCTTTCTAGGCCCCAATTTAAGTGAACTATGATGTTTGCAGAAATTATAGGTTTTCTCACTGACCTATACCGATCCTCTTTACCGATTTCCTGCACATAGTTTGCTCCGCGATTGGTCGGGATGAGCCTTAAAAAAGGTTTACGTCAGTTGCAGTACAAAGGAGTCTCTTTTCTGCCATGCATTTCGTCTAAGACGTCGGTGATCACCTTCTTGATTAACCTTTAGACTACTGCTGGTACATCAGTTTTACCATGATGGCGCCATGATTTAATTTAGACAACGACCAGTCCATCCTTTGTACCTTGAAAATTATAAAATTCGCGCCACGAAAGAATACAGAGTAGGCAGTTGTAACTTGAAAGTTAGCCGTAGACTAAAGGTTAATTGTTTTAGACCCAGTTACTTCTTTTGGACTTAACATTTAAACGCCTTCAAAATTGCGGCTTTCCAGAACCCAGTGAGCTCTGTCTTGGCAATAGTGTCTACTCATAAACGACCCCCAACAATAAGTCGTTTTTCAAACGGTGTGAAAAGTCTGTCATTTTCCATATTATGCTTCGTTTCATGTGAAATGAACATGCACAACAGCAGTCAAGATTGATTACCTGTCACCCACGTCGTCAAAGACGGGTTATGCATAACCACGTCTGTGAACACCAATTGCAACAGTACATACCGAAATTTTGGCAGAAGCATGAAACGTTACGTCCCCCAATTACGTAACAGACACTACTTACACTCATTACCTTTTAGATTTAGCTACTGAGAAAAACCCTTCAGAAGTGGTTTGTAGAACTGTTTTAGAAAGATCCTTTAATATAATTTCTTTAAATATATTATTGATGGCAGAACAGGTTTCTGTACGTACTTCGAAATTCACGTCACTTTTTCGATAACGATTTCACCACGTTGCCAATACCAATTTCAAAAATTAAATCTCGAATTCACTTTTCAGATTTGATTGGTTAACGCTGTTGAAGCGAGTAAATCTTATGTTGTAATGCGCCAGCGCCATCTATGTATAACAGTGGAAATGTACATTCTGGCACCCAGCCAGTGGAGTTAAAGCATGTACCGCGAGAAGGTGTATGAGAGCATCTTCCTCAATCTTGAGTTGTTATGAGCAATAAAGATACAGTCCACTAAAGCCTTGTGAAATGATTATGAGCTATCGATGGACCCAACATGTGGTCACGTCTCCAGGAGCAACTAGTGAATTGAGTTCTCATAAACAACTCTGCGTCTTGCTATTCAAATCAGCATCGTCGACGAAAATTGAGGTACGTGACTGAATTTATTATTCACGCTTTGAAATACTTTTTCAAAATGTTTAAAGGTGCAAAGAGAGATGATTTGATAGCAATTGCCAGGGAATTGGGAGAAGACGTTACTGAGCAAATGACTATTACTGAGTTGAGCAGTTTTATTAAACAAAATGAAAAATTCCAAAACGATCAAAAATGGGTTAAAGAGTTAGCAACCATGATCATTGAGGAAAGAAAGTCTGAGGAGCAGCAGCAGCAAATAGAGCTAGAAAAACTGAAACTTGAGAGATTGAAAACAGAACTGGAACTAGCTCGCATGAAAGCAGAGTCAAAATCTGATGATGCTAGTGCCAGTCATCAAACGGAATCGTTGGACTCTCTCATCAAAAGTGTCCGTACATTAACAATTAAAATTCCCAGTAGACCAGAAGGTTGGGGTAATTTTTCTCATCTTTAGAAAGAGTCTTTGTTTCAAAAACCGTCCCTGATAAATATAAAGCTGAGATTCTTTTAAATTTATTAGGTGAAAGGGCAACTAATGTGATAACTTATATAAAAGATGATGAATTAAATAATTATGCTAAAGTAAAAGCAATAGTCATTCGAGAATTTGAACCAACTCCCCAATCGTGTTTGGATAATTTGAGGAAAACACACCGCCAACCCAATGAAACGTATGTGCAATATGCATCGCGCTTAACGACGAGTTGGGAATATTATTTGCAGTTGAGAAAAGTTACGGATTTAGAGACCCTTAAAGAATTAATAATATCGGATAAAATATGTCAAACCTTGGACAAAGAAACCGCCTATCACATTAGTCTGAGACAGGCGGACGGCTGGTTTAAACCTTTTGAGTTAGCAAAAGAAATAGATTTATATTTTACATCCCGCGGTAAAACTTTAGTAGAAAATGCACGGATAAATAAATTTCCCGAGTCAAGAAATGCATCGAAAGTTTTCCTGTCGGATGTTAAGAGTTTTAAGTGTGCTTTTTCGTGTAGTGACAATCACCCTTTGTATAAATGTCCAATTTACAAAACATTATCTGTACACGAACGTATCGAATTTGTAAAAGCAAATCACTTATGTTTTAATTGCTCAGGGAATCACAGAGCATCAAATTGTAAGTCCAAATACTCTTGCAATCTTTGTAGACGGCGTCATCACATGACCTTACATTTCCCTTTCGAACAAAACACACAAAAAATAGGAGCGAGTGAGGGAGTGGTAAACACCCCAAGAGAGGGAAGTGCCGCTTTCCCCTCCCCAACAGCTGTAGAATTCGTACCAGCAGAGAATAAACAAATGAGTCAGGATCGAAACTATTTTGTGGCGACTAGTACGTCATCCGCTAATTCGAAGGCTGTATTGCTGAGCAATTTTATTTGTTTTTTTGTACGATGATCTTGGAAATGTTATACCCGTGCGTGGTCTTTTAGATGTGGGGGCAAATGCTAATTTCTTAAGTAAAAGATGTGCAGATCAGCTTAATCTAAGAAAGCAAAAAAATAAATATTGCAGTGTCAGGTTTGAATGGGTTGTCTTTGACAATTAAATCTAAGGTTAATGCTAAGATAACTAATGAGTTGAGAAATTTCAAATTGGATTTAGAATTTTTGGTTGTTCCAAAAATAACAGATCTGACACCATCTAAGCAAATTGATATCTGCGTTCCAGAATTAAACAACATTAAGTTAGCGGATACAAGTTTTAACATACCAGGTCCCATTGATGTACTTTTGGGAGCTGAAATTTTTTATGAGCTTTTAAAACCAGGTCAAATTTATCCATCTAACACAAAATTAGTATTACAAAACACTGTGTTCGGTTTTGTTGTGAGTGGTAGTGTACAGACAGTAAATGAGAATAGTGTACAGTGTGGGCTTGTTAACAATTGTACCGATTTAGAGAAAATTGTGAAAGGTTTTTGGGAAATTGAAAATATTGAGTGTGAGAAAATAAAAAATGAGGAAGCACTTATTTGTGAGGAACATTTTCAAAAAACCCACACGAGAGATAAAAGTGGTCGGTACATCGTACAAATACCCTTAAAAGATAATCCGGCTAGTCTAGGTGAATCAAAGCATATAGCAATGAAACGGTTAGATTCTCTATGGGCGCGTTTGGTGAGAGAGCCTGAAATTCTGTCAATGTACAAGGCCTTCATGGAAGAATATTTACGGATGGGACACATGGAGGAAGTAAAGGAAAATAAAGATCCAGATGTGGTTTACTATCTACCCCATCATGGTGTGGTGCGTCCAGAATCCAGCTCAACACCACTACGTGTTGTGTTCAACGCCTCTGCAGTAACATCTAACGGAAATTCTCTAAATTCCTTACAGTACAATGGAGGAGTGAATCAAGATGACTTGTTCACAATAATGCTACGATTCCGAAAGCATCTAGTTGCGTTTGTTGCGGATATTAAAAAGATGTACAGGATGATTTGGATGCATCCCGATCAAAGAGATCTATTGAGAATTGTCTGGAAGTTCTCTGATAAAGATCCTGTCAAAACTTACAGACTATCTACCGTTACATACGGAACTACTAGTGCACCCTACCTTGCCACTAGAACATTGCAGCAGTTGGCATACGATGAAGGTGAACAATTTCCAATGGCTGCATCTGTACTCTTATCAGACATGTACATGGATGATTTGTTAACTGGAGCTGATCAGTTAATACAAGCTCAGGAACTTCAACGAGAACTTATTGCGCTTTTGGATCGAGGTGGTATGGTTTTGCATAAATGGTCTGCTAATCATACATCTCTTTTGAAAAATGAAGCTGATGCATCTGAAGAATACTCTTTCACACCTGATACTAAAACGTTGGGTATTTTGTGGAAACCTCAAACTGATTATTTTTGCTTCAGTTTTAAACCAGATATAAAACAATTATATACTAAAATAGAAGTTCTGTCACAAATCGCAAGGATATATGATCCACTTGGACTTCTGGGTCCTCTTGTGACCAAAGCTAAAATTTTTATGCAAAAATTATGGCTGCTGAAATTAAACTGGAGTGAAACACTACCTGAGAAAGAAAATCGAGAATGGCATGAATTTATTGAGTCGCTGCAGAAGGTTCCTAACATGTCCGTTCCAAGATTCATCTTAGTTGAGGACGCTGAGAAGATAGAGTTGCATGGCTTCGCAGATGCCTCAGAAGCTGCATATGGAGCAGTAATCTACTGTAAAGCCACAACAACATCAGGTCATACGTCCGTGAGATTGGTATGCAGTAAATCCCGCGTCTCTCCGTTAAAGAAGACTACAATACCAAGACTTGAGCTTTGCGCTGCAGTTCTTCTAGAGAAATTAATGCATCGAGTCAAATCATCACTAAAAATCGAAGTGACGTCTACCCACCTGTGGAGTGATTCAATGATCGTGCTGTCGTGGATAAAGAAAGAGCCTCGTCTACTAAAGACATTTGTTGCGAACCGAATTTCAAGGTTACAAGATCTTACCGAAATTGAACAATGGCATCACGTTCCATCTGAAGAAAATCCCGCTGATCTTATATCCAGAGGTATGGACTCTAAGAAACTGCAACTGAGTGAATTGTGGTGGGATGGACCGGACTTTCAGAGGGGAAATGAGTACCCAAATAGAATTATACCAGAATCTGTGATTGAGAAAGACACTGATGAACTCAAAAACTGGGTTGATTCTGAAATTGTACCGTGTTTAACTTTAACTGTGAATTCTTTTATTAACGATTTAGTGAATTGTAGTAATAAGTATTTGAAAATAATCCGTATTATAAGTTTTCTTCTTAGGTTTTGTAGAAATTGTAGGAACAAGCCACGGGAAGGTAGGACCATTGGATACTGAAGAGATCAAAATAGCAGAAGTAACACTAGTAAGAGTACTTCTACGTGAGTATTTTAAAGCTGAGTTGAAAGGTCTTCAAAAATCAGGTATGATTCCAATTGATAGTTCAATTAAGAATCTTAATCCCTTTATTGATGACTTTGGACTTCTTAGAGTAGGAGATCGACTAAAAAATAGTAATTTAACTTATGAGAAAAAGTTTCCAATTATTCTGCCTTCTAAACATAAGTTAACAGAATTAATAGTTGCTTATTATCATCTTAAATATCTACACGCAGGTCCACAAGAATTGTTATACCATGCGAGACAGAAATTTTGGATTGTAAACGGTAGAAATCTTTGTAGGAAAGTTGTACATAATTGTGTTGTTTGTTTCAAGGTAAAACCGGTAACAGTAAATCAAATTATGGGTGACTTACCCAAAGAGAGAGTTACTCAGGATTTTCCCTTTAATGTTATAGGAATTGATTTCTGTGGTCCTTTTTCTATTAAATATAGAAATCAACGTAAAGGTATTTTCCATAAAATGTATGTATGTATATTCGTTTGTTTCACAACTAAGGCAATACATTTAGATAGTGTTTCTGATTTAACTTCTGCTTCTTTCATTGAAACTTTGAAAAGATTTATCTCGAGAAGAGGTAAACCTGCTAAGCTATTCACAGATAACGCAACAAATTTTGTGTGTGCTAACAGGGAGATTAAAAAGTTACACAATTTATTATGTAAACCAGATGAGAACCTTGCAGGTTATTTAGGGTCAGAAGAAATAGAATGGAGCTTCCTGCCTCCAAGAGCTCCCAACTTCGGAGGTCTTTGGGAGGCGGGTGTGAAATCTTTTAAGTATTATCTGAAAAGAGTTGTTGGCAATTTGAAGTTAACGTATGAGGAATTTAACTGCATAATTATTCAAATTGAAGGAATGCTAAACTCTCGCCCTCTTGTACCAATAACTTCTGATGTTGATGAGATGGAAGTTTTGACGCCTGCCCATTTTTTAATTGGCAGACCTCTTCATTCATTAATTGAGCCTGATCTTACTAATTTAAGCGAAAATAGATTAAGGAATTGGCAAAAAATCACTAGAATTTATCAAAAAATATGGAAAAAATGGAGTATTGACTATTTAAATAATCTGCAAGAAAGACATAAGTGGATGTTCTGTAAAAATAATGTGAAAATAGGTGAAGTAGTTTTAATTAAGGAGGATAATTCTCCCCCATTCAATTGGCCATTGGGTCGAATTACAGAAGTGTTTCCAGGAACTGATGGTAAAATTAGAGTAGCAGAGATTAAAACAGCTTCCGGTCAATATAAACGACCAATTTCGAAGTTATGTTTATTACCTGTAAATAACTAATTATTGTATATATTAATTGCTTTATTATTATTGTATATAATTTTAGTGTTGTAAGGTATCTTTGAGCACCTCATTTATTGTAATCAAGTATTTGTGTTGTTAATTAAGTAATTAATGTTTAATTTCAATTGGCAATTACTTGAATGTTTTTTCATACATTGCAAGGCCCGGTGCTATGTTGAAGCGAGTAAATCTTATGTTGTAATGCGCCAGCGCCATCTATGTATAACAGTGGAAATGTACATTCTGGCACCCAGCCAGTGGAGTTAAAGCATGTACCGCGAGGAGGTGTATGAGAGCATCTTCCTCAATCTTGAGTTGTTATGAGCAATAAAGATACAGTCCACTAAAGCCTTGTGAAATGATTATGAGCTATCGATGGACCCAACAAACGCCAATTAGATAAAAACACTAAACTATTACCATATATAACGGATATATAAACTATATTTTATGGTTAACCTCGATACGTATCATGCGATGGTATTGTTGAATCATAAGTTAAATCTTCGGTTATCTTGTTTACACTGACATTTCTCTCATTGGCAGGACGGAAAATGAAATAAGTTATTAGTGAAGTGTTAAATATCAAATACTTATAAAAATAAATATTGCACAAAAATATCTTATAACCAGATTGTATATAGTGTATAATTTTATTTCGTGTGTGAAGTACTTACTTGATGTTTTAGTGAAAGTCTTTTCTGTAATCCACTCAAAATCTGCCATCATATTTAGAACTGTTGGAAATTACGTATGCGCAGACTCTGACTTCAGATTTGTGTTTGCTTGTATTTTTCACTCTTGATGATTGCCTTGGTCATTTAGTCTTTTAGCACTGATCTGTATTATTTAAATTGTGAGCAATAAATTCTTTCTTGATTTAAAATATTTTTAAAATTTTTTTTTAAATTCTTGTTTATTTATTTTGATTCACAGTACCAGAATGTAAAACTCTGGCCAACAAAGTAGCATGGCAAGATGAAATTTAATATTTGCTATTAAATTACAAAGATTTTCTATAACACCCGACTACTGTCCTCACGGACTTCGTGACTACAATGTGTGAAATAATACCAACTTGTGAAAGAGAGACAACAGGTGGTCGCCATTTCTCTGAATAAGAGAACAACCACTAATATCAATGTATTTACAACCGAGATTCGACTCTGCGACCTAATGTGCAGCAGACGAGCTCTATGATCTCGTTAGGTCACATATAGTAATAACTATACCAGTTAGTTCGAATTTACAAAGCTGTAACCAAATAGAAAGACTAGAATACCTAGCTGATGATTCCTTCCTGTGTGTATTTCTGTGTCATTAAAACTTTCATTGTGTGTATCTATTACTTCATGCTGTATGTATTCTGCCTGGTGCAGAATATCCAAATATGGCCCTTGGACCCTAAAACCCAAATATCAACCAACCTTGCTGATATCTCTGTTGCCACAAGATCAAGCAAAACTATAGAAGTTTCATATTTACCCATTCTCATCAGACCTATCTATTGTTTCATTGATAGTCGCTAAAATCTACATGTTGCACCAGGGAAGAATTTTCCATGTGGTGATTGAATTCATGAATCAACAATACAATTCATACAGTCCACTATCACTGGTCTTGTATGTGAATTACTTTTTTTAGGGTGACTTTTTGTTGTAGTAAAAATGCGAAAAGTTACATTTATAATTCCCTAATGTTTCATTTATTTTTGATTCACTGAAATCTAAAATAAATTATTCGTAAAAAAATAAAAAATTTCACTATTTATTTATAATTTTAGTCGCGTATAATAGTATTATAATATATTATAAAATACAGAAGAACATTGATGTCGTTGAATGGTTGATCCTTGGCGAGTAATTTCTTTAATATTGAAAAATTGAGCTAAAACTGAGACTAATGTTGTATGACATTTTTGCAGTAGCAAACACTGACTTGGGGAAAAAGCATCTCGGGAAAGTGTAGCGATAACTATCGGGACATTATTATTTTCCAATCTGTTTTTAAGATACGCTTTAAGGTTGCAAGGATCTACTTTAAACTCCATCGATCTGATATCTCCATAAGCAGTCTCGATGTTGTACTCTTTCGATTCCGATTTTTCAACGAGACGAATCAACATTCGTAACTGCTTTTGATTTTCAGCAAACATTTTGGCAGCTCTGGATCACACACTGCTTTTTATACGCGTCGCACTAAAATGCCTTCGACACTGAAACCGCTCGCAATGTCCTTTACAGTGGGAAGGTGGTCGGCGTAGTACAATGCTGTCCGAAGGCACGTAGCCCAGGGTGTGAGTACCGGACCAGGCATTTGGCCTAAGGTCTGAAAAATGGCTTTTTGGAGTTTGTTTGGTACTGTGGTTGCCTTAACTCAAGCGATGAGATTGTCCACATTTGTGCAAAATCCGCGGATTGTGAAACAAGTGTGTCACGCAAGTAACTTGGAGCAATCGTAGATAAAGAATGAGTGTGTTTCCAGCCGCAGTAATATAATGTGCTCTATCGGATAGCAGAAGCGAAAAATCCCTTCGCACAACATTCAGAGTTTTTAAAACGTCATCTACAAGGCGAACAACATATTGATGATCGAAACTCACCAGTAGATAACGCAAGTTTCCTCTGGATTATCAAAAGTGCCAACAATGTGTTAAAAGTACTTCTTGTCATTTATTTCGTTTTCGTTTGTTAGGACGAACACCTTCTTTCCATGAACTTCGTCTTTGTTCTGCAATACTTCGGCTTTCGCAAGATGAGACACACACGTGATCAAAGGCACGTAGCCCAAGGTGTGAGTACCGGACCAGCAAACACTGACTACAGAGGACAAAAACTGAAACATTCATTTCATATTAATTCATTTTAAGATACATTTTTAAAAAAGTTGCAGGTGGTTGCATTTATGTTGCGGTTATAAACACTTACAATACACCCCATGTAGGAGAAATTTTGTTTTAAGTACTTTACATGCAACGTAGAACGTGTGAAAAAAAGTTGCATTTTTGGTTTAAAAAGATGCACTACCTATTACAAAACGAGTTTTGACGAGACTTTTTCATTTCTTGTACGAGCCGGAGGTTTTAAATTTACCACAATAAATGAAGAAATCTAGTCGTAACTCGTTTGGTAATAAGTAATTCACACACACGACCAGTGATTGGGTCAGACACACGACCAAATGAACAATTCTTCCCTGTGAAGAATATAACACCAAAAGGTATTGAAAACCAAGGTAAAACCCTCCATGGATTGCGGAGAAGGCTGTCGTCTCCACACTCAGAAGAGGCCCCAAATACGTATCGTAGTTGGCGGCTAAAACTATGATATCACCTGGTCTACTGCACAGGCTCTGTAAAATCATATACCAACGCAGTGTCAAACCGCCAAATTACTCAGGAGATGTGCAATACGATTCAACAGTTTCATTAACATTTCTCTTGTGTGTTTATTCTTATAAATTGATGTTGTGTCTTGCGTTTAGCACAGTATGGCCAAACACGGTCCTCATGGCATAAAATCGAACTCAAATATCCAACCTACTCCAAACCTCAGCTTCCTCGTCATAACTATCTATCTGGCGAAATTTACAATCTTGTAAACGAAATACAGAGAAACTATTGAGGTGAATTTGTAGTAAGGCAGTTAATGCAGATCGCACTAGAGAAACACAGCGGGCTATTGGAGGTGATCCGAGTTCAGTATCGAAGGAAATGATCCGACTACAACACCAAGGACAGATGACGAGGTAAGCATCTGAGCTGGTACCCTACTCTGCAAACTTCACCAGATGAAAATATATTTAGTATGAGAAAAAGTTTAACTTGCATTTTAGCCCATAGATGACGATGTACCGTTGGTATGACGAAAATGTGCAAATTTAATTGCTTTAGGATGGAAAGTTAAAGCTTGCAGATCGTTATCGACAGTTGCATCGTTCATGCGAATTTTGTTGCTGCTGTCGTTGAGCAAATGATGTCGTAGGTGGATAAGGCACGTCAGGTGAAAATGTTTTTCTGAGCATTGAATCGGCTACAGATACCTTTTACAGGTCTATTGACGGTTACCAGACAAAACAATCAAGTTCACCGTGATGAAGAAACGAGTGTCTTCGCAGAGGCATAGCGAAGTTATCAGAGGATCCTGCTACTTATGTAGCCTCGCAAATGGAGGTTCTCGAAGCAGAATCAAAGATCTGTGTATGGAGTTCGAAGCTGTTAGAAACGCGGGTGTACCGAAAACAAGAACGCCCGTGTTCTGCATGCTTTTTAAATTTTTACCCGTACAAACTGGAATCAATATCAGCTGAAACCGAAGGTGTTGCGAAGTGGGACGTATTCGCCCATGGGTCTCTCGATATGATCGATGGAGATCCCCAGTGGCTCTTTACCATCTTTGGGACAAATTAAGACCATTTTCCTTTCTTGGAACAGTTTATATCCACAACTGTACAATATGGGCAAAGGAAAATCATGCACAACCGTATACAAAACAGTTTTTAAATGCACTGCGACTTATACAGTATGGTGAGGTTTTACTATTAGAATCGTTGTTGAACCCTTTTTATCTTCGAAGTGCCATACAAAACAAATGAATGGACAACTTGCACATTAAATGGACGACTTGCACATTAAATGGACAACTTGCACATTAAATGGACGACTTGCACATTAAATGGACAACTTGCACATTAAATGGACGACTTGCACATTAAATGGACAACTTGCACATTAAATGGACAACTTGCACATTAAATGGACAACTTGCACATTAAATAGACAACTTGTACATTAAATGGACAACTTGCGCATTAAATGGACATCGTTACCTAAAAATAATTAAAGATTAGGTAGCTCCATGCCTGCGTGAACAGAATCACCTTCATGTGCGATAGCACATTCCCACATAATAGCATTTCCTGGTCAATAACGACTAATTAGCCGCTTTTGTGAAAATGTATGGCGTCCGCGTTTCCAACATGTTATACTATGTTAGACGGTTATTTTTCGGGTGATCTGGTTGTATCCGTTACAACGCCATCTATCGATGAATATTTGAACATATTGATTTTCTCTTCTCTTGTACCAAAAACATCTGATACCACTATAGGCCGTTTGGATGTAAACCTCTCACACAAATACGCCATTTTTAAATTTTAAAAAAAGTTTATGGGACATTCTGTGTTGTTTAGTAAAGCTTTTCAACTATTCTACGCATTAAAACTAAAAATTGTACTGGAAAATAAGGAAAGGTTGTCCTCGAACCTTTCCTTTCGACATTGATCCCGGACAGTAGCCAATATCCCACTATATTGCTCTTATGCGAAGTTAACTATCTGCCCTTAGAAACGAACGAAATACTTCCTTCCAAGTTAGCCATAAGAATACTGTCTCCAATCCCATCATTAATGATCTTCGTTAAAAAAACTATTTCGTCATCTGACAATGGTTTAAAATTAAGTTGTGTTGTCATCTGATCTTTCCCGTGGGGGATTGATCCCGGACGGTCCTCAATATCATATTGTGTTACTCCAGTACAACGTTAATTAAATACCTACCTACCTACCTAACTGAAATTTCCCTTGGGGTTTGATGGCGAATTATAGCCCTTCAGCCATAAAACTCCGAAACCAACCAACCAACGAACCCCCAGGTTTGAACCCGAGCCATAACAATAGCCCGTTGTGTTCCTCCAGTGTCAACGTTAATTAAATACCTACCTCGAAGACTAATTTTAAATACATAAAAATTATTATTTTATGTAAACAAAAATAATATTATTCACTTGAAGTAGGCATCGAACTCGAGTTAAATTTTAATAATATTTAAGGTTTGTTGAAGCATTAAATTCATCTTTAACGATTGAAAAGATCGAAACCTGGACTAGAGTGATAAAATAATAAAATTTATGGCTATTCAGCAGGCTGACTGGGGGAAGTTCTGGTCGATAAACGCATCCGGATCCATATGAGGACTCCGTTATATTTCTATAATCCTCAAAACGTATTAGCGTAAATTATCACCAAATCTAGCACGGTAATCTGTCATAAGCCTAAGAGATGAGATCGTTATGAGAGGCTTTCTCTGTCAAGAAAATGTAGGTGACAGTAGTGTTTTACTCTTGGTATTTCGAACGTGAAGTAGTATGTCTTGCACTATCAATGCGATTTCAGTGGCAATAAAATTCCAAATTACGAAGCAATAGAGGACAATTGATTGGTCGAAACCAGTTAGGAGAATTACCAAATCGGCGGGAAGCTACACTCCAAGGATATCCCGATATGTATCGTGCGAGAACAGTTGGATAGCGGAAATAAAATAACTCCATATCGTTGTATCGAATAAATGCCTCACATACACTGATAATAAATGCCTCACATACATACGTACCGTTGTGATATTAATATAATTTTACATTTTTAATTGACACTCTTTCTAGGCTAAAGTTAACACAAAAAAACACTCTCTAGTGATACCATCCACACACACTCCCTCTCCCCCCAAAAAAGAATCATGGGTATTGGTGACTCCCTTCGAAAGAAGTGAAGAGGCAAGCATACAATATACAATTCGGTGCATTTTAAAAAACTTATGAGCTAAATTGAACATTCCAGATCTTGATTTAATTTGTGTAAAATCTTACCCGCAGATTTTATTTGAAAAAGCATTTTTTTGAACACGCTAGAAGACACATCTCACAGATTCCAAAAGACGCATCACGCTATTCGCATGCACTTCGATGGATAAACAGTTAAATTTCCAATACAAATTACTTCCAAGAACTGGTTGAAGGCATGCGATAAAGGAACCATCTTTTACTATCAGGCTTCGCTCTCCAATGTCATCCAAATTATTTTCAAAACTGTCATCTGCAGTTAGACACATTGAACGACATCGTTCGCAAAATTCCCCCGTTATCTTATATGTCTCACGCAAAGGGCAATCAGTAAATTAATGGTTGTATTAATTCGAATAGAAAATCTAGAAGAAGTTATTCCAGGAATTTTAACAGCACTTCAATAGTAAATTTATAATATCCAGTATTATAAAATAAAGTAGTAGTATTTAACGGTATGGAGCAGTGTTATATTTTGTTGCAGTAACGTACTTGATAACTCGCAACACGCATCAAGACTAAATAACCATATATTTCTAAGGAATTCTTGGATACTTTTAACCTTAAGAAATATTCAATTGGTTTCTACCATCGAAAAGGATCCTCCGGAATGATCTTATTTGTCAAGAAAATCAAAATTGGTTAGGAAGTCAGGTAAACGTAAGGCAGGGAAGACTTCAATTTGGTGGAATTATGAGTGTTAACCACTCTGAGGGATAAGTAAATTATGTTTGTCAAGAAGACCAAAATTGGTTAGGAAGTCAGGTAAACGTAAGGCAGGGAAGACTTCAATTTGGTGGAATTATGAGTGTGAACCACTCGGAGGGTTAAGTAAATTCTGTTTGTCAAGAAGATTAAATTGGTTAGGAAGTAAGGTAAAGGTAAAGCAGGTAAGACTTCAATTCGGTGGATATATAAGTACGAACCACTCTAAGGGTTAAGTAGTGCAACAACTCCCAATCATAATATGATTTTTGGAAACATATGGACTTAAATATTACACACTAATGACTATGTAAACTGATTAATGTAATCCGAATAACTGGTACTATCGTCAGAGAGTATGTATGCCAACTGAACCCGGGACCGAACCCCAATTCAGGTACTCCCTGACAAACAGCCACCAATTCTCTAGTATTGCCGAAGACAAGACTTCAGTGGTGGAAATTAGAAAAACGTCTAATAATCTTATTAGGATGTATTTTATGCCAACAGATACGTTGCGTCGAACAACCGTTACGCAAAATTATATACACATAAGAAAAACTGTTTAGTAATAAAGATTAGAGAGATATACACACAGTGACGAATCAAACCATCGCCTATAACTTTCAAATTGGAAAAGGATTAGATAAACCCATTGAAAGTCAAGATCTTATTCATTAAATCACACGAAATTGAGCGGCCTTTTAATGTACCAAGATAGGATTTGGTGTGAACTTTACTTCCATGGTTGTCCGGTACCTAAGTGCAAATGGCCTGTGGAATGTAAAAGTGATTTGCACAGATATGTGCTGCCTGTTTTCAAAGTTGAAAAAGTTAAAATTCATTCTATCTATATATATATAAAACACTAACGTACGTGGACCCGAAATCGACGTTATTTGTGTATCGTCGAATGGCAACAATCAACATATATAAAATAACCCAGATATTTTGACTTTTTGCTGTTTTCAACTAGCCGAGGTCAATTTCTATGAAAAATAAGGAATTAAATTGTAATATTTATGTTTGAACTTACTTTTTATTTCTTCCTTCGATGTAAAAGTAATTTAAACGTAATTTTACTACCCGGTATCTGTCCACGCGTCAGAATTAATGTTTACTTTTTTTTATTTGATTTAGAATTCCGTGTTTGGGTATTTGAGTTGACTGCGAGATGTTGGGGACCTATTTGAGGATTCCGAAATATTATAAATATGTGTTATTTTTGTTAATAAATCATTATTGTCTTTGTCAATATCGTTGGAAAGTCTTTTGTCGCATTATTCTATTTCACAATAAACATAATCAGGAAGTCAAAATTCAACAAGTTTGAATAGATACGTACATGTTTTTTTTTTCAGAATTTAGCATTTTTTCAAGGATTGGAATTTTATTTTCGTTTGCGTTATGTGTTCCGGTATATTACATGTTGCAGAAATATTATTTAGGAGTTAGATTTTAATGATATGTCTATTTCCTGCAAAATATCTCTAGACGTGGGTAATTTTGTAGCGCTATATGTACATTTCGACCAACTTTGCTTAAATATTTGATTGAATATTGATTTAAAGAATTGTTTCACAAAAATAAATAAAATATACAAATCAAAACATGTTTAATTACGGTGTGTAAAAAAGTTTAAAAAGCACTATTACACACTGCCGAGCGCTAGCTGGCGCAGCCCGACTAGTTTGTAATAAAACTTCAAAAAACGTTCAAATTAAAAATGAAAGAAAATGAATGTATGTACACTTTCAATACGGATAGAAGCATCCAAATAAAAAAGAAAAAGAGAATAATATAGGAAGACAAAGCAATATATAGTTAACCTAACACAATCTACATAAATCAGAAATGTAACATTCAAAATACGGAAATAACTATTATTTTCATGAAATGGTATAACATTTTAACAAGACCCGCTTTAAAAAACACAGAGGTAATAATGAATTTTATGTTATTTAAGGAAGTTCAGCATTAAGTACTTGAAATACTTATATTTATTTCATGATGGGGATGTCACAATCAGATACTGAATCCTGATGTAGAGAAGTTTGGGTTCTGCGTCTTTCGTGACTAAATATAATTTATAGTTTTGAAGTCTATGAAAAAACGCGGTAAATAAATCACTTTCTTCTTTTACAGTTTCTGTGAATAACAATTGGAGAGAGCGCTGAAGAGAGAATGTCACTGTCAATGTGAAATAATCGGGTGAAGAAAAAGCAAATTATTTCGCTTAAATGAGGTAACCATTCTTTACTGGGATTTTGATTACCTCATAAGTACTATAACCACTAAATGTTGTTTTGTACAGTAAGTATTCAAAGCATATTACAATCATCTAATGTAATGACTGCTTTGTTTTGGCAACGAAACGAATAATTGACGAAACGCGAAAACAATATGAGAAGCAGAGAGTGGAACGCTTTATATAGTATTGGATAATCAATTCCTTATGTTTTTACAGATTCAATTTTTGCTCTTCTATCTGAACAACTGTGGAAATAACATTAATTTCACTGTTAGTTACACGATGGAGGGAGGTTTTTCAAGTGACTGAAAAATATACTGCTTCGTCCAGATAATTCAAGGTATAGTGAAGTGAACGGTTCATATCTGGACAGTAAGTTCATAAAGTACATTTTAATCATACAATTTGATTTTAACTATTGTCTTTCTGTTGAAAATATACGCCCACTTCAAACCAGCTTCAATCTTTGACTTACATTGATAAGCCGTGAGAGCAAAAGAAAAATAATAACATTTACAACTTCACAAAGTGTGTGACACGTTTCCAATTGTGTCAAAACAATGAAACGTCTAATTTACTGAACTTGCTGACTCATCTATGGAGCATCCTTTAAGATATCAACACGTTCCTTTAGATTTCGAAGCTCTTCATAGTTTAAAAGACAAATTTAGATTTTGTGATGGATAACTTAAAATCTAAATTTCTACCTTCTGAAATCTTTAGTTTGAATTAGCTTTAAATTTTACAATCTTTGCAAAAATATAATATTTAATATTGACATCTGCTATAAATTATTTTATTTAATTATTCAAAACAGCATTTTTGTCTAATTTTTTAAAATAGCTTGAATTGAGGGGGTCTTCAATTATGGACGATGTATCAAGGTGAACGGGATCACGTCATTTAAAATCATCAGTTTGAGGTACAGTTGAGTATATACGTATGTGATAGTGTGACAAATTAGAACACAGATATATGCCAAAAGTACATCTGGATCCAGTATGTTTTGTAACAAAATTCAAACACTCAATGGTTTAGGTGTTAATTATTTACTGTGTTTTCTCATATGGTCTGGATTAGTGGAGAAGTCTAAGACATCATGGAAGAAAAAAGCATCTGCATATGTTTTCCAAGGTCTCTTAATCGGAATATATTTGAATTTCATAATAACCTGTGTTTTGACAGACTTTTGGGAGATGAACATAGAATTCATGTTGTTTCTCTATCTCAGTTACTCTTTGTCTTATGTGCTTTGTATCATATTGCGATGGAAACGCTACAAGACAGGCATTTTGATTCGGGATCTTCAAATGTTGCCTGGTGGGTATTACAGAAGCACCATAGGAACTGCAGTATTTTGTTACATCTGTCTGATTCCATTTCTATCCTCTTTGACACTAATAATCAGCTTGTATAACGGAAAAAATACAGAATATACTTCGCTTTTCACTTACGGAAGTTCCATGCTGACTAAACAATGGCTATATACCCTTACATGTATCAACAGCATGCTGCTGAATTTTTTGTATCCATGCCTAACGAGCATGGCTGCTTTGTTGTATTGTGAGTTGTGTCTTCAGTGTTGCGGAGTTTTGAAACACATCACTAAGAAAATTGCCACTTGCCCACCAGAAGAATTCACTGTCTCAAAGCAGACGGGAATTTTGGCGCTCAAAGTAAAACTTACTGAAGCTTTGTCCAATTTGCAAGCAATATTTTCTCTGCCTACGTTTTTTATTTGCATTGCAAATTTCTGCTCATGTTTAAATTGTGTAAGGTCACATATTCTATATTCCTCTGGAAACAGTGATTTAGCCATGATAGTTATTATAATTTGGGAAGGATTCAACTCCCTTGCATTTATGGCTGTCATAGTGTGTGCAGGACAGTTGCCCATCGAATTTGGGAAATTCAAAGAAACGTTTGGAAAGAAAATTGAATCTAGATTAATACATGGTGCCTACAAAAATTTGCAAAAAAGCTCATATTATAAGCAAGATTTTGTGCTGTCAGCGTGTAAGATTTTGTATTTCAAAAGAAACCTTGTTTTGTCCGTAGTAGGAACCATCCTTACATATACCCTTTATCTAATGAATTTTGAGCCAAGCGAGAAAAGTATTGACTCTTCACTGAATTATAACTCTAACTAAATTATACCTGCATATAACTATTCACTGAATTTTTCAAGAATCATTTATTCCTCTTTTATTTCAGTAAACTAATAAAGTAGAAATAAGTGCATTCTGTTCCCAGTCAAAGTCATATTCTCTAAGTAGCTATCCACACAAGTCACCTGTATATGAGAAGTCGTTCCTTCAGAGGAATAATCATTCTTTTTTTTTGTAGCTGGAAACAAAACGTTATGTAATAAGCCAATAGTAATCGAAGACTGATGAGATTAAGATTGAGATTCAATGCGGCAAAGAAAAAGTGTTTTTCTCCACATCAGAAAACAAATAGGTATATTAATTTACTTAAAAAGATAAATTGTGTCAAAAAATAAAAATAATAGTGTTTTTTAAAGTGATTTTCTGACATTTCTGAAATTTGTCAAATTTTGGTTCACAAATGCTTGAATGTGAAACAATCGATTTCATATAGAATTTATAAGATATGTAATTTTCCAAACAAATATATTTTGACATCATTCCGGTATTTTCTGTTTGCATACCAATTTTATTTACTATTTCGTTGTCTATCGTAATAAGGTAAATAATTTAATCGAGCAATATTTTTTTACTATCTGATTAAAATATTTAACATTTGTTTTTGAAATTAAGTCATTCTAATTTTACAAATGTTAAGAAATGTGATTTGATATCATCCGTCTTTGTACCTACTAAATACACCATTTTTCAATGATATTTATGATATTAACGTGAAATCTGTAGAACAGTAGCTTATTTTCTAATTTTAATGTAATCACCATTTTGTGTTTCAATAAAAGCCTCTAAATATGCTCTTAAAATATAAATAAAGGGTGAATCATAATTTCTCTTCTGTAACATAGTCGTCAACGACTGTCTCCTTGGTTGGTAATCCTTTTGCGAGAGTTTTTTTTTGTTTGGACATATAATGTAAAAAATCCCGGAAGACAAAAATATTTCCGGTAAAGAAATTGAACACATTATCAGCACAGTAGTGTTTCAATATCAAATTCATGCCCAAATAAAATTATATAGCTTTGTCTAAGTACGATGTTGTCTCATGTGTTCTACGGTTATATAATTCGTGTGTAAACACTTAATTATGTGATACATAAACTTCTTAGTGTAGCCATACAAACATGACAGGAACCCACCTCAATAGTGTCCCCGTCTTACAGACTTCGCAGTGAATAATATTACTGATGAATTTCCATATTTCATATTTGTTTTAAGTTATTTTGAAGCCAGACAGAGATCTACGGCAAGAAGGTTTAGCTGTGGCTTCTTAAATCGATTTGTCTTACCATGGTGTTACCTTGTGAGTGACATTAATCAAAAGAATCTGGTAAACGATTTGACCATGGCCAAAGAAGATTATAACTTGTCTTGTAGTGTCTTTTAACCCACTTCCCGAGCTAGGTATGTCTGTAGTTATAGTTTTAAAGTACAATGCTCTTAGAGTTGATGTGGTTTCCTTATCGATTTCCGCTTTGCCAGTCATACTTATCATCAGAAAGAATGGAAACTGGTAACAAGTCTTCGGACAGCTGACAGACCACCTTGAAATTGCGTACCATAGACAAGAATCACGAAGTGGCCAACTACAAAGAAAATAGCGGCGTCTATAATGGACTATTCACCTTCAATCTACTCCACAGCACGCCACAGTTGAGAAAATCCAGTCATCTTTTTGAGCCGTAACCTTATCCACGCCGAAATCTTATCCAGAGTCGTCTTTCAGAAATGCTATATCAACATTTAAACTCCTCTACTGAAAGACTTCCTCGTCTACCAATACCGGATTTGTATATTTCTACATATAAATGATATGAATATATATAATAAATTGATCACAAGCAATGTATTCAGTTTGAACATCAACACCCAATAACAAAAAAACGAAGAACCAAATGCCGGGGTGCAATAAACCAGAATACGAAACTCGAAACTACCTTCTAAACTAAACCTAACAAAAAACTAAACTATCAACAATACTTTCTCAGCAAAATTCAATTATCTACATCAATACAACAATCATCATCAATACAATCTCATGATCGATCAACTATCGATATCCATCCGCTCTACGCATAACCACCGCACTCTTCTATCTGTATTTTCATCAAATATAGAAAATTTGCACGCTCTCGAAAACTCCGCGAAGCGTAAAAAATTTAGCGGCGTCAGATTCGGGAAGATTAAGTGTGTTGCCAGATTTTAATGTACTCAAGAATTAAAATCTAACAACTCGGCTATCCTGCAACATCGCTGGCATCAGTGATGGTTTTACATAATACAAAAAAGTTTTTAGGAAAATGTTACATAATGACCGAAGTTATACACGCACAAATGAAAACTTCGTTATCACTAAAATATCACCTAAAAAATGTCAACACCGCTAATTTTTACGTTTAATATTAAATCTCTCTCTCTCTCCACACATTAAATTTAATTTTAAAATTCTTAATGAATGAGCAATGCACATACACACATGTAACACTAAATTTTAAATTATTTGAAAAATATTTCATATGATCAGCAGAGGTTGTGGTGCTGATAGAACTACAATGGCCCCCTATCAAAATCACAATCCCAAATATCAAGAGACGACGCATTCAGCCATTTCATAGTAAAAAAGGCGATATGATCGATTTCACAGTATATATTCTAAACATACCTAAGTATTCCTCATAAGTAAGTAAGAAGTTAAATAGACACGTAACAGCATGCTAAACTCAAATTACACTTTTTAAAATTATAAAAATATTTTTTTGAACCTTCGATTCTTGAACACATGATAAAGTTCCGATTAAATAAGAGTTAACAACACACACACACACACACACACACACACACACACACACACACACACACACACACACACACACACACACACACACACACACACACACACACACACACACACACACACACACACACACACACACACACACACACACACACACACACACACACACACACACACACACACACACACAGACACACACAGACACACACACACACACACACATATATATATATATATATATATATATATATATATGACTGTATTGCATATCATACCATAGTATTCGTTTTTTTTTATTGTCATGTAACGTTACTATCCGTATGAAAGTGTTATTACATACGTATATTTTATTTTTGAATTTGAGTTTCAATAGGCTATTGAATTTGAGTTTTTCACATTCAAAATACAATGAACTTTTGGCTTAAAAGTTTGAAAGCAGACAACTTCTTTAAAATTTTAAGGTAAGCATTTATGGTGGTAACTTCTACTATATTCCATAGAATAGTAAAATAACACGCTGGGGCACCTCATACATATTTTTCAATGACATTACATCAAAAAAAAATTTTTTTTTTCGACTTGTCGCTACTTGTCATTTTTTTTTTGCTGTGGTAAGATTTGTCTTCTTCACTTCTCTCTGACATACTTTTTCTCTCAAGCTAAATACAGGTGGCGGTAGTTACTACAACGATACGAGTTTCTTGTACGAACGAAATACATACTTTCATACTAGTACGAACATGACGTCACTCGGTTAGTTTTTTTAATTCAATTTCAGCACTTCACAAATAAAAATTCCAAAAAATGAATTCCGATGGGAATGTTTTGGAATTGGAGATTTATGGCACAGGGTCCAACAAATTAATTCCATACAAAATATTGTCACATAGACCACAGTGTCATGATGCTTCGATATCTACTTCTGCCATGTTTAACAAGAAGTCAAAATTCAAGCGATAATAGTTGTAACCGACGTCTTTTTCTAAGCTCTTCCACCGTGGATTAGATCGCACCCTCCACCAAATGTCAGAGAAGCTTGTGGTAGTTTTTATGATGGCTTTAACAAACACAGCCGTGAACTAGATTAAACAGCATTTATTCACAACAAATGAATGTACGGTGATCTAGCTGATCGTACTTCAGAAATGTCTATCAGCTCTAGGGCAGCAGCTTATATAGGTACAGAATATTCTAGAAACCCTCAAATTAATTTAAATACTCTCTGGAAACTCTTAGAGAACCGACTCAAAAGAAATTAAAGACTTGCGATTTGCTGTCGGTGGGTTTCGAACTGAAAACCCAGCGCCCTGCAGCTCGCGTCGTTACTTCTGGGACACCTGTCTATCTGAACAGAAATGAAAGACGGCAATATGATATTTGATAGATCAAAGCCAATTAGACTAACTGTCAAAGTCGTGAAAATAATTAATTGCATCTTAAGGGATCCTCGATATGAATTTTGCCAGAGCATTTGGGTAAATGATAAAAACTCTTTACACTCTTTTGTTTGTTTACATTGATATTCCCTCTCATAAAATTTTCCTGCTTCAATTTAGTGCTTTTTCTGTGTTAAAACTGTATTAATTCTTGATTTTTCACAAACAATTGCATTGCAATACTTAATTGCAAAGGATGCAATTAAGTACTTCTACCATACATCTATAAGTTACCAACAGACGGACCTATTGTCTTCTCTAAAGAAAAATATATTATTCTCTACTTTCAAACTAAACGTAACAAAATCACTAACATCTGAAAATCTTCCCAAAGCAATCCATCATAATTTAAACCGACAGCTACTAGTGTCCGGTCTCGTGAAAGAACAACTTTAATGTTTCAATGCTTTATTTTTTTACAGTGAAGAAGGTATTGCAACGTTCATTTTGAATTTTGGGAAAGAAAAAAATAACTTGTTACTCATCAATACAATTGTTTCAGGCCTGCTAAACTTTAAAAGAATGTACCATTATCTGGGACAAGTCGGAAAAATTCCAGTTCCAATGAATAATGGAGGAATATCTTTTTTTTGTAAACAATGCTTTTCTTTTTTCTACCCTGAAGTGATCCATGAATAAGTTTATCTAAACTGGTTTCAAAAACTATAATAATACAAGTTGTACTCGATTCTTGCAATGGGCACCTCAGGAAATCTTCTTTAGGTATGCATGGGTAACATAACCCTCTATGAACTTGAGGAATCTTCCCTCCCCTACATTTTTACCCTACACTTCTGCTTTTCTCCCTCACTTTGGTTCCTCTTCGGAGTTGAGGGCTCACCTTGAGAAGATTAAGGATTAGATAGTCTAGCCAAATGCATAATCTGTGATGTCCTACTCCATCAACAACTATTCTGCACACATACTGTATGACAGACATTGTAGATACAAAATAGTTGAATCCATTGCAAAACGCGTCAACTAACATCTTAAAATTCATGTTTCTGGGCCATCTCTACTATTATAAAAAGAAGTTTCTGTGTGACTGTGTTCCCCGTGTCCTGACGAATATATGGCTCTTACAAAAATCAAATTTGGCATACAGGGAGACCTAATTATTTGCAATTATATAGTCCAGCCCGAATTTTAAAATTTAATCTAGAACATTTTAAAATTAATTTATTGCTATATTTAAATATTATTGTTTTCCTCCGAATGGCAACAGCCTTCAATCGGTATTGAATAAACCCGTAATTACTGTGCGTGTGTAGCCGCCCGATTACAGGATATCCTTTATAAAAATTTATCGCCATTTTAAAAGCATATTAACCTTTTGTTAACGTCAACTTTTAATCTATTATCTTTTATCTAATATTAATTAGCTTTTAATCTATGTGCTTCCACCATTTTTGGAACTGGATAATGGTTGTGCAGTACGTTGTTTGTTATTGTTTCTTTTTTAAGTACGATAGTTTGGATTTTGATTTTTTAAAAGCATTTTTTTACTTTTAAGCAAACTTTTAGTTTGTATTAAATTTTAGGTCGGATTATTAAAATCTTTATACAAGTATCTTTAATATACTGTGTACTCTTCATTCTTGGAACTGCATCACGATTGTATAATACTTGGTTATTGTTTCTTTTTTAGAGTACGATAGTTCGGATCTTGTTCAAAGTTAAGCGATATTTAGTTTTGTTCTTTTATGCAATTTCTGGGTTGTTTAATTTATGCAATCTTTAGTTTGTTTCTGTATAGTACTTCGGTTTTCGTATAGTTAATTTTTATCATTTTGCTTTGGATGTCTTATGAAAAGAAAAGCGATGTTTAATCTCAATTTTAAATTTAATTTAGGACATTTTAAAATTAATTTAATATTACATTTTTGTATTATTTGGTTTCCTAAAAATGTCAACTGTCTTCAAAAGGTCTTTACTGCACTCCCGTCAATCTTGGATTTGGATCATTTATGCAAAGTAGGAACATTTATTCTATGTTGTTCTACGGTCACAGGATGATCATGTGCTCTCCGAATTTGAACGTTTTACTGAGAAGCAAAGAACTGTTCCACCAATTTATTATCGACATGTATTCCGAGATTGAATCAGAAAGGGTGTTATACATACGACTGAATCAGAGGACTCAGAGTGGAACAGTATGCACGTTTCAGAGATGCGTTGATGAACAATGGAAATTTTGCTATACAAAAACTGAAGTACCCAGAATTTGCCAAACTTTATCCAAACCTAAAGTTTATGCTTTTGTAAATTTATACGTTGCATAAATTAAAAATTAAATATTGCTATGCTTTCCAAAAGACACCCAATCACAGAAACAAAATATTGTATAAAAGAACAACAAAATTATGGCATTTCGCTATAACGCCCTTTTTAATTCACGGCCCACGGTGTTTCGTTACACGGCCAAAAAAATATTGTTTTTATGCTTCTGTTTAGTTTTAACTTATCCCTTTAGGCGGCACTGCTACATTTTGCCTCACGATAATATGTAGAACGTTTGGCACAACATTGTCATCAGTTTACTAAATTATCGCTTTAGTGTAGTTAGACCAACATCAATTTTATTGCAAAGCTCTCGTCACAACTTAAAGTCATACCGAGAGGCTACTTTAACGCGCTACGATACGAACTTCAGGCAGTTTAGACTAATGGGTGTAGTTAAACCTAAACAACTTTTTCATCTTAATCTTATAATACACTCACTACCAAATGTTAAGCACGGAAAGGAAAATATTAATTTCCAGAAGCCAATCTGAATTTGTGAAGCTGTAATTTGCTGCAGAGGAAGATGGAATAATGTTAATGTGTTATGTAACAGCCAATCACGGTTTATTTTTGAGAAATGTGCAAAAAAGGCAGTCTTGGATTTAAACTTCATTTTGTTAATAACTCCAATGCACTAACCCTTCATAATGCTGGCTTCTTCTACGACTGCCTTTTTTGCAAATTGAGGACTTTAAATTAAAAAAGACCGTGATAGCGAAATGCTGTAATTTTGTTGATCTTTTATGCATTTTTTTTGTTTCTGTGTTAGGATGTATTTTGAAAAGCATATAAATATTTAATTTTGATAATTTATGCAATGTATAAATTTGCAAAAGCATAAACTTTAGATTTTGATTTCGATATCTTTTTGGAAGTTTAGCGATTTCAGTGTACTTTAGTTTTCGTATAGCAGCATTTCCACCGTTCATCAACGCATCTCTCAAATGTGCATACTGTTCCAATCTCAGAGTCTTCTGATTCCGTCTTATGTACAACACCCTTTCCGATTCAATCTTGTAATACATGTCGACAATAAATTGATATAAAAGGTCTTTGCTTCTCAGTAAAACATTCAAATTCGAACAGCTCATCATCATCCTGTGAGCGTAGAACTACATAGAAGAAATGTTCTTCATTTTCATAAATGATCCAAATCGAAGATTGGCGGTAGTGCAGTAAAGAATATGAAGACTGTTGACATTTTTAGGAAACCAAATAATACAAAAATATAATAATAAATTCATTTTATAATGTTCTACATTAAATTTAAAAATTGGCATTAAATATTGCTATACTTTCGATAAGACCATCCAAACCAAATTGGTAACAATTAAGTATATGAAAACCGAAGTACTATATGAAAAAAAAAAAAAAAGATTGCAGAAATGAAACAAACCAAAAATTGCAGAAATGAAACAAACCAAAAATTGCATAAATGAAACAAGCCAAAAATTGCATAAAAGATAAAAATTATATCGTTAACTTTGAAAACGATATCCAAATAATCCAAACAAAAAGTTATAGTATGCATTAAAAATGATGATATGAGCTATCGTACTCCAAAAGAGAAACATTAACAAACAACGTATTGCACAACCGTGATCCAATTCCAAAAATGGAGGAAGCACAATAAGATACTTATATTATACATTATGATAATTCAAACTAAAAGTTAACGCTAACTAAACGTTAATATGTTTTTTTTAAAAAGCAATAAATTTTTATAAAGGATATCCAGTAATCAGGCAGCTACACATGCACAGTAAATACGGATTTAGTCAATACCGATTGAAAACTGTTGCCATTCGGAGGAAAACAATAACAATTAAATCTCTCATTAAATTAATTTTAAAATGTTCGAGATTAAATTTTCAAATTAGGGGTGGACTGTTACAATTGTAAAATATTCGAGCTACCTGTGTGCTAAATTTAATTATTGTAAGCGTCATAGATTCGTCAGGACACGCCAAACAGAGAACACACGAACTTCATTTTATAATAGTCAAGACTCGCTGCCAAAAGATAAACACGGAGAGAAAAATTTCAATTTTCAGAAGCCAATTTAAACTTGAGAGGCTGCAATTTGCTGAAGAATTACATGGAACTGTGCAAATGTGTTATGTAACAGACTATTACGGTTTCGTGTCAAGAAATCTGAAAAAAAAGGGCAGTCGTATAAGAAGCCAGCAATGTGAACGGTAAGAGGAATTAATTGCATGTAAGTGCTGTAAAAAGTGTACGATTTGTTTTCTAGACGAACGTGTTTCTGTTGCTTCCACAAGACGAATAGTAAATAGTGAGCGATGGAGTTTTGTGGGACGCATTGAAGAAGGGCAATCAATCACTGATGTTGCTCTTTGGTTTGGCGTTCATTCTGTCATTTCACGATTGTGCAAACGATTCCAAACAAGCCAAAAGTCCAAAAATATGTGGCCTTCGACCCCTTGTGGTTGATCGATATATTGCTGTTGTAGCAAAGCACTGATCATGCATGACTGTGCCAAAGGGCAATTCTTTCCCTAAGGAATGAAGATGTCAATGTCATCAAAAAGCAACTCATGCGAGAATTGCCCGGCAGTGTTCAAATTTACAAATCTATCGACATTACGCATGACACACATGAGGCCTTAAAATACATGGCAGACTTTTTGAACCCATTGAAACCATCTGGAGTACTCTTGTACATATTGGAGCGCCGATTATGCTTCTTACAAATCTGAGTCCACCTTCATTTAGCAATGGCTCAAGACTCATGCCAAATATTATTGAATTCACCGTCATGACTGCACATGCCGCAGGCGAAAACGTATTCATTCCTGGAATACAAATCATCCCTTCTGATATCCCCATTCCAATTTAAAAAACTTCAGTTTCCGGTTCGTTTAAGTTTCACAGTGAGCATCAACAAGGCACAAAAACAATCGCTGAAAGTCGTAGGAATCGGTCTCATTAAACCGTGTTCCTCCCACGGTCAACTACATGTGGAATGTTCAAGAGAGTTGGATACCTTTTTACTTTTTATAAATAGATATCACTTAAATGTCTTGCCAGATATGGTTATTTTAATAAGCGTAGAGGTATACTCTCTTGGGAAAAAAGTAATTAAGTAAGGAATGCTTATTTTTAAAATTTGTTTTTCTCTTGCACATGGGACTGACTTATTTCTTTGAATTTAATTGTTTGTTCAGTTGCATTTGACACCTGCAACCAATGCTAATTTTAAAAATTCAGATAAGCAGTAAAATAATTTACTTTGTACTCAAGAAAATAAAAAAATACCTTCAATTTTGGTCTATTAATCTATTTTATTTAAAATTGAAAATGACCCTAACTTTAAAAAAATATTTCTATATATTATCTGAGTAATTTGGGGTTAAAATATATTGCGTTGCCCAAACCAACTCATTTCATTGTGTTAAAAATAAAGTACACATTTTAGTTGTAAAATTTTAAAAATATGAGACTCATTTTTTCTATGTTTTGAGTAAAAAAGCATGTTTTCTTACTCCTCTTTCACCATTCAATTTTTTCAACTGCCTTTTTCAAAAACTTAAACTCCTAAATTTTATAAAATAGAATTGTTTGGCATTGCAGTAAAATGTGTAAAAGATGCATGTGTATAAGATGGATTTTAAAAATAATACAACAATCAACAGAAATTTTACAGGTTTTAACTAAAAATTTCAACGAATTTGAAATCTGCGGAAAATTTAAATTGGTAATTTTTAATTAACATCATACTACAGCAACACAATGGGCTATTGACCAGGGTCTGGGATCAATTCTTTAATTGAGAGATCCTAGGTAATTTTTAATAAACGTCGTACTACAACAACACAACGTAATACAACAACAGCTATTGACGACGGTCCGAGATCAATCCTCTAATGGAAAGATACGAGGTAGTTAGTAATTTTTATTAACGTCGTACTAGAGCAACACAACATGCTATTGACGACCGTCCGGGATCAATCCCCTATGGAAAGTATCCGAGGTAATTCGGTAATTTTTAATTTAGGTACTCGAACGACACAACGGGCTATTGACTAAGGTCAGGGATCAATCCACATCGTGCTATTCACGACGATGCTGGTAAATGGTGATTTATAATTAACGTCGTACTAGAGCAACACAACGGTCATTGACGACAGTCAGGGATCTATTCACTAAGGGGAAGATCCAAGGTAATTTTTAATTTTTTATTAACTTTGTACTAGAGCAACATAACGTGCTATTGAAAACCATCCAGAATCAATCATCTAAGGAAAGTATCTGAGGAAATTGGGTAATTTTTAATTAACGTTCTCGAGACACAACGACATAATAACTCGGGTCGGAGTTCAATCCAATAAAAAAAATATACGGGTACAACATCGTGTAATTTTGAACCGCTGTCAGATGATAAGATAACACCTGAGATGGCACCCCACTCTTCAAGAGATTGTGACGTCCACCGATTGGATCTCTTCGCAATTCCAATTTGATCGCATTTCACAATGACGAGGTCATCACAGCGTTGTCCGTGGTGTTGGTTTGCGAAGCAAACCAAACGGAAATGCGTATCAAACACCAGTGGTTGACCAACATTCTCAATGGACACACCCAACCCCACAAAGTACAGCACGGGCAACGCCGTGCTTGCCACGCAGTGGCTAGTAGGCTAATAAGACCGGAACATTATTTAGGTATTCGCAGAAATTTGTAATGCAAATAAGAAAAAAATATTTAAAAGTAAAATATTGCTTACAAATTGGCTTAAACATCAACGTTTTTGAGTTCCAAAATTTATGTCTGACTTGAAACGACTGTGAAAGTAGGCAAAACTCCGAAAAAACGACTCCGGCAGGCATTAACAGAAATTATGTGTTTAACTCTATAAAATTGATAAAACTCAGGGTTTTTCACCAAACCAAGCATGCTTTTTAGACTATAGAAAAACAGAATACTACTTTTAATCTTACTAATAATAAAGCTTTATGTGGTATTGGATTACCATATGTAAAGAATAACCTTTTTTTTTTTTTTTTAAGTTTTTCCTTAGAAAGGCATGATTATTTCCTCAAATATATCAAGGTGGTATAACCAATTGTTACGGTTGTTGTTGTTTCTGTAACGCCCCCTAGATAATCCATAAAAATCAAAATGGTGACTTAGCAGACAAACCACAAAAGTACGGAAGGCCCCCTAAGATTACTACGTCATAAACTGTCTGACATTCAAACGAAACTTATCTGTGCTTACTAGTGGTTTCACGCTATAATGTTTGATGAGACAAGGTCAGTAATTCATCTTGATAACAGAATGAATTTTAAATCAAGCAAATCAGTTCCATTTAAATGATATTTATTCACTATTACTAATCGATATCTCGGAAACCTGAATCTCACGTTTCCAAGTTCTAGATGTTCCGCCCTTTTCTAATACAGTCATGACAAAGCATTAGTAACAATATACGTCGATTGAAACATACTCTAAATAATTGGTTTACCTTTTGAATGCTGGTCTTTATCAAAAGGATGGAAAGTCTTTTTCTTGAAGAGTTGCTGCGATCTACTGCAATATTATTTTGTGTTTAGTTTCCAAAATAGAAGTTAGTTTCATATTGAAAGCTCTCAGACAATGCATTTGAATTTTTCAAAGAATATCAAAAGGAATGATGGTAGTTAAAATCACATCACGTTATTTAGAGTGCTGTATATAAATACGTATTTGATAGTAATATTTAATTTTGTGACAAGAGCTTTAAACTTGAGATTGCTGATATCAATAAGCGACACGAACGCAAGATGGACCTTGGAAATATGGGCAATTTTTTAACTGTGTATTAATTTACCATTGATGGACAGAAAATGATGTATGCCTTAAAGAGTTTAATGACAACTTCATAAAATATATATTTCTAATCCAATATGCTGTTCACGAAGTCTTCAGTATCGAAAGCGTTCGGATTAAATTATCTATTGATTATTCTTAATTGGTCTGGACTTGTGGAGAAGTCTAAGACATCTTGGAAGAAAAAAGTATGTGCCTACACTTTTCAAGGTCTACTGATTGGAATGTATTTGGATTCCACAGTAATTTTCGTTATATATGTGATTGATAGAAAGGATTTGCATTTTACATTCTCTTCCATTTTGAGTACCTCTTTGAGTTTTGCGATTTGTTTCGTACTGCGTCAGAAACGCCACAAAATCGCCATTTTGATTCAGGATCTTCAAGTATTACATGGAAGGCGATACGAAAGACGTATAACAAACGCAGTATTATGTTGTATCTGCATAAATCCTGTACTTTTTGCAGTGTTAATGATCATCAGCGTTAATTATGGGAATAGCGAGGAATATGTGGTGATTTTTACTTACGGTATATCCATACAGGATAAATATATTGGTTATTTCATTACATTTATCAATGGTATCATAGTCTGTTTCCTGTACCCATGCCTAGTGAGCATATTTGCTTTGATTTATTGTGTATTTTGCCACCATTGCTGCAGAATTCTGAAACTCATCACACTGGAAATCGACACTTGCATACCAGAGGAATTCACTCTCTACAAGCAGACGGATATTCTGAAACATGAAACACAACTCTTTGATGTGTTGGAAAATTTTCAAGCAATATTTTCCCTGCCTATCTTTTTGATCGGCATAGGAAATTTCTGCGCCTGCTTTAACGTTGTAGGAGTTTTTGTTATGTTAGATGCAGGTAGCATAGATATGTATTTGGTATTTGAATTGTTTTTCAATGGATTAAACTCTTTTGGTTCTGTGATGGCTGTTATTCTGTTCGCGGGACAGTTGCCCATCGAATTCGGGAGATTCAGAGATGCATTCGGCAAGAAAATCGAGTCTAGAATAACGCTTGGAATCCGTGAAAATTTGGAGAAAACCAAGTATCAGAAGAAGGAATTTGTGCTATCTGCATGTGAGATTATTCATTTCAGAAGAAGCCTTGTTTTTTCATTTATTGGAACTATCCTTACCTATACATTTCTTATAGTAAACTCTAAATAATAATATTGATCAGAATGTGATGCAGTCAATCTTCTCGAGTATCTGTTAAAAACTATTACTAAAATGTACTTATTTCATTGAGAAAGGCTGTTTCAATATGAGTCCATTTTAAGCAGTAATAAACGAGATAAAAGTTTTACTTTTCTGTTTTTTTTTACTTTTATCCTGCAAAAATCTCTTCTGGACAAGAACACAGTTGAGAGTATTTCTATGATTGTGTTATACGAAATATGTCAATCTGAAATTTTGTTTTAAGCAATATGTGTTCTTTTGAAGTGCTCTTGTCAAATGTATTCTTAATTTTCACGTTGATACTTAAGAACAGGTTGCTGAACATTATCATTCAAGTCTAGTTTGTACATTCGTTAGAGCAATCAGTACAGTCGACTTCTTCACCTGAGTGATTTAAGCAACTCATAATCGCATTTCATTGAAATAAAAGAATCAATTAAACTTTCGCCTGAACAACTGGGGACCATAGTTTAAAAAACTAGAATTCATCGATAAATTGCCCAATATAAATACCTGTAATAGTTTACTGTTGTCTCAATGAAATGCATTTCATTACTAGAATCTATAAAATGTTTATCTGTTTTAAAACTCAATTCTTATAATTCGATGATGATACTCTTTTTTGTCGTTACAAAGGAAAAACAGTTTTTATGTGTTCTTAAGCGATTGAAACGCGGTGGCAATAATCAGAAGACAGTAATACAGCTCAAGTTGCATGGGATAAATATTTAGATTTTATCAGTTACGAGCTGCTTACTTGAAAACTTCTGAACTTGCTGACTTAACTGTATTCTTTAAATGTTTCAGAAGTTTAATAGCTCACTGCAAAATATCTACAGTTAGACTATCGCACAAGTTGACCCTTGGTTGCCTCAATACAATAGGCCTGTAACTATTAAGTGTCTTACGTATTCTTTATTTACGACATCAATTCATGTATGCAAAATGTTTTGATCTACTTGCTAACAAACATTACATAGATGTGTTCAGCGATTTTAAGAGTCAAAATGGAAAATTTCAAGGATGAAATAAAAGAGTGTAGTTTTATGTTGCAATACAAACAATCTACACTTTGAAACCATCATAAGTTTTCCATTTAACAGCTTCGCTGTAATAGGTTTCTCTTAATTATAAAGTCTCTTAGATATTTCATATTATATATGCAACAAGAAAGTTTTCTGTAAAAATATATTTCTAAGCGAGCATGCTGTTTACGAAGCCAAGAACAACGAAACCATTAGGAGTTAGCTATGTATCTACTGCATTATCTTAGTTGGTATTGTGACCGAAACAAAGCAAGCGCTCTGCGGTAAATTTGAAAGGACGAAAGACGAGATGCCCCCAGCGCGCCGGAACGATAGTTAACGAGCCAACGGTCAAGAGTTGGATTACGCCGTGGAGGAAAAGCGAGATGTTTTTGCGGCCGATCACTGGACGCATATAATGAACCCCAGGTCAGAAGTTCATTTACCTATCTAAGATAATACAGTAGGAGTTCAACTACCCATTTCCAACACGTTACAGTATGGACGCGGTGAGAAGTCTAAGACAGCTTGGAGGAAAAAGGCATGCCTACGCTTTTCAAGATCTTTCGATTGGGACGTATTTGGATTCCTTGCTATGCAAACTTATCGTTCAAGATTTGCACTCCGTATTATACTATATTTAGCGTTGGAAAAAATGAAAGAAAAAGCAAAACTGACTATTCGGCCGATTTGCAAGCAATATTTTCCGTTCCAGCAATTTTGATTTGCATGCACATTTCCATGCATGATTTACTAGTGTTGGTGATCTTAGCAGAATGGATTCCGGCAACATGGATTTAGCGTTGTCTGCATATACTCTTTTAAGGATTCAACTGCATTTCATCTGTGATGACTGTTATACTGTATATGAGGAACAGTTGCCAATCGAAGTGAAGAATTCAGACACACATTCGATAAGAAAATAAAATCTAGAATTTTTTCTGGATTCAACGATAATCTTAAAAATCTATGTATTACAAGAAATAATTTATGTTGGATCAATATCGCTGAGAAAGATATGAACACACCTTACAATTTTGAACCCCCAAAATTAAGGGAAGACAGCTGTGAAAAATTTTCCATTTTTCATTACTAGCTTCGAAAAATTGTTTCTTTCTCTAGCTAACATAAAATATGGAAACAAATGTAAAAAATACGGGTGACGAAATAAAACTGAAGCATCGCATTAAGTGTTTTTTATACATCTGCTTAGTTATCAAATTTTGTAACCTTCATCCATTTCAAATTGGGTGTGAGTTTTGTAAATTTACTAGTTATTTTACTTTCTATTGAAAGAGCAATTAGCGCTACTAGATTTCACATGTTACTTTTAAACATGTCTTAATAACCTCACACACACAAAAACTTATTGACTTTTTACGATACATAGTTTGAAGAAATAATTTAATATCTAAATAAAATATTCATTCTGCATTTCGTTTGGTATTAAAATCATCTTAATTTCTTAAAATATTAAAAATGTTTAGGTATTATGTCGATCATGTTAGTATTTTCTTATAAAATGCTAAAATGTACCAATGTTTAGCGATATTTATGTAATTAAGCTCTGTAGAGCAATAACTAGCGTGATTCCTAATCAGTACTTTCGTCAAAAAACCTCTAATACCCATAATTTATTCAGTAGTTTCACAATAGGTAGGAATTAAATTTAATGGTAAACCTATCTGTATTAAATAAAAGGTAGGAATTAAATTTAATGGTAAACCTATCTGTATTAGCTTTACTACACGACTTCGGAGCGAGAGGTTTTTAAATTTCAGGCAAATCAAATCTTCAACAGCTTTGTTGCATCTTCGAACAGTGTTTTGAGCTTTATCCGCTTCCAGTGTTTTTTTTCCACTTCCGTTTGCTTGGCTCGTGGCCGTTGTTAACGTTTTGTATTCATTGGAATTCGCTTAAAATGTATATCTTCTTATTTAATGTTCTTCATTGATTTTAAATTATGGTTGTCAGGATTGATGTAGCAAGAAAACAGATGCGTTGACCTAAGCATTTCATAATTCAAAATGAGCAAAAAAAAACTTACGCATCCAATGTTCCAAAGTTCAATGTCCTTCCAGAGTTTTTACTGCTTCAGACATTGTTTTGTTTCAAACAGGATGTTTCAAAATATCCAGCCAAATTGTAAAAGAGTGTCGAGGTGCCCCAAATAAACATTTGTCAGAGATTGTGTGTTCGAAAATGCCGCGTTTAAGTAGGAGAAGGCTCTCTTTAGATCATTCGAAAGTATA
Organism: Metellina segmentata; assembly: GCA_947359465.1. Taxonomy (NCBI): domain Eukaryota; kingdom Metazoa; phylum Arthropoda; class Arachnida; order Araneae; family Tetragnathidae; genus Metellina; species Metellina segmentata. Next base: position 38,988,490 of record OX375877.1, on the reverse strand, counting down.
GTTTATTTGGAGTTAGGCAATGCCTCGCATGGAATTTCAACTGCCGACATTGATACACGTATTCGCAGTTTTCAAATATGCATCGCATGTATTGGACAGCGAACGGAAACGGACGAGCTAATCAGAGGTTGAACAGATTCCAGAATTTTGTTCCGGCATTTAATATTTCCTGGTTCGGATCCGTGGTAAGACATGGACGTTTTTCCGTCGCGAATGAATATGTGTCCTCTCTATTAATGTTTATTTTTGGCCCCTCTACCACTCATTAGTTATTTTGGATATTTTATGCCAGATATTTTAGACACACCTTGTGTATAATATTGATGTGGAATTTCTCTCGCGTAAATACCCAATGTACTAATGCTACTTTTACAATTGTTTTCTACTGTTTTTTTTTAAACACATCAATCTCCTTTAGTGTTTCTGATAGTTTATCTACGTATCAACTGCCTTATAAGTGGTCAGCATCTGATACAAAACCTTTTGATGTTAGGATCATCTACCCATAAAATAATAAGCAATATTGTTTCCACTAATTATCTCACGAACAAAGCTGACATAATCTTTGTTCACAAGCTATCTAGTCATTGCTAAACTTTATCAGTTCTTGTTATTTCGTCAAAACCTCGTAGAGGTTTTATTAGAACAATATTGATTGTTAAATCGGCGATACTCGCGCGGGGGTGGTATATTACCTCAACAGACATGACATGATTACTACATGCAAATTGCATATGATGTTAATTGAAGAAGAAATATACCTTTCATACGTATTTATGAATGGACTAACATATGTTTGGTAGATTAAACTCAATTGGCTAGTAGAAAAACTCGGTATTCCAGTCATATAGTATTGTATTATACACGTAACCATACAAGGGAGAATATTAACTTTTTACTACATCAAATATAGAATCGCTAATTTAAAAATCACTATCAAAAGAATCTTCTCATTCGAAAGTGTGGAGCGTTCTAGCATCAACAATTCCGTTTTTATTCCTTATTTAAAACAGCTTTTTTAGTCAAACATGGCGTGTATACCACGGAATCCTTTGAGCGTTTCGTCAATGGTTACATATCCTCCATAGTTACATGCATGTTTACAATTTTCATATTAAGCTATCACTGTCATATCAAAATACTGCTATTTTGTCAGTTTCGCGTCTTTTCGGCACATCACTTGACACTTGTGAAAACGGCCGTTAAAGAATAAAGTCCTATTGTGAGTCCTGATGGGGTGAAAACATTTAGTCCAGTATTTTTATTTTTTATTCTATGAGAAAAACGCTGGAATACCGTTAAATAACATGAAAAGTTTTGTCACTGAATTTTTTTTTTTTCAATTCGGATTTTTATGATTTTATTTAATTTGTTGAATTTGCAAGTTTAAATTTGATAGACATTAACCACACAAATTGCATTGTATTTTCTACAGGGTTATGTTTTACATTAAATAATAATACGTATGATGGTTTCGGGTAATTTTTCGATGATTAAAGCACCATAAAAATGCGCGATATGATAAAGTAAATTGAAAATACCAAAAATGAGGTATGTTTTATCTGATTTTCGAGTTGTTTAGATTTCTTTCATCTTAACAAGGTGACGTGGAATGTTTGGAAAATAAATACGGGGTTGCAGTGTTCTACGAACACCATACCCATTAATTATTGTATAAATAATTAAAAAATCATACACATTTCAGAATTTTTTACATTTTATATTCATTATATGTCAACAAATTGATTCGAATTTCTTAACGTATTTTCATATAAAATAATTATTAGTTCAATATTGGTTTTTGAGAAACACTATGTCAACATTATGTTGAATTTCTACTATTATTATAGTAGCTATTGATATTTAGCTAAATAATTACTTTTTGTGGAAAAAAAAATGTTGTTTGAAATTATTTTTAAATAAATTGAGTCATGGTAAAACAAATTAAAATAAAAAGTATATATATTTTTAACACGTTTCTGAGCATAGACAATTATTTTTATAGATAAATTAAAAGTGCACAACATTAAAGAAGATAAAGAGAATTCTGTGGTCACTATTTAGTTATCTTTAAACATTTAATTATTGCAATCATCATAATCTCTAAAAACAGCTTTCCACTTTAATTCATTACCTATTTTCTGTTTAAAATTGGCTACATGCTATTTTTAATTAGAAGAAATATTTAAAACAAGCCCACACTGAATATGCTTGTGATTGATACCGTTCGCCAATTAACCAAGAGGTAATTATGTTCTTTTCTGGAAATTACGATCCAGTATACTAATTCGGTTGCTTAATGTTTTCAAGTACAAGATTTTCATTACAATTTTTGGTGTTAACTGCATTACAAGAAAAGTACTGTTATGTAGATAACAAAACAATCATCGTGTTCATAGTGATATTTCATTTTCAATACTATTAAACTTAATACCGGAAGTCTAAAATTTTTATTTAAATCACTGATTTTTTGATAAAAATCACTTGATTTATACCTGAATACCTGGTCGTGAGCTGCAAAACAAACAGTATCTTTAACCAACGCCCTATACACTAGGGTGGGCCGAAAAACACTTTTTTTTTAAATTGCTATTCTAATAGTGCAGAAAGGGTTCTCTCTGGGTTCAATAAACACGATGTAAAATATTTTTTTGATTGGATAATATCTTCTGCCCCCGTATCGCACTTAAATTTTGGAAATTTGGGTAAAAATTGGCAATTTATATTCGGCATAGGAAATATAATTATTTTCAATATTGCTATTCTAATAGTGCGGAAGAGGTGCCCACTGGGTGGAATAAGAAAGGCATAAAATATTTTTTCGATCGAATAATATCTTCTGTTACCGCATCGCAATTGAAAGTTTGCAGTTTTTGAAGAAAATTGCACTATTTTATGTGTTATAGAAGTAAATCAAACACGAAATATAGAGGGGTACAAGTACTTTTTATTGCTGTATTGTATTTTACATTTGATTATATTGCTTGAAAAATATTTAATAATAGCTGATTCGCAATATATTAATATAATATTTGTTAAGAATATTGTAACCATAGAAATGTTATGACATGCCAATACCAAAAGTTTACTTACACTTCATCAGCAAGAAGAGGCTTGAAATCAGCCATATGGTCGAATTCAGGCATAATAAATCGGGAAAAGAATGTGGATCTAATGAACCCGTCTCTACATTGAAATCCATAAACCTTAGCGGTTGCTTCTGTCACTAACTTGACAACTGCCTGTGTGTGTGACATGGGAAGTGAACAAAGTCCCATTCTGGATTTTTCTTATCACGAACAATGGAACTAAATACAGCAGTGGATATATCACGAAGGATTGGTGGAGAAGTAATAGTAATTGATGACCAGTCAATCAATTCCGTATAGTCAGCAGCTACAAAATTCAGTTTTAGTGGGAGAAATACATCTACTGACTTTACATTAGAAGATGACTCTCTAGACTTAATTATACGTCGTACAGCAAGTTCTCTGATGTGCGGTCTTTCATCCTTCAACATACTCAGACAAGAGCAAAGAACGAATTTCTACACATTACTCCATCAACGACGTCCTTGAGGTCTTGAGATTTTTTTATCCAATGGCGGGCACATGTGAACTTAATCATTGGCCACTACAAGGCCGGAAGTTACGGCCACTTGTGAAGGAGCACCCAGTGGGAGGACCATCAATGTCCCTTATAACGGACAGCACAATTAGATTCATGCCCTGAGCCGGATTCGAACCAGGAAATTTCCGATCCAGAGGCCAACACATTAGCCATTAGACCGGTTGGTCAGTGAGGTCTTGAGGTAAATAAGTGGATCTAGAAATAGTATTCCACACATGCTTAGTTAGCTCCATCTTTCAGCTAATGTTTAGACTTTATATTAAACCAGTTTAGAGTGTAAACTTTCATAACAAATTCAGCGATTTGTTTCAACTTCAAAGAAGGATATGGAGAACTAACATACTTAGAACTCTGTTAGCTGTTGTTAGCCAGCTTGCATGTGATAATGGACCAGGACTGCGTCTAGCCTGTTCATCAGAACACTTACCCAATCGTACCGCCTGATATATTTCTAGTAAGTACAAGATCCTTGCTTAAGTCATGTCTATCAGTTGTTGGTAACTCGCCGTCAATAATTTCGAAAGTTGTCACTGGCAAAGTTTCACATGTAAGGAGCGTTTTCCCAATATTTCCAAAATATGATTTTGGACCATTTGTTGGCGCATCCAAAGTTTCAAACAGATGCCTCAGAGTTAGTTCATTAAAATACAGGAAACATATTACCCACTGTAGAAGTTTACCAAGTTTCAATTCCGAAAACCGAATTACATCGGATTTCCATTCGGTATTAACAGATGTGCAGTCACAGCCAATTGCCAGAAGCTGTCAAAGATCTCTTGCGATCCCTTAAAAATATCCGATAATAATCGCGGAAATCTGTTTTGGGGTGCCAAATGATGGACACAAATGAGTAATGTAACGTGGACCCGATTCTTCAATAAGAGATGAATGTTCCTCTTTTGCTTTTCTCGTGTATCTTTTAGTATCTACTCTCTCCTCTATCAATGTAGAATCTTTACGACCAAGGAAATACAGCCCCTTCAACGGTAATGCCTGAGCTTCGCTTTAAAACTTGAAATTTTAAATCCTTTCTAACTTTAGCCTTTCCCTTCCCAGCTTGTTTTTGTCAACCACCAAATCTGAGTTGTTTCTAGTTATGAGTCCGGCATCGTGAAGAACACCTGAAGAAATTGAAGCCACAGCCCTGTCCGTACGAGACTACAAACCTGTCGGCAAGCATAGCAGTTGAAGGGAGGCCAAGTTGCATTTGTGATGATTTTGATAGAAACGGAGTTAGTTATATATATAAATGTTTGTACTTACGATCAGTAAGAGAGATTAAATGGTTCGCTATCGATAGTTTGTAAATGTCCAGATTTAAATCTACTTCAGATATATCTGCAGAGGAATGTGAACTGTGAACCCCCCAACCCTCCTTTCACTTCCTGTCAAGGAAGTCACTCAACACACAGGGAGCATGAAAAGACGAGAAAAGTGCGATTTTCTTCAAAAACAGGAAAATTTCAATTTGCGATGCGAGAACAGAAGATATTATTAGATCGAAAAACTATTTAACACCTTTCTTATTGAACCCAGTGGACACCTCTTCCGCACTATTAGAATAGCAATATTGAAAATAATTATATTTCCTATGCCGAATAAAAATTGCCAATTTTTATCCAAATTTCCAAAATTCAAATGCGATGCGGGGGCAGAAGATATTATCCAATCAAAAAATATTTGACACCGTGTTTATTGAACCCACAGAGAACCCTTTCCGCACTATTAAAAAAAAGTGTTTTTCGGCCCACCCTACTATACATTTAGTTTTCTAGAAAAACCTTGTACACTCAGTATCGATTACATGGTCAGCTCAGCGGTCCAGAAAAAATCAAACCATATAAGCGGAGTGATCATATATGCGGAACAATACTACACTATTTAATTATGACAGGATTATATTCACCTATAAGAATATAGTGCTCATAAACAAATAATTAAACTTTTAAGAACATTTTTAAAATTAATTATATTAAACGGGTTCTCTGGAGCGATTAATCAAGGTTCATCCTCTACCGTTCGGATGGCAGGGTCTGGCGTCTGCCTGGAGAACGCCTCATGCCAGAATGCATTGTGCCCGCAGTTAAGTTCGGTGGAGGTGGAATTATGGTCTGGGGATGTTTCTCCTGATATAGATTGGGACCTTGGTCCAAATTCATGGTAAGCTCAACGCCGAGGCCTACTGTACTACACGATTAAGCGTTCTTTACTTTTCTTTCCTACTGCAAATTTTTCACCTCTGAAACAAAGAATTCTGTCTGGTAAGATCCGATAAAAAAAGTCCGCATTCATTAACGTTGAACACCTTGGCATATTCATATCTTTCAAAGGCCTTTTTTTTTTTCATTTGGCAATTCCCTGTGTTACTCCCCGCCTCAAGAAATGTTACAATTACTATTTTTCAACAAAAAAAACTCGATAACCTCATTGAAAAGATTAAAAAACGAAAATATAACCGATAACCAGGAAAACAAAATGACTATATATGACATGTTCCCTATTAAGTTAGACGGGCCTTTAGAAAACTGACCAAATAACAGGGGTGACCTTATAACAGGGTGACCATATAGCCGGTACTGACTGTTATTAGTTATTTGTGTATTTAACCTTTACGTTGCGGAGCTTAGATTTTTTCAATCGTCTCCAGGAACGGCTGTTTCGCCTGTATGTGTACAATACCCACTTACCTAATTACCTAAATGGAGCGATAGAGCCTTGAGTGGCATAAACTACTGGAGCTTTCCTTTCTCAGTATTGCCTGGCATATCGTTCGACGCTTGAGATATCACCAGTGCGACCTTCTGCCTTTCCCCCAAAGCTTTCACACCTCACGGTCGACAGGGCAGGGCGCCGAACAAAAGGAGGGATCCTCTAGAAGGTCAGTCGCTGATCGCTTGTAAATGGTGATCAGTGTCAGCTGTAACTTAAAAGGGGGATAACATATCCACCGTACACAGATCTATACTATGCCGCTGGTGTAAATAAAATTGCAGTGGTAACAATTGTCTACCTTATCTAATTGTCTACTAAAGGTTAAGTTAAAACAGTTCTAATAGTCCTATTGACGTGGGAAAAAAAATATGCTATCAACACAGTACTATATAAATCTCAAATTATACTAAAATATAAATTTGCTCAAGCAGAAGGTTGCTCTCCAATTTATTACATGTTTATTACACTTATTAGCTGTTGGATTACTCATTAGCGACAGTAAATTGTACAAATTATAGGATTATCGAAATGTTAATTTTTTCAATTAATAAAGAGATCAAGAAGATTAATAGAGAGATTTTTTCAATTTAATAAAGAGAAAATTAATCACCTCATTGTTGTTGGCTAATTCCATGCCAAAGTACACCATAACACAGAATTTTGAAATTATATTTTCATTCATTTTTTTTAAGAAATTTTATACTTAATAGGTCAAAATACTGTATTAAAAAGTGGACACAAAGTTTATGTTTTAGAATTTGGCAATACCCGGAATCAAAAGTAGAGTTTATATCCACATGGAAGAAAGTGCGTTCATATCAATCACACTCACAATTAAATTTTTGCGCTTTGATAAAGACACTTTAAAATTTTCTTGGCCTAAAACAGAGGACATATCTGAAATTAATTTTAGTGATCATTCAGTAAATAGACTCCCTCAACCAGCATTTGATAAACGAATGCACTATACATTTTTAAATGTTAAGTTCAGTGACTTAAACATGAGATAGTATGTTTTCTATATTTTATCATGCAAGATTAAGAAAAATGTTTCTAATGTATGTTTTCTTAGTGTTTCAACTGTCAATAAAAATGTTTCTAATGTATGTTTTCTTAGTATTTCAACTGTCGATAAAAATGTTTTTGTGAAGTGTAGTGTGGGTCACATTTGCCATGTAGTGTGGGTCACATTTGCCATGTAGTGTGAGTCACAAACAAAATGTCATGTTATAAATTATTTATATATTTAATTAATCTATTAATAATCTGCTATTAAAGTACAATTATTTGAATTAACAATAATTTTAAAACAAAAATTTTTCATAATCAACAGAGGAAGAAACAAGAGTTTTTGTACTTAATCAAAATATCACTTCCCTTTCTTGTAGTGTGAGTCACAGCTCAGCTTTCTCCATGTACAGAGAATACCCAGTAAGATAAATGAAATTTAGTAGCTAATATGTATAAATTAAACCTTTACTAAAGTAAAACAACTTGCAAATCTCATTTTATTGTAATATTAATTTTTTATGGTAGCTTTAAGATTCAAGTTTAGCTCACTTGTAGTGTGAGTCACGCATGGAACTAGCCTGTTTTGAATCTACAATTCGCCAGTTAATTCCAAGTATTTCTGATAGTATACCATAAATCATATTTTACGTGGTAAATTTTTTATTAGACTGATATAAATCTTACAGTATAAAATTTAACTATAAAATAAATTTTTACATTTTTGTTTGAAGTTCGAAATTTTTAAAGCAATAATTTTTATACCATTTGAGGTTTTTAAAGTTCATTCCATGAGTTTTCAACAGAAAACCACCTTTCAGATGTAACGTTTAGATGACTTTTTATTGTAGAATATTTTTCACAGGTTGTATCAAACTTTTTGGAAGTTAATATCTACAGCAAATCAAAAAGAAATTATATTTGGTTAAATGACTTTATTTTCAAGTACATGCTATAGTTAAGGAGAAATACAAAATAGAATCATTGTGAAACATTTAGCTACATTTTGTTGAGCAGATAAGGCGAAATTCCAAAACTGAACAATACATATTCGACTTCAATACTTTTCCTTTAATTGCTAGTTTCTAGATGTGGCTGAAAAGCTTGAATCTCATGAGCGATGGTGTTGATTTTATTTTTCGGTTTTACAATGACATCCCATTGTTTTGAATCCTCTCAAGGAAATTAGATTACATTAAGAGACTGAATTTTGTAAGGAGGATAATGAATATTACCAGTTGTTTGAATAAATCTTTTTGCCAATCTTCTAGTGAGTAACGTGTTGTCCAAGATAATACAATCGATAATTGAAACTGCTTCACTCTGTAGGTTCATATATGTCTCTTGAATGCTTTGCTAAGAGAAACGAAGCATCAGGAGTATTAACGCATGTGCCAATCGTTTACACTCAACTCTAATCCATCAAACACTCACCAATTAACAGCTGGCGACAGAAATGACTAAACTCAAGCAGATGTAGAATAACTTTTGGGTTTCTTCCAAATAAGTGCTTGAAGTGCCTTATCTAAACAACAGAGCTTCACTTTTTCTTTACACGGGAAGCAACATTTTCTTTCCTGATATATTTATTTATAAGGTTCACACATGAAATCTCTGAATCTCTGTTCCGTCTCAGATCACCTTCGCATCAGGAAACGAGCACAATGTTGGAGTAAACAATCATAGTTTTATAATTATTGCAAGGTAAATTCATTAGCATAGTACAATTCGTGGTCACTCGACTGTTGGAACTAAGACAAACACAAAGTTTGGATAGATAGTTACTTGAATATATGTGGCACTGTAGCAACACATAAGGCTATTGGAGACTTTCCAAGACCAATCTGGTAGGTCTCCAAGAATATCTATAATCACCAGGCTTCACTTTTTTACACGGGAAACAACTCTTTCCTGAAATATTTATTTATAACGTTCACACATAAAATCAATCTCTGAATCTCTGTTCCGTCTTAGCTCATCTTCACATTAGGAAACGAGCACAATGTTGAAGTAAACACTCATCGTGTTATAATTATTACAAGGTAAAGTCATTAACATGGTACAATTTGTGGTCAACCGACAGTTGGAACTAAGACAAACACGAAGTTTGGATAGATAGTTACTTGAATTTATGTTGCACTGTAGCAACACAGAAGGCTATTGGACACCTTCCAAGATGAATCTGGTAGGTCTCCAAGAATATCTATAATCACCAGGCTTCACTTTTTTTACACGGGAAACAACTCTTTCCTGAAATATTTATTTAGAATGTTCACAAAAAAAACCATTTTCTGAAATTCTGTTCCGTCTCAGCTCACCTTCACATTTGGAAACGAGCACAATGTTGGTGTAAACACTCATCGTGTTATAATTATTATAAGGTAAAGTCATTAACATGGTACAATTTGTGGTCACCCGACAGTTGGAACTAAGACAAACACGAAGTTTGGATAGATAGTTACTTGAATTTATGTCGCACTGTAGCAACACAGAAGGCTATTGGACACCTTCCAAGATGAATCTGGTAGGTCTCCAAGAATATCTATAATCACCAGGCTTCACTTTCTTTACACGGGAAACAACTCTTTCCTGAAATATTTATTTAGAATGTTCACACATAAAACCATTTTCTGAAATTCTGTTCCGTCTCAGCTCACCTTCACATTTGGAAACGAGCACAATGTTGGAGTAAACACTCATCGTGTTATAATTATTATAAGGTAAAGTCATTAACATGGTACAATTTGTGGTCACCCGACAGTTGGAACTAAGACAAACACGAAGTTTGGATAGATAGTTACTTGAATTTATGTCGCACTGTAGCAACACAGAAGTCTATTGGACACCTTCCAAGATGAATCTGGTAGGTCTCCAAGAATATCTATAATCACCAGGCTTCACTTTTTTTACACGGGAAGCAACTCCTTCCTGAAATATTTATTTAGAATGTTCGCACATAAAACCATTTTCTGAAATTCTGTTCCGTCTCAGCTGACCTTCACATTTGGAAACGAGCACAATGTTGGAGTAAACACTCATCGGTTCGTAATTATTGCAAATTTAAGTCATTAACATAGTACAGTTTGTCGTCACCAAGATAGATAGTTACTTGAATTTTTGAACACAGAAGGCTATCGGAGACTTTCCAAGATCAGTCTGGAAAGTAAAGATCCAAGTATGACACCTAGTAATTGTGAACTAGGAACAACATATGACGATGTAAACAATTTATCTGCCACCGAACTCTCCTAATTTAGCCTCTAAGCTAGGACATTTGAGGCCACCTAAGATTTAACAGGGAAGCAGCCACCACATGGACTACAGCATTTGGTGGGATCCACTTTCGAATTCGCGATCCTCCTGTTATTAATTCGTTACTCTTCCAACTAGGCTACAGTGGCAGTTAAGATCAGGCACCCTCACAAAAATATTTAATACTTTTTACTAAAATACAGGGTGTCCTAAAAGTTCCCGTACTGATGATTCGTAGATTTATTATACAAAAATAACAAACTTTAAAACAATTATTTTTATGCCAATGGTAAAAGGAACTTTTAACCTAAAGTAGGAAACACATTTTTAACTTACATTTACAATACATATTCAAAATTTCCGCCCTCTTCTTGGAGGCAAAGCTGAAGTCGTTTTCGCTTATTTTTAGAAACTTCGTTTCAAGATGTAAGTGACTTCTTGTATCCTTTGAGTAATGACAATTTTCAGACCGCCCTATGTTTGGCGATTACATTCACTAACTTTGTTCTTTAAATATCCCCACAGAAAAGAAGTCAGGGATGCGCAGATCAGGGAACAGGTGGCCAAAATTTTCTTGAGATGAGTCGATCGCCAAAAAAAATCTTGAAGCATGCCCATGGTTTCATAACTTGTTTGGCAGGTTGCAAAGTCTTGTGGGAACCAAGAGTCTCGTTCATTCACTTCTAATAATGCAACAAATTGTTGAATAAGTTGATATAGCGAATCTTTACGCGGTATTGCATCATTGGGATATTTATGTCTCCAAAATTCTTTACATCTTTCATATGATTTGCATTCAAAAAAGGCCTTAAACAGCGCGATTATTTGAATGCGTGATAAATTCATCTTGCAATGAAGAACAAAATGACGTGGAAATCTATTATCGCACAACTTGATTGCGAAGAAAATGAAACGATAAAAATTAAAGAGTCGATAAAACTATAAAGAGACGATAAAATTCTACAATTAAAAAAACATGCGCAGTAAATGTTTTTAAAGTTGGAGTACGGGAACTCTTAGGACACCCTGTACTTTTTACTCATAACTAACTTAATAGTTTTCATCCTCTTTCCATCGTAAAATCTTTTTTTGAGTTGTACCCAAGTGAGCCTCTAACCAACCATAAGCGTGCTGTTGAGTGACATCATTAGGACATATGGTAAATGTTACACTCGTAGGGTTTCTTTCTACCAAAAGGAAGGGGTGAAAAACTCATTAAATTTGATGTAAGGTAAAAGTAACACTGCACTACTCATAAATCTTCTGACATTCACAGGTAAGAAAATTGACAGGTTATTTATATCAAACAGGAGAAACACAGCCGGCTATTAACTGGGATTAATACCGAAAGGAAATATATGATGTGACTTTCAGAGTGTTAAATTTATTATGAAAATGCACACACAGCTATCTGTTCTGTAACCTGAATTCATGCCTTGCATGAATTTGAAACCGTTTTGTCCGTTTTAAGCAATATAATCTTTACAAGGATTCTTTTGAAAAACAGATGTGGTTATTCAACAGTTACGTGCGTTCTAAGGTAAAAACATTTCTACACTAAAAGCGAATCGTACACCTAAGAAAGTTGATTTCTATAAATTTTGTATTTACCTTTTTAACAAAAGTAATTCCATGCTTAACCTCCAGTCATAGAGTTGTTATATGTTTAGGGAAATTTTTATTCCCACCATTGGTAAGATTAGTATTGCATGATTTAGGAAACTTAATTTCCATTGGAGGAATTTAAAAAGATTTCACCACTTCTCCTACTATCGACCTCGCACGGACTAGAATTCACAAGAAGAAAAGTATACGTAAGGATGATTACTACCACTGACAAAACAAGACTTCTTCTGAAATAAATAATCTCACACGCTGACAACAATATATCCATCTTATCATACCTGCTTTTTTCCAAATTTTCACGCACTCCAGACATTATTCTATATTTGATTTTCTTGTCGAACGCTTCTTTGGTCGTTTTCAATTCGATGGGCAAGTCTCCAGCAAAGACTATCATAACCATAAATGCGAGGGAGTTGAATCCTTCCCAAATTATTATAGCTATCATGACTACCTTCATGTTTCCAGGGGTGTATAAAACAAGTGACCCTACGCTATTTAAAAATGAGCAGAAATTTGCAATGCAAATCAAAAACGTAGGCAGAGAAAATATTTCTTGCAAATCTGATAAAATTTCAGTAAGTTTTACTTTAAGAGTCAAAATATCCGTCTGCTTTGAGACAGTGAATTCTTCTGGTAGGCAAGTGTCGATTTTCAGAGTGATGTGTTTCAAAATTTTGCAACACTGGTGGCACAGGTCACAGTACAACAACGCAACCATGCTAATTAGGCTTGGGTACAGGAAATTGTTGAGCAGACTATTGATACCAGCAAAGATGAGCATCCATCGTTTAGAAAACATCGATCCTGCATAAGTGAAAAACAAAGCAAGTTCTTCCTTTTTTTGGTAGTGCAAGCTTATTACCGTAATCAAAAAGCTGATGAATGGAATTAGGCAGATGTAACAGAATGCGGCGTTTGCCATTGTTCTTCTATGACGGCCACCAGGTAACATCTGGAGATCCTGAATCAGAATACCTGTCTTGTAGCGTTTCCGTCGTAGTATGATACAAAGCCCATAAGACAAAGTTAAACTTAAAAAGACGGACCACTTGAATCGCATATCCGTTTTCCAAAGTACTCCCGAAACACAGATCATTATGGAATTCAAATATATTACGATTAAAAGACCTTGGAAAGCGAATGCAGATGCTTTTTTCTTCCGTGATGGCTTAGACAACTCCACGAATCCACACCATGAAAGAAAACACAGTACGTAATTAGCACACAAACCATTGAATATTTGAGGTTTATTGCACAACATGCTTTTTTAAATAAATATACTTTTGACACAAATCTGTTTACTTATGAATCACACTAATAAGCACACACCTATATCCCTAATTGTACCTCAAATAAAGGATTTAAAATAGCATAATCTCGCTAACTTTGAACACCTAAATTTTACTTATGAAATTAATAAAATGGGAAGGTCCGGTAGGTTTATTGAAATTATGGCTTCTTCAAATGTCACTAATTGGGTACTTGAAGTTTAACTTTCAAGCATTGAATTCAGCTACCTTTTTATTTAAGGCTCCGTACGTACTCGATAAAATAATTAAATCGAATGCCTTGTAAAAGTTCCATGGAAAGCATAACCGAAGTAAACTCATCAGAAGGCAATCAATTCAATGTATCTTAGGAATTATTATTTATCTCACAGAATTTATAATGAGTTTTCAAGTCAATGAATTTATAAGTCAATACTGAAAAGCTATTTCAAACTGATAAAGATTTCAAACAGGAGATATAGCCTACGCCATTATTCATCTGGGATCCTAATATCTCTAACTTTCACTTTTAAAGTAATTAAGTGAACACCTAAAGGTCTCAAAAAGTTGGTCAGAGATGAGTCAGAAAATTCTGCACATCATTAGTGTTCACTTGAGTAGCTGCGATCAGGTAAGAACGCTCTGTTCCCATGACACAAGTACCTAAAGAAGTTTCTTGGTTGTTCACTGCCTATTGGAGTCAAACAGCAACGATCTACGTTTTTAGGAAGGTTGTAGAGGTACATAGAGTTTTAAAGCGCCGTCCAATAATGGACCAACTGTGCCACAGACATTTATACAAAAGAGTATGAGAAACTTGTTTGTTTATTTGTACATTATAAGGAAGATCTATGATGGATATTGAAATGTAACGGGAGGATTAAAACATACAGAAAACCAATAGTTATAGATATTTTTTTTTCTTGCAACCACACACGACATTAATGTTTAATGCGATTTTCAACTCACAACAGTCTTCTTTGTAAAGAAAACAATAAATTATAATCTTTTATATCAAGTTTGTCTGCAATTATTCAAATAGAACAGTGTTAGTTGATTTTTGAAATCGGAGAAATATCTTTATCATTATATGTTTTCTCTCTGAAATCTCCAATTTATTTCGATTTTATTGATGTTTCAGTTATTATTTTTAGTTGGCATGGAAAATCAATACTACCGCTAGTTTATAGATTTTTAAGCTACTCTAAATAATGAGTTATATTTTGATTGAGAGCATTCAATAATAAAATCGAAACTTGTTTGAGATGTTTCAGGGGTTTTATCTATAGTGTGAATCTCTCTCTGTTAATGTTTTTCTGAAATTTACTTCATGTTGAATGTAATTTCAAGACAATTTCATTAGTTAAGATTAATTAATAGACTGATTATAAACATTTTGTTACCGCAACAGAACAATTTGTCTCCAAATCAGTTCTTCATGTTTGTACACTGAGCGGCCACTTTATTATGATCACCCCGTCAATATGTCGTTGGGCCACCATTTGCCTTTAATATAGCGTTGATTCTTCTTGGCATGAACTCTACGAGATGTTGATAGGTCGTTTATGAATTTTGAGATCATGCTTGGAAGAATGACACTTTCCAATAGTGTGAGATTGGAGGATTGTAGATCTAGATGTATGATGGCTGTAATGCTTTACACTTGTGGTTCGTGAATGGCAAAAGAAAAGAGAACACTGAAAACTTAACAAGTGTTTATTTAAGTAAACAGAACAACAAATCTGCGCTATAATCTCAGGGAAGAGCCTTTTAAAGAACGAACGGTCAACAAATTCCGTTGCCTTCCACGCTCTATCGTTCCCTGTCACTAACTACTTCTTTCACTCGTCGATCACCCCTGACCTAATCCCTCCTAGCGTCTCTTCTCTTACCACGTGACCCTTGCGCCTCTGCTTTCCCTAGCAAGTAAGGGTTGAGTCAAGAGGGCAGAATATTACACTACATCCCCTACGTAAGATAAGTGTTAGGGGTGATAAACCAACACTAATCTGAACTAACGGTAATATTCTGGTTTAAAATCTCCATTCAAATACATCTTAATTACAAAAAAACATGTTAAAAGGTAAACTAAATATTCAAATACAGCATAATCAGTTTTTAACCCTGTAAACCCTTTCACTAAATTTGCATATCAAATTCTTTAAATTACCCGTAAGATATTTATATATATACATATAAGTACATTAAATACAAAAAAAAAATATTATATTCATGCACACTAAAAAGATTCACAGACGTACATAAAATTCGACATAAATTTGTTACTCTACTTGATAACTAATTGAATGAAATATCAACCCTTCATGCACAATTTTAAATGTCACAAATTTAAATCAATTTAGTAAATTATCAATTATAATCCACAAGAAAAGGACATATACTCTTATATTCATTGAAACAAATGAACACATATAAAAGGCAGGAAAATAATAAAAATTAAAAAATATTTCTCGATTGTAATATTTAGCATGCATGGAATTCTCAAACTTCTACAGCTAAAGTGTTTCAAAGTTTGACTTTCCTCTAAAAAGTCTAGAAAGAGCATAAGCATTGTATAATTGTGATCTAGGACAATGCTTGACAGTTTTAATGTGCTTTTGCAATGTAAATGTTCACCTCTGCAATCTGGAGGACTGGGGAGCACCTTTGGTTAAGAATGTCAATTGATTATGGTTAGTATGAAGTTCAATTTCTGCACCAAATATCCACAGTTCGAATTTCTTTAAACTCCACACTATGGCGTAAGCTTCTCTTTCAATTGTTGACCAGGATTGCTGAGCCTTAGATAATTTTTGGCTCGCATAAGATATTGGATATATCTTGTCTTTGAATTTCTGGGACAAGCAAGCCCCGATGAAAATTTGGAATGCATCGGTCTGGATGATGAATGGTTGTCCCAATACAGGAGTGTAAAGGGCTGGAGCATTCATCAAAGCTGCTTTCAGAGGTCTAAAGGCATTGTCGTAGGCCTCGGACCAAGGTAAACTGTCCGGAACCTTCTTTTTGGTGAGTTCCGTAAGGGGAAATACAATTCCGGCATAATTCGGTATGTACTCTCTGTAAGCAAAAAGAAAAAACGGGATTTGTCTATCCCAATTTCTGGGGTCCTCACGGATGATGTGGTGACGCATTTGCTTCAACGCTTTGTTCCATCTTTTTACCAGACCATTGCTAGCGGCGTATCCAGGACAGCTAAATCTTGGAGCAGAGCCTATTCGTTTTAAAAATTCTTGTGTTAAACAAGATGTGAAGTTTGTCCCTTGATCACTAGCAACAATATTTGGGATGCCAGTACGAGAAAATATATGTAGCAAGGCTTCACAAGTCGATTTAGCACTAAGGGAACGCATGGGTACCACCTCCGGCAACGAGTGTGCTGATCTATGAGACACAAAGCACATATTTATGTCCCCTTCCCGATGGTGGTTTTATTGGTCCAATAACATCTACATTTACTACTTCAAATGGAAGTTACTACCTCAAATGGATATGCCGGATGCATATTACCAACCCATACTGGAGTAGAAGACATGGGGAAGATTTAAGCCCTCTGATTTGTTGGCTTCAAACTGCTGACTATGACGTCACTACGTGACATCATCATTAGTGGTGATGTTTCACGTGGACTCGGTATGAAGTTTCCTACTTGAAGTGAAAGCCAGCGGCAAAACAAAAGCAGCTTGGCGATGGCGAGCAAATAAAGAGAATGAATCTTAATATTTAAGTTTAGTATGCACTATTTATTATAATACATGCTCAGTACACTTATGTGTAGGCTTAAAAGGTTTTTCTGTTTATTTTGAAGTTTTTCTTTTACTTCTGTAAACGTTGTACTGTAGTTAATTTTCTCGTGTTTACTGTTTCTATTTTAACTACTTCACTTAGTATGAACGCGTATTGAGTATAGACGGTAAAAAATGAGTTTACAGAAACATTTCTGCTGATAGGCTATAGCCTTTAAAACTTAATTACCTTTATCATCGAATAAATTTACTTGTTTTCTGTGACATTTAATTACATGGTTGTTTGTTTTATTTATGTATAATCACTGAATGCTGTAAAAATTAGATTTCAAGTTTCAAGAAGAGCTATTCTTTGCGAAGATCTAATTTGTACAAGGTATATATCAATTCCTTCACTGCATAATAAAAAGTATTTTATGTGTTTAGAGAAACAATTTTTCAAATGTTTGTGTATTTATTATAATTTTATTGGGATTAGTGATAATAGCTTGATAATATCTCAATAAAATAATCTTTTTTTTTTCTTTTTTTTTTGCATAAGTGGATCAACTAAGTATTTTTTTTGACAGGATGCTATTTAAATGCTCCAAACTGCTGCAAAAGCTATACTCGCAAGGATTTCATTTCTGCATACCATATTCTAGGGTATGTTGCAATTCTAATTTGCTCGATAAGAGTTTGAGTAGAGTAGAACTTCAATTACCCGAATCAATTGGGACCAGACCCTATCCAGATAATTAGCGATTAAAAGGTAATTTCTTAGTAAAATAACGAATTTTACTTTAGTATGTAATGTAATTTAATGGCTGAAAAACTTTTATTTACATTTTGTTCTTGCATACTGTATCATTACTTGAACACATCAGTTAAGTTTTGCTGTCTTTACTCGTTTTCGTGCACCGAACTCTCGCATGCCCTTCAGGCAAGTAACTGTAGATGGTCGCACTCAGGCTGCTGATCCAACCGATTTAGTTTACTGTGTCAAGCCACTCAAACGACTTACTAGCTGATAGTCCCGCGTCTCGTTGAGTAGCAATGTCGTCGACCTCAATAAGTTCTCTCACTCTTTGAATGAGTTCATCGTCACTAAGAATTTGCAATGAGGGTCCGAAAAATTGCACCAAACACTCGCCTATGTCCTCAACACTGCACTAGGAACATCCAGGAATTTTCGCTATGATGTTTCTAATGTTCTGAAATGACATTTTATCCTCTTCGTTGTTATCATTCACCCATTTAAAATGCGAATTTTGCTGAATTCCTTTTTTTCTCAAAGTGATCTGGAGCAAGCTGGAGTTCTACTGTCTCTGCTATTATCAAATTAAGTGTTTCTCTGTCTGTCTGTGAATTATGTGTACTGTCCTGACGAATCTATGGCTCTTACAATAACGAAATTTGGCACACAGGAAGTCCGAAGATTTTGCTTTTCTATCGCCCCCAAATTTAAAAATTTAATCTAGAATATTTTAAAATTAATTCATCGGAATTTAGTTATTATTGTTTTCTTTAGAATGGCAACAGTATATAGAGATCACAGACTCTAAATTTATTTTTTTCGTGGAACAATTTTATTGGACGAACAAAACAAATAAAGTTTTAACCATGGAAAGAAAGCACTTAGATTTGAAGACATAAAATATTTCATTTAAATATTGAACTCGAACATTGTTGAAATGCAAGGTAATATCCAGTATTTGCAGACATCTTTTATTTTAAAGCATGTAATTTGAATTGGCTGAATTTTAGAGATAATAGGTACTTTGGTCGCGCGGGTATAAATATTTTATTCATCTTCACAGCTTGATAAATTTGGAAGAGCTGTTATTGTGAGCCTTAAAAAGTATCAACTCTTCGTGGATTTTTTTATAGGTTTGCCTGAAGCATTTCGAGATTAAAGAAATCATTTGGGAGTCATCGGTTTCTGATCATAAATTGGATAGGACTATCTTTGCACGTTTTCAAAGACGAAAGGCAGATGCTGTGCCACGTAATGTATCCTTGACTGCTGGACCATCAGGAGAAGATCTATCCAGTAAAAGAAACGGGAAGATGCATCTCTTTCTCAAGGAAGTTGCGAAAGTATTGAATCACAAAAGAATTACGAGAAAGAGGACATTTTCTTCACTGGATGGATAAACTTTGTTTTTACCTAAACTTTCAACTATTGGAGAATTTCCATTAAAAGTGACGAAATGAAATTCAAAAAATACTAAATGTGATTGAAAGTGTGCAAGCTACTCCTGATTCAAAGCTATCTCAGCTGAAATTATCTAGGATGTTTCTAAATCATTTTTATTGGCCCTTAATTGTGAGAAAGAAAGTTATGGACTTCTGTTCATCTGCGAGCAGATCAGTTTTTTAAATACTGAACTTAAAAACTATAAATATTTAGCTGACTGACTAATTTTTGCATCCGTATTTTATTTAATATCCCCCAAGTATATCCTTTTGTTAAGGATTCTGTAAATATAACTTTAACCCATCAGAGTACCATTTATAAATTGAGTTGCAAGGTCTTGATAAATCATCAGAATGAAATGGAGGGGAATAATTGCTTATCCTATGGCTAAAGAAGCCTCTCTTTTAAAATGATATATTAATTAAATATCATTAATGATTGATGGAATACACATCAAACAATATTTAGATTATAAAGGTGGAGATTTAGTTGGAGTTACACAAGGTTCAGGAGAAATGGCATTAAGTGCTTTTGTTTATGGTGCAAAGTGTGTTCTCTAGATATAAAGATGTTGTACATATCTTGCCAACTTGTAAAATTGTAGCAGAAACATTGTTTAATGTAATTAAGAAAGTCATTTTACGTCTTGAAGCAGTTTATGACAATAACTCAATTAACAACAAAGCAATGTCCTTGTTTTATCCACAGCCACAACTGAGCTACTCGTACCCACATCCCATTGATTCGACATGGCCTTTGTTTTTTCGCAATGGCTTCTGTCCATTTAATTAAAAACAATATAAATAATCGAATAAATCAAAAAAATATTGAGATATTGAGCAGGCAATGTATTTCCCTAATGTATTAAGCCGGCTGATTCGTTGGTTTCTAATTGTCGTCTATAACGTCTCTAAGTGACGTCTTAAATAGTACTTGATGCCTTCACGTCGACTCGGTACGAAGTTTTTAGTGAAAGCCGGTAGCATACGGAAGCAGTTGAGATATTAGTCATCTCTAATTTAGTAATTGGTATTACTTTAAGAAATACTATTTTTGGGTTATAATAGGGCTTTTGGTATGACTAAGTTTTTTTTTTTTATAAATAATTTGCATTGAAAGATGAATTCAGCTCCAACTGATCAAATTTTTAATTACTCCTATGGTTTTATGATGGATGTGATTTAATGACGACTGAAGAAATACTTATCACAATATTTTTCGAATTTTGAGATGTTTGCGAAGCAAAAAAATCTTTATACTGCTTCATTTGAATCGTAAGTACTATTTTCGCAAAACATCGTGAATAAACAAGTTTTTTGTTTGTTCATATTTTCATACAGTATGGAAACCTTAATTATCCAATTTAATCTGTAATGCAAGAAAATTCCGCGCTATTTAGTAAATATCCGTTTAAGAATGAAAAGGTTTTCAAGTTTCAAAAGTTCACACAGCCCATACAACTTCATTCGAAGAAATTCATCTCCTACGCAAGCCAAATCGGATGAATACAAATATCAACACCCTTGAAATTCTTCAATCTACCACCCTCAGTACCATCGCTAAAGCCAGATGGTTTCAGCGAATTAACGAAATGAGACATAATCTTAAAATTAACTCTCTTAAAACCCACATAGAAAAACCTCAGCAACTTAAATAACGAATTCATACTACAGATCCCCAGAAATAATGAAAAACTCCCCAGTTTCCGCCTTCTATTCTGTTCATGTACCTAAGTGTCCTTTATAGTTCGAAAATGGACTGTTTTAAAACTGTGCATATAGAATCCCCCCCTACACTGGAATTAAAACTGCATTTAAACACAAAACATTTACGATCACAATTATGGGTACATGGAACAAACCGTTGAACTGACACCTGGTAATTATCTAAAAGCTACCGCTTTCTGTTTTATTAGTATTTTATTTTCGTTCGAAGTAGTTGCAACTTTTGACAGAACATTGCAAGTAAATATTGATACTTCTCACGCACGCTCAGTGCGCACTATGAGTGGGTGACGTCATAGATCACATGGTGAGAAACCAACGAATCAGTGGGCTTAAAAATGAAATCAACTAATAAGAGGGCTTAAAATTTCTAAACGTCTTATACTCCGGTAAAGGTTGGTAATATGCTTCCCGCATTTGCCACCCAAATTCAAATTCATAAAATTTGCATAAGGGTCCGTCTTCATATTAAATTGAGCACGAACTTCGTAATTTCCAATAGGATCCCCCTATTTTGACACACAATTTCAAATGTATATTAAGATTTAACTTCCTAAATGATATATCTACAGAGCTGATATTTTGTGCCATGTTACTTTTAAACATCCTAAACAAAATCCACATAAATTTTTATTTCAAAATAGTTTTTGATCTCCAAAAATAATTATTAAATTAATGTTTTAAAAAAATTATGAATGGGAACTTGATTATGTTTTGATGGGTATCGATTTAGAAAGACTTTTTAATCTATCCATGTAAAATTTCAGCTCATTCCGGTAATTAGTTTTTGAGCTACATTAAATTTTTACTATTATTGCGATTTTAGGGTGCAACCAAAAGTTTATAAAACGGTTGAAACACCTTTGATAATAGTTCTCGGATCGTTTGCACTCTTTAGTATTAAATATAATAATACAATTCTTAATGCGTTTGCACTTGTGTAATAAATATAATAATTCTCGGATAACTGAAAAATACGGTTGAAATAGTTTTCAAATTTTTAAATTCGGGAAGATCTTGCTACAATTAATATGGATCTACGAAAAGCGACTTTCTATATCAAGATGATCCTTGAAATTGACACGAATTTTAGGATTGAATATCACGGGATATAAAGGTCGGTAAGTCATAAAATTTCATATTTAGACTAATTTAACGATGCCGAATCTGATAATGGCATCAAAACATGTTGTTTCGATTAAAAATTTCGTTGTCTGCGCAGGATTTCATATGAAGGAGTTCCCTATGCAACCTTTTTGGATTTCAATTTGTAGAGAACGTTATTCCCTATTGAATTATATCTTTGAATTTGCTGCAGTAGGAATAGTGTTAAAAATAAAGGAGGTGGTATGATTTTTTTCCGTGTCTACTTCTGTATGCGTGATCATTCAAATAGATGATTGCGATCTTTGACGACCCTCTTTTGCCTTCGAGTGCAGATGATAGTTTGTTGAAATATGCCGATCGGTACTCAATAGTTGAGCCATGATAGAAATAGAAGCAGGGTCTGTCTTGACAGGGCTAGTTGTTGGAAGTGATACACTTAGTATCAATTAAACTACTCGGTGTGGACTATCCAACAAGGTATGCGCCAAGTAGGGAAAGACCCATCTGGCTACTTGGGTTTTGAAAGTGAGCAAGATTGTATCAAGTCACGACATCACGAATTTAAGATGTATATACACACTAGAAATTCTGAAAATCGAACAGAAAGTCTAAACTGTTTTGATTGCTTCCAAATATTCTTCAATTCTTTAGTTTCAAACGATGCCAAGATCTTGCAAATATTCGAAACAGTTTTCTAGTTGCAAAGGTTTACGTCAGGTACTGGTCCTGTCTGGTCCCCCTGTCTGGTCACCATGACCAGACATGTTTCCAAAACTTAAAACTCGATTTCTGAAGGAATAAATTTTTGCAATGAGATGCTTTGTTCAAACAGTGATAACTCAACAATGAGTTACTCTATTATAATTAACTAGGGGGCTTGCCCCCTGCTCGCTAACGCTCGCCAACCCCCGGAGGATTGCTTCGCAATCCTCATTGGTTCGCTGCGCGAACCTATGCTCGCTTCGCTCGCCTCAATGAAGACATGTGTCCTAGCAGAAGGGATTGTTTACAAAATATGTTACCCAAAAAAATGTTTTTCAAATCTAAATTTGCTGTATTACAGAAAAAATATATACAGTATCTCTAAAATCAGAATTCAAATGAAAACTTTGTGCAAATTTTGACTCGGAATGTGAGCGTTGCTTTGGAAATTGAATACCCAGCATGTTGTTTGTGTGTACATTTTCCCAGCACTCAAACGACCCACACTTTTTCATTGAGTTTGTTGCCGAAAGTTGTAGTGCAAGCGTCTTGTTGAACTATGATTGTTGGCCCTGAAAAGGACCGTTTTTTAAATGGCCCTGAAAAGATCCTCCGCTTTCCTTGATTTCTATTATAAACTAACTGCAACAGCTCATTAAAATTTCCTTTTTTTTTTCAATAAAATTTTATCCGATAACGCTATAAATTCAATTCAAGCGCGCGAGGCTTCGTGAAAAACAAATAATCGTACAATGTTGCCAAAACGCGATAGCTAATAACGTCTTTTTTGCGTGCCACGTAAGAGAATTATATATATAGATTTTGTATCATTACAATCTATAAAATTCAGCGGATGTTTAAAAAAAATGCTAATTAGCTCATTAAATATTAATAAGCTAATTATTAATTCGTTTAATATAAATTTTTTTCCCACTGAAATGGTTTTAAGCATAAACCACTGACCTACTGTGAAAGAACTGAATTTTTAAAATTAAAATTAAAAACAAAACTTTTAGTGTGTACATACACCTTAACAAGACCTGAAAGAGAAAAAATGTTTCTACCAAAAGGTGCTTCATGGTTGTGTAGTGTGACATTGCTATATATAAAATGTATTGGAAGTTAATTTTCACAGTTGAGAATAAATTCAACACAAACAAAATATTAGAACTGTTTATTCGATAACAAAGTACCGCTTAGGACGGGATCTCAGAAATTTTTGTGACTTCTTGATATCTTTATCCATCAGAAATATATTATCACATAAAACATTAACTGAAAACAATGCAGAATGTTAGGCTTGTCAGAATTACCTTGCTCAACCTCTCCGACAACGGTTACTCAGATTAGAAGACTGAATTTCTGTCAGAAACACTTGATATCGGCGCAATCGGCATGTCTTGATGGTGAGAAAAAATGCTTTTACCGAATTTGATCAAACATTGATGGACCAGATTTCTCTTCGAAACAACTAGGTGGGTTAAGGAACGGTTCTTGGAGGTTAAGTGTAGATATTTCTACCTCCGAGAACCTTTCCTTAAACCTCCTAGTTGTCTTGAAGAGGAATCTGGTTCATCAACGTTTGATCAAATTCGGTAAAGGTATTTTTCCCCGTTATCAAGACATGACGATTACGACGATATCAAGATTTGGGCTTTCGTCTGATGGCGAGATATCCCTTCCTTCGGAATCTGGTCAGTTTTTGGTATTCTATTCATTTTTTAATGGAAATCGAAACGTAATATAAATTATCTTGAACTTCTGTCACTATGACAAAAATTTGTGATATTTCTAAAATCCTAGTTTTGGTATTTTTAACGTTAACGTTCTTTCAATAGTGACAAAATTCTACATAAAAATTGTTTTATTCTAGCTTACATGCCGCTTTAAATCAAATACTCTGCGGTATTCTTAAGTGTGATGAAAAAGGAAAAAAAATATTCCTTAAAATAATAAATATTCTAAACAGAAAACAGAATTAAAACAAAATAGATGTTGACGGGAAAAAAAACTGTTCCAAAGATATAAATTCGAGATTTTTTTCAGCTTTTGTTCTCGCACTAGTTGCATCAACTTATAACTAAAAATTAAAAGTACGAAATAAATTCCGAACGAAAATAAAACAGAAAATATCACTGCATATGGCAAACGAAAACGAGTTTACATTGCATAATACTGTTTATCCAAAATATTCGGAAATAGTTCATATTTTGAAAATAAATAAATAAGGCTCAAAATACAAATGTATAAAAATTTTAATTAAGTAAGAATAGCTTTTCGAAAAAAAAATTGATTTTTCAGCAGTATCACGTGTTCAAAATTTAGAAACGCGAAATTAATTCAGAGCGTGATCAACCAACATAAAAATGTCGTCAGTCTCAACTATTCGGGAATTGTTTACATTGCGCAAAGAACAAAAATAACTCGAAATAAATGAAATATCGTCGATAAAATTTTATAAAATATAAATTTGCGAAAAAAATATTTGCTTTTTCCGCAGTACCAGTAAAACAATCCAAGTAATTGCAAATGCTCTATCTACCAACTTATCCAAAACTACCATATTATGAGTAATTTAAGTATAGTTACTTAGATATTTTGGCATGATACTCGATGCAAACAAAGTAATGTAAAATAACTTATTCACTAAATTGCAATATCATGTATCAAATACAGAACATTGCATTAACATATGTTAAATCAATTTTACGTGATGCTTGTACAAACACACAGACAAAATCGAAAATAAAACAGACATACTTATACAACCAAGTTAAGTCACTAAATGAATATACACTACCCTACAATAATGGAGCAGACGCCAACGGATTTGCATAAAATTAGACTACATTTTTAGGAGTGTTTTACATGGTATAGCCTGGGACCTCTGCATGTTGTTCCTGGTCATTGAACGCCGATGTCTACATGAACATTTTTGACAGTTAGGTTCTTCCTACGCTCTGGAAATTTTATGGAACGGACGAATGTTACTTTCAGGACAGTAACGCTCCATGTCATGTAGCAGCCTCTGTGAAGCAGTGGTATCAAGAAATGGATGTAAAACGTCTTCTCTGAGTCCCGACTTAAACCTCACACATAATTTGTGGGACGAGTTAGAGCGACACTTGCGGACCAGTGAACCGCGTCCGAAATCTAAAGTTGAGTTGGCGGCATTCTTGCAGCAGGAATGGACACTAATATCCATAGCTGAGTTTAAAAACTTTGTTGAAAGTATGCCCAGAAGGGTTGCTAGTTTATTTGCAGCACGTAGGGGACCATCCCCTTATTGAATCATATATCTCTTACACCATCACATCTTGCTGTACCATCCATTATTATAGGTTAGTGTAAGGGCTAACAGTATGCACATGCACAAAGTTTCATGGAAACATATTCCATCGTTTGGACCTAGCATGGGTATACGCATTAGTGCTCATATATAGTCTGTACAATGAATCTGCTTGTCTGAAACATAAGTAGTACATTATACAGACAGAAAGATAGACAGACAGGTAAACAGCAAACAGGCAATATACTTATTTTGCATCAGAAAGTCCAAAATGGATATAAAACGTGAAACGGGTCGAAAATATTCAATTACACAAAAAGATCATATCACAAAAATGAACCTGTTAAAGAATGGAAACTTAATGGTTAAATTATCTTGTTTTACAGCAATGAAATTCCTGAATCTATTCGCGATTTAAGGAGGTAAGTTAAGAATTAACGTTACATTGCTGTGATTCGAGGAAATCATGCAAATTGAGAATAAAATCGCCAAGTAATATTTGATGCTTACCATAGAAATTTAATGAACATATTCATCAACTAAAATTAGTGATTGAATTATTAATGGCTCATTGATTTAGTAATGAGAATATTAATACCAATATTTCGAACATGATTAACTTTAGTCATGATTTAAACTTTAATTACAAAATCAATTGACTAAAAAAATTAGTTCGTTACCTCTAAAACTGAATTTAATCATTGGGTGTTTCAGTGCATTGTCTAAACGTCATAACCACCCAGAAATTTAAGAAAAACACTTTAAAAGACCATATATTATGATACAGTATCACAATATATTTTGATACATTATTACCAAATATTTCTACTGACCACATAAACTATATATACATGAACTAAAATTTTTATTTTTATGAGCGGGTCTGATTTTTTTGTGCTAAAAATAGAAAATGTCCATGTTTATTCAATACGTCACCACATGAAAAAGACTAGAAATTCAATATTTCGTTTCCAGCAACAGGGGATTGTTTAAGAATAGTTTTAATCGCATGGCTTAGAATTCAAAAGAAGAAAGGAAAAGGTAAGGATGGCTCCTACCACCGACAAAACAAGGTTTCTTTTGAAGTAAATTACTTCACATGCAGATAGAATAAACTTTTTGTTATACGTGCTTTTTTCCAAATTCTCTCCGATTCCAGACAATATTCTACATTCAATTCTCTTGCCAAATGCATCCTTAAGTCTCTCCAACTCGATGGGCAACTGTCCCGCACACAATATGACTGCCATCATAGACGCAAAAGAATTGGATCCGATGAAAATTGCTTCAGTAGCAACGTATAACCCCGTGCTACTTGTGTTGACTGTAAGCATTGATCCGACGTTATAAAAACAGGAAGAGAAATCTGCAATGCAAATGAAAAGCGTAGGCAGGGAAAATATTGCTTGCAAATCGGCCAAAGCGTCAAAAAGTTTTGCTTTCACTCGCAGAACATTCTTCTGCTTGGAGATGGTGAATTTTTCTGGTAGGCACGAGTCAATGTTCCGTATGATACGTTTCAGTATATCGCAGCACTGATTGCAGAACGCACAGTAAACTAAAGTAATCATGTTTGTTACACTTGGGTGCAGGAAAGGGAAGGAGAAAGCATTAAAAAACACAACGATGTAATCCATTTGTTTAAGGTCATTGGGCTTACCGTATGTGAAATATTTCAAGATTTCCAAATTGTTTGCATAACTCAAGTAGATGGTTAGTGCCACAGCGAAGAGGATTGTATTTATGCAAATGTTACAGAATATTGAATTCATTATGATTCGTTTATTACGGCCTCCAGGTCCAGATAGTGCATGAAGCTTTTGAATCAAAATATTAGTTTTGAAGCGCCTGCCGCGTAGGATAAGATAAATAGCAAGGCTTAAAGTTGAACTTAAAATTGAGGATAATATAATTTTCATATTGTCCAATGTAATAGTATACATACTGCCGATTAGATAATTCAAATATGACCCGATCAGGAGACCTTGAAAGATATAGGCAGATGCTTTTTGCCTCCAAGATGTCTCCGAATTCTCGACGAGTCCAGACCATTTAATAAAACTCACTACGCAATTCACACCAAAAGATTCCAAAGTTCTTGATTTAAATAAAAGCATGTTGTAATGGAAATGTAATTCTAACTAAAAATTAGGCCAAGTAATTTCAGACTGTCAATGGCCAATATATGTGAATTTAAAATGGTAGACATTTCGTATAGAGCCAATTACCTGTTGATCACACATCTCAGTTTTGTGTCTTAGAATTCTTATATGCTCTGCAAGTTCAAATGATTAGAATTCTAAGATTGTTAATTTTAAAAAGGGTTTTTCGAATATTTGAGGAATTCAAAAGATAGATGTGTTTAATTAGAGCTTTCACATTCACGTTTTTCACTACCTATATATTATACTCTTAAAATTTTTTATTGCGCTAGACACGTCCATGTGGCTAAAATTAATACGATGTTCATGTTCTCAAAGAATATACAGAAAAAAATCAGAGGGTCAAATACATTTTCCATGTTTATGTTTGAAACTGATCATGTAGAAGAAGATTGTTCTTACAACTTGGAACGGTTTGGTACTGTTTGAAACACAGATCCAATTGCTTGTACCACCTACCAAATCAGACAAGAGAAGACTGGTTTGAAGCCTGTCCATATGTTCACCACAAGTAAAAATCAATAATCTCGGATTTTAAAATGGGTTTCCATCTCAAATTAGAAAAATTGGACAAGCGACGTGGTTGGAAACTCTTATGTCTTATAGGATGCAGCCTCTGTGACTTGGATAATCAATTAAATCTTTTTATGAATCTGTTGAGCTTTGTTCGGATAGAATTTCAACTATTGAATTTGTGATGCATAATTCTATTAGCAATGAATATCTGAAAAACCTGAATAGCACGATGTGTGATGTTTTCGCCAACCGTATTGTTTAGTTGCCACAACAAAACATTAAAAAGGGCGTTTAATATACTCTAAATAATTAATTGGTGCAGTGGGTGTTTTCCTTTAACAAATGCATCAAAATCTTTCGAAGTGCGTGTTGCTACTATCATTTATAATGCGAATTTGTGTTCATTTTCTGAATTGAAATCCATTTCTATTTTAAAAGGATAACTTTATTCTATTTCAATAAATTTTCAGAAATTCTGAAAACAAGCTGGTAGTTAAACAAATCACCCTGTGAAGAGGGTGATGTGAAAAATACTTATTACAGAAGTAGTATTCCTCTTAATGGTTGTCTGCAAAATGGTACCTAGCATAACTGACTAGAGCTTGTTGGACCAGACATCTCGTCTTTAAAAGAAAACGAACCGCATTTTATCATCACGGTCATAGCAAAAATGAGAAATATCTTGATTACGAGAAATATAGGCATTTGCCGAATTGGTCAGATATTTTTGGATTAAATACCACTTCGAAGCCATTTGGAGGTTTAAGCTTTCATGACCTTGCCTACCTCATGGAGAGGATCTCTGCAGTACTATTACACAAGGGCAAGACCGGACAGGGAGATTATTTCACTGTACATCAAATGATCATTGATAAGAATAAAACAATTTTCAACGAAATATTTCTTAGATTGTGTAAGGTTCAGAGTGCGATCCACGTCACGCCGTCAGAGCCATCAACCTCCAAGTTGGAGTGGGACGTTTTCTCCCCAAAACCAGAAGGGTTGAAAGGAATGTGAGGGGTCAGAACAAAAGTACAAGCGTCTCTTAGCGGTTGTTCGCTGACGTTACTCTAGAGCGATGTCTTATCGTGTTTCAAAGTTGTAAATTAAATGTATACAGCTCATATTTAATCCTAAATAAAAGGTTTGGACCCTATGAATTTAGTTGTGCCCTTTATTCGAGATGGAGGGACTTCCGTGATTGACTTCTGGGTTCGTTTTAGATTTTATTGCGCAAGGTATACAAGAGGACAAAGTGTGCCAACCAGATTGACCGACACAATTAGAACTCAAATAAACCATTAAAGCTGAATTAACGACTGCTACACTTGTGATTTGTTTGAAATGGCGACAAACGAAGCAGTTGGTAGTTTCTCTGCTAGACTGTCGCCACAAGTGTTGGATACTGGTTTCGTGAGGGTTAATCTGAATCGAGTAAACCATTCAGTTATCAGCTTTCATAAGGTCACATATGACAGTAGATGTCTAACGAATCAAATGAAATTGCGGACCCTCGTGTTGTAGCCAGATGGTAAAATGCTTTCCACCAAAAATCAGCCGGATTAGTTTACTTTAAAATTAAGAAATAGTTTTAACTTTTTGAAATTGTTAAGTACAAATGATTTAAATTTGTACATTACATCGTGACTAACGAGTCCAGTGTATTAATGCCGATTCTTTGAAGTTTTCTACACTATCTATCAGTAAGTATTTGGACATCCATGCAAATTACGATAGCTGCGATCCGGATATAAGCCACGCCCTCCGCCGTTGAATGTCGTATAGGAAGCAACATTGATATTAGTCTCATACAAGATTCCACGAAGTACAGAGTTATCTGATTTCGAGAAAGGTGTAATCGTCGGGTATCCCAGAAATGGCCGATCCATAATGGACATATCTAGTGAGCTGAATTACACAAAATTGACAATGGCCTATGCGATTCAGAAATGGAAGGTGAGCGGTGATTGTCGGAATGTGCCCTGAGTCGGCAGATCCACGAAACTTTGAGATAGAGATCAATGTGTGCTGTCCAGAGAAATTCAAAAGAACCGCACCCAAATGATGTCCCACATACTCCAGGAGTTTCAACAGGCATCCGGGAGTGTTATTTCGATTAATGCAATCCGTAAGGAAGCATATCTGCTTGTTTTTCTTGGAAGCCAATAAGCCTTTGATCACATAGTCGAACCACGTCGCTCAGTTAATGTGGTACAAAGCACGTCGAAAGTGGACCGTTGATCAGTTGAAACGGGTTCTCTGAAGCGACGAATCAAGGTCCACCCTACCGTTCGGAAGGCAGAGTTTATGTCTGGAGTTTGCCTGGAGTGCGCCTCCTACCAGAATGCATTGTGCCCACATTAAAATTCGGCGGAGTTGGAATTATGATCTGGGGTGTTTATTCTGATATAGACTGGGACCTTTGGTCCAAATTCATGGTAAGCTCATCGCCGAGGCTTTCTGCACTATTTTGGATGACAGTGTGCTTTCTACCATGTGGCAGTGTTTACGGTTAGGACCCATGTTACTTCCAGGACGACAACGACAACTTTCATGTCGCGAGATCCACCATGGATTGATATGGTCACAGTGAGGTTAACCGAATGGACTGGTCTGCCCAGAGCCTATACCTGAACTCTTTCGAGGTAATTTGGGACGAGTTGGATCGCCGAATTGAGGGGTGCACGAACCGTCCACACATGTGTTCTCCAAGCCGAGTGAATACCAATAGCCGTCATACAAGGACTCGTGGAGAGTATGCCCTGGAGGATTGAGGCTGTAATTGCCTCTCGTGAAGGCTCTACCAACTATTGAATATGAATAAACTTGTTTTTCTTTTGTATCAGAGGTTTCCAAATACGTATTGTTGGATAGAGCATATGCCAGCATAGCAATGTATAAAAATACCTCAAGAAAAAAAATATAAATCGAAGATGAAGCACAAATTTCTTTTAGTTAATTCCCTAAAAATGCTTTTTCCGTGAGCAATGGAAGAAGACACGATGCTTACGTCCAATTTCTTAACTTGAGGCACCGCTGCGGCGTCGCACGTTAACTGCACACACATAACCGTGAAATGACGCAAGTAATCATTTTGCTCTATTTGCTATGGATATTTATCGAAGAAAATATGTTTATGTCGCTTACCTTGTGTACGAAAAATATATTTTGAAACAAAATAGACGTTACTGCATAGATCCATTTATTGATCTCAGACGTACAAGAGGTAGATTTTACACATCTTTTGCGGATTTACGTTAAAATCCAGATAGGTTCTTTAATTACTTCCGAATGAGTGTTCGATCATTTGACGAGTTTGAGGGAAAGATTTCTGACAAGATGGTATCTTAAAATACACTCATGATACGCTAGGTTTAAGGCGTAGAATATCTCAGTGAGGCTATATGGTGAATGCGAGTGAAATAAATTAGTAATGGACTATTATAATTTCACACATCAAATTTCCATTGTGGTGGATCCAGATGGGTTTCCACTGTGTGGCAAACCCATCACAATGGGTTCACTCGCTGTTGATGTTGAAGGTTGTGGCTCATTACCAACCTCTAATGGTTGAACTCCGTCATTCGATAGTAAAACATTTTATTCATCAGATATGCTAATTGCGTTGAACTGAACGGTGGAGCTACATGGCGCATTCGTATCAAGTATTTGTCCAACTTAAGGTGCGACGCCTATACTTTCACGAACATAATCTGACCCCATTGACTTTCAGCAACGGATGTCTGGATCTTCTTGGATTCGCCATCTCGATCTTTCTTCCTGTTGACTTTTTCTTTAATTCTTGTGGTGTTTATTATGCATGTATTTGGACACTTTTAAATGTTTGCGATTTTCCTCATTTCGAATTCCGATATCGAAACAAGTATTAAATATTTAGGTTTTATTTCTATTATTATTCATAAAGCGCAAAGAGATGAAACAAAAGGCACCTAAAACGCGCTTGCGGAAATTAGGTTGGAGCTAAACTAAATTAATGTGAGTCGCAGTGCATAGAAACATGAAGACAACAAAAAATTACATTCATTGATTACTTGGATGGTTTTCTAATGCATTTTTCACGTTAGTTCGAACATCTTGATTTAATAAACTTCTCTTGGATACAGAATCCACTCGTCGATGATCAAGATAGTGAATTTGAATTATTGAAAAGGAAATATAGATGGAACAATGTTGCAATACCTAATTGACACAAAATTAATTTTCAGAATGAAATCCTAGTTCAATTTTGGTTTAATCAAAGTGAAAAATATACACAGTCCAGTCACATTAATGTGACCACCACCTACTTTCGACGTCAACGTGAAATAACTAATCACAAAAGGCAGGTGGCAGCACATTGCAATGGAGTGTATATAAAGGATGTCCTAGGGCATCGGAAAGCATTTCAATCGTTGGCATAATGCAGAAACGTAGCGATTTATCCGAGGTCCAAAAGGGCATGATTATTGGCTTTCGGGCCAAGGGTGGAAGCATCTCGGAAACGGCTAATTTTGTGAACTGTTCGAGTGCCGCCGTGGTAAAAGTATACCGTGCATGGCAAAATGGCACTATCCAAAATCCGCGGCGTAGCACATGTGGTGCACCACGTGCTATAGATGACAGAGGCGAACGAAGGCTACGGAGATGCGTTCGGGCGAATAGACGTGCAACTGTTGAGCAACTGACCTCCCAGATGAACCAAAGGGCTACCAAGAGTGTATCCTCAACAACGGCTCAGCGAATGTTGCTGCGCATGGGCCTCCGCAGCAGACGCCTGGTTAATGCACGTATGCTGACTGCTGTTCATCGGCGACGAAGGCTGGAATTTGCACGCCAGTACCGCAACTGGAAGTCCACAGAGTGGCGACAGGTGGCTTTTTCCGATAAATCACGTTTTATGTTCCATCGGACAGATGAACGTCGGCGTATACGGCGTGAAACGTCTGAAAGCAAACACCTTGCAACAATTGCCATGGATCCTCAACCGCGTAATCTAGCGCTGGTCACGCCACAGGAGTCGGCATAGCTCAACATCCCCATGAACACTTTCAGAAACCTAATTGACTCTCTTCCTGCACGTCTCGCAGCAATTCGCTCTACCACAGGTGGTTACTCTGGCTTTTGACAGGTGGTGACATTAATGTGATTGGACTGTGTAATACTTTGTCTAGCAAAGCAATGAAAGTACTTCTGCCATTCATAACATATTTATGCGAAGCGGCGTTTTCTGAATAAACTGCAATATCTAAATACTGAATCCGTTATGTACATAATCTACGTTGTGGCAGTGTTACGGGTATATATATATATATATATATATATATATATATATATATATATATATATATATATATAGAGAGAGAGAGAGATATATATATATATATACAAAATAATTGAAACAACTGTGAATAAAAGTGACATTTAAGAATGCGTTTCGTAAGCATTAAAGTATAATCCTAGCTATCAGTTTTTTTAATATAAAATATACTATAGATCATGGTAGTGTGAGATAGCTTTAGTGAAGTTGTATACATAGTGGATTTTTGTCAAAAGCGTAAAATGTCAGGCCTCACAGACTTTCAAAGAGACCAAATTGTAGGAGCCCGACTAGTTGGAGCAACTGCGACCGAAACATCCCAGCTTTTAGGCGTTTCTATAGGTACTGTGTCTAAAGTCATGACAGCGTACACACAGCGCGGCAAGACAAGCTCGGCAAAACAAAATAGTGGACGGCAGGAGAAGCTGAGTGAAAGAGACCGATAGGTATTGAAGTGGATTGCAATGTCTAAAAAAGAACT
The DNA here is from genome assembly GCA_947359465.1 of Metellina segmentata. NCBI lineage: Eukaryota > Metazoa > Arthropoda > Arachnida > Araneae > Tetragnathidae > Metellina > Metellina segmentata. The sequence goes on along the minus strand of OX375877.1, from coordinate 38,953,753 downwards.
GCAGCCGAATTGACCGCAGAGCTCAATCAGCATCTGGATTTTCTAGTGTACATAGTTACAGTTAGGAGGCCCCTGCATGAACAGAACATTTACGGCAGAGTAGCAATTCACAAGCCACTTGTCAAAGGTGTTAATGCCAAACGTCGTCTACAGTGGTGTCACATCCACAAAAACTGGTCGATTGATAAGTGGAAGGCATTTATATGATCAGACGAATCATCTTTCACACTTTTCCTCACATCAGGACGGGTGCACATTTGGAGGACACCTGCACAAGCTTATCATCGTGGTTGTCTCCTTCGAACTGTCAAACTTGGAAATGGATCTGTCATGGTATGGGCAAACATGTCGTGGTTTTCTGCTAGCCCAATCATAACCTTGAAAGGAAGGATCACTGGGGAGAAGTATAAAGAAGTTTTAGCTGACCAGGTCCATCCTATGATGCAAACTTTGTTTCCTGCAGAAGATGGAATTTTCCAGGATGATAATGCTCTTATTCATGCAGCGGGACTGGTCCAATTATAGTTTGATGAACACGAGGATCAAGTGAAACATCTACCTTGGCCAGCACAGTCCTCGACCTCAATATAATCGAACCGTTATGCTCTATTTTAGAACGTTCAAACCGGAATCTATATCCTCCAAAAGCATCTCTCCCGGAACTTTTACAATATCTCCATGAAGAATCGTACAATATTCAGCAGTGGTATCAATATATGGATGTAAAACGTCTTATCTGGCCTGATCAGAGTCCCGACCTTAGCACCATACAACATCTGTGGGACCAGTTAAAGCGACGCTTACGTACCAGGCAACCGCGTCCGAAATCTAAAGCTGAGCTGGCGGCATTCTTACAGTAGGAATGGACATAAATATCCATAGCTGTGTTTCAAAACTTTGTTGAAAGTATGCCCAGAAGTGTTGCTAGTTGAATTGCAGCACGTAAGGGACCATCCCCTTATTGAAGCATGTATTATTTCCCTTATACCATCACATCTTGCTGACCGGTCCATAATTGCAGGTTGGTGTAAGTACTAACAGTATGCACATGCACAAAGTTTCATGGAAACATATTCCATCGTTTGGACCTAGCATGGGTACAAAAGTATACGCATTATTATTCACATATAGTATGTGCAATGAATATGCTTGTCTGAAACATAAGAAGTACTGCACGCAGAAAGATGGACAGACAGGCATAGACTCGCAATAGACTGATTTTGCATCAGAAAGTCCAAAATGGATAGAAAACGTGAAACGGGTCGAAAATATTCAATGTGCAAACACACACTGGATTCTTATTTTTGTAGATATCTCACACAATAACCGAAGTATTTTAAACTGTTTATTATTCGAGAAACCAAATTTGTGTACCCAGGAAAGCATTCATGTCCATTTTAGTTGAGTATAAAAATATTTCTTTAGTACCATATCTAAATACGGCCTGTTTAATTAAATCAATGTCGGGATAAGGTTTATGTGATTGAAAGCTAATCCAAAAAAAAATTAACTTTATCTAACGAACAAACTACACTTCTAGTCCCCCAAATTGCAACACCAAGAAAGACATGAACTATCACAACAAAATTTATTTTGTAGATAACATGTTGACCAAGTATCAAATGGTTAAATTTATAGACTTCTGTGAAGTATGGTTCCTGCCAAACTCAGTAGCCAGAGTAGCCGCCATTGTTGGAGATCACAGTTCCACACACCTCGACATTGATTCAAAGAGACTTTGGATGTGTTCTTGGGTAACATCAGACCTAGAAGCTTCCACACGTTGCCAAAGTTGATCTGGTGTGGCAGCTGGGATGTAATCTAGGTCAATCGTTGAGTAAGCATGGACCACATGTTTTCTATCGGAGAAAGATCCGGAGAGCGAGCTGCCCAGGAAAGCAATTCAATCTGGCGATTGACGAAGAACCCTTGGACAATGCGTGCCACGTGTGGTCGCGCATGATCCTGTTGAAATATTGCTGTGGGCAAGCCCTGAAGGTAAGGAAGGAAAACTGGCTCCAACACCTCGGAGATGTAGCGCTGGCTGTTTAAAGTACCGGAAATGCGTACGAGAGGAGTGCGAGAGTGATATCCAATACCGCCCCATACCATAATACCCGGTGCAGGACCAGTGCGGCGGTGCATAACTCAGCTGTTCAGCATTCTCTCTCCACGGTGTCTCCAGACGCGAATCCGACCATCGTGGTGTTGCAGACAGAAGCATGACGCGTCAGTAAAGACAATTTCATTCCATTCTGCCGTCCGTATCCTTCTTTCATCGCACTATTGGCGGCGGAGACGTCTGTGGTTCTGCGTCAAGGGTAGACGAAGCAATGGACGTCTTGCGGACAGACCACTCTGCTGTAAACGGCCTCGAATGGTACGCGCAGACACTGGATGATGCGTTACCCCTCTGAATCCGGAGGCAGCCGAAAGCTCGGTACAGTTGTGTCCTGGGGTTTGTTTACTAACGAGTCTGTGAAATGGACTGGCCCGTTTTCACCACTTTCATGGGTGGTCCTTGATGCATCAATGGTCTATTGTGGTTCGAGTGTCAATTTAAATCCCTGCACCCCAAAGCAAGGGGGAAGCATAGAGAAGGGCAGAAGATGCAAGCTAGGGCGAACGAAACGAAAGGGGGTTTATTGTGTCTGATTGGGTTATTTTCCAAAGGTTGTTACCGCTTTTCGAAACTCTTTTGTGCCCGTTAAAGAGTGGTGAATTACAATGAGAACAATACAACCTGTTTCCTGTGTGTTGAATCCCAGGTACGAATACATACAAGCATTTGACTTAAAGGAACTCTGATCACCTGAAGATTCCTCACAGGTGGAATTTAGTTTCTCACGCTTTGCCTAAAACATTTATTACATCGTATAGAAAGCGGGAAGCTCTTGAAACTTCAAACGTATTGTGCGAGTTTCACTAATGCTTGTACTTCAGACTTTACTGTGGACACAGCATACCTTCTTGCAAACTTGGTCTGTGGGATATAACATAATATCCCCTCCGCTACGACAATAGTAGAATGGCTTACAACACATCCCACGGCAATTTGACTCGAGAGGGTTATTTGTGACCCTAGGGAAAATGTTTTTCTTTTCTAATGTTAAATCTTTCGTTGCTAAGTATTTTTTTAACAATACTTTTTCCCTTAGTTTTCGTCTTTCAAATACTCTTTTACAACTTTGGGGATTCAATGAGTAATTTTGGCACGAATATAAGGTTCTCACGTTTACTACCTGAAGATCTGTTCTTCTTATTGTTATAACCGCTTATTAAGGAATCGTTATAGCACTTTTACTTACGTACTTTACTCACCACTTACGTTTGATACTTTTGAATTGTTTGCGATAGTTTCAATCTTCTTACTTTCAGTCGGTCTAATGTCTAATAAGCCTTCGTGATATAAAAAATTATCGTACAGAGACGAATCAAATTATTAGACTTTCAGTGATATATATTGAGCAATAGTTTACAGATATTAAATCCGCTTATTGTTTGCAATATCATATCTAATAGTTATTGACCTAAATTGTAGGTTTCAACTGTTTCCATAAATTTAGACTTTCAATTTAACTAGACTTTACTTTTACAAGTAATAAATGTTGATAATCGCTATTCGATGCAAATTTTTCCAATAACTTTTAATATTTTACTCTAAGAATTACAAATTTTGTACTGGCTAATTTTTATCTGATTTACTTAAGAGAATCTATCAAAGATTGAGCAATCTTTTATTTTCTATGTATATAGAACATTAAAATTGCAGCATTCACGTTTCTTTAATCTTAATGAAGCCTTAACTCTTCACTGTCAAAACAAAATGGTAGAATGGAACGATGTTTTATTTATATATAATTAGTCTAAAATTATACGAGAGAAATATTCCAATAATTATTTTTACAAGCTTGATTGTAAACAATCTTTCAATAGTAGATTTAGACAGACGAGTGAATTTCTATGTTCTTGGGACAAAAGCTCTTTATCCTCAGATAGCCAAGTTTTAAGTTCAGAATACGATAAGGCCAACATAAAAACCTTTAGCGGTATAATTATTAAAGTCTTGGGCGTCAGGTGATGATGAAGGGGGATTCAGTTAAAGTTGATGCTGTTAGAGAAGACCCTACAATGGCCATAGACTAGCCTATCATTTCAGTAAGATCTTAGAAAATACCAGAGTTCAAAATATCAGTGACTACGGAGTTAAAAAACGAACAAGAATTTAAAAAGTTAGAAGGTTTTTTAAATTGCATGGCTTTTTTTCTAAACAAGAATTAGGAAAGGAAAAATTGTAAAACATAATAGATTAGATATCAAAGATATATATTTTAATTATTATTTACATTTTTAGCACGTTAAGAATACCTGTTGGTCTGTGTTTGTTACTAGTCATATCTGGCGAATTGCGCTTCAGCTGAAATTTTATTGCGATGGAGAGATCAGGAAACGTTTTACTTCTAGTTTTGAATCATCTTTCGACGCATGACCGATGACATTATCAATGTTTATGGGGAGTAAATATTCATATAGAAATTTATTATTTTCAGTAACCAAAATGATTTTCTAAAATCCAATGGGAACTACACTTTTATGCGAATACTAAAAGTAGGTAAAAAAAATATTAGAGACTAGCGATATTAACCTCACTTGATAAAAAAATACGAGGGCTAGTTAATGTATTCCTATTATCTATTACAGAATCCTAAAACTGTGATTTTTAAAGTGAATTAAAATATTGGCAGCAAGAAAAACAACAATATATGTAACAAGTACTTTCTCTACAAGAATAATTTCCAATATGTTTCGTAAGGATTGACATGAGTTTTATTCAGTTCAAAATATTATGAAAGCGGTAATGGTATTGGTAATATTAGTTAACGTCGTACTAGAGCAACACAACGGGCTATTGACGACAGTCCGGGATCAATTCCTTAAGGAAAAGAACCGAGGACAAGACCTCGTAATTTTGAACCACAGTCAGATGACGAAGCAACACCTGAGCTGGCACCCCACTCTCCAAACTTCCACACAAATCCAACGTGAGAAATTTCGGTCACGACAGATTTAAGGTGCACCAGCCGCCTCTACATCATACGCTTACAAACATCCATGCCCGGACCCGGATTCAAAACAGGAACCTTCCCATCTAGAGGCTAACATCTTAACCACTAATATCGGTTGGTCGGCTTTTTGAAAGCGGAGTATTAAGATTTTGTTCATAATGTACTGAGCCTATTAAATTGTGTCGGTAAAGCAAATATTAATTTCTCACAAAGAATGCAAGACAAAAATATTCATAAATTGTTATATTTGCTGAAGTCTGAGTTGCATGCTGATGAATATTCAGGACATACTTTTACTACAAAAAAAAGATTTCAGATATTAGTAGTTACCTAAAATTATACTGTTTTCAGAAATATGTTCTAGAAAACACGTATTATCCAAAAAATTATATTATAAATATTGGTCTTATAATTTTTTCTATCATTCTTACTACTGGAAACATCCACCAATTTGAAAATAGAAGTGTGAAAGAATTTTTTCAGAATCGGTACTTCCACACTTTGAATGACTTCTCCAAATTGAAAAGGCACCGCCGCCTTTGTCGATGTTGTCCATTAAAACTATCCCCAAGCAACTTCACTACATCATTGTCAAGTGTCAATGGATTACCTTTGACCTCGAACCGCTCCCCGAAGGAACTGAAAGAGGTCTCTCGTCTAACTACCTACTTCCCTACTATGAAAGACAACCACCCGAATAAGCGCCTCTCAGGACTCTGTCAAAGAATCTCTTTGGGTACGGATTGAGGCGGTCCAGGATTCAGAGTGTTACAGACTGAATGTGATGTGCTATGGTTCGTGATATTGTTGAGCGATCCGTCACTGCCATACGCACAATATGCCTGTCATCACGTGAAGTGGTGCACTGAGGTGGATGCGATCGAACACGTCGGTCCGTCGTACCCTCCATCATCCAACGATCACATATCCGCATTACAGTTGTTTGGTTTTGTCCAACATGACTACCGATTTCCCTGAAAGATAATCCACAGTCTCGGTAGTCCACTATCCTTCCTCTGTCGAACTCGGATACTTGATCAAAAGATGATCGCTGTTTTCTGCAAGGCATAATTGATCGTTTTTTTTTTTTAAATACAATTGCAGTACTTGAAATCGTCGAAATCTCCAAGCCTTAACTAGCGCTTCGAAGTGGCGCCACAAGTGCGCGTGATGTGCGTCTGCGCTGAAATTCTAATAATTTGCATATCTCACCTCTGCTAATGCATGTTGTAAATTTAATATTATTTGCATGCTTCCTTCAGGGTGTTGCATTTACGGTGGCCAGCAGTGTATTTATAAATTTCAGTCTCGCCATGTCAACTAATTATTGATTCAGTTCTAGTTTTAAGCATTTAATCATGACGAAACATTCCGATAGAAATTGTACCTCCTTTAACCCCAGAAATCATCCCCTTAATTAAAGCATTATCTCTTACACATAATTTGTGGGACGAGTTAGAGCGACACTTACGGACCAGAGAACCGCGTCCGAAATCTAAAGTTGAGTTGGCGGCATTCTTGCAGCAGGAATGGACACTAATATCCATAGCTGTGTTTAAAAACTTTGTTGAAAGTATGCCCAGAAGTGTTGCTAGTTGAATTGCAGCACGTAAGGGACCATCCCCTTATTGAAACATGTATTATTTCCCTTATACCATCACATCTTGCTGACCGGTCCATAATTGCAGGTTGGTGTAAGTACTAACAGTATGCACATGCACAAAGTTTCATGGAAACATATTCCATCGTTTGGACCTAGCATGGGTACAGAATTATACGCATTAGTGCTCATATATAGTCTGTACAATGAATCTGCTTGTCTGAAACATAAGTAGTACATTATACAGATAGAAAGATGGACAGACAGGTATACAGCAAACAGGCAATATACTTATTTTGCATCAGAAAGTCCAAAATGGATATAAAACGTGAAACGGGTCGAAAATATTCAATGTACAAACACACAATCGATTTTTATTTATATAGATATCTCACACACGAACAAAAGTATTTAAAACTGTTTATTATTCGAGAAACCAGAATTGTGTTCTCAGGAAAGCATTTAGTTGAGTATGAAAATATTTCTTTAGCACCCTATCTAAATATGGCCTGTATTATTAAACTATTGTCGGTATAAGGTTTATGTGATTGAAAGCTAATCCAAAAAAAATTAACCTTATCTAGCGTACAACTAATGATTGATACAGATCTAGTTTTAAGCAATTAATCATAACGAAACATTCTGATTGAAATTGTACCTCCGTTCAAATTTCTGAATCCATCAAAAATAATTTGCGAATGTGAAATTTTCAACAAAATGAATAGTTATCCTCATATTAGAGAGAAAAATTACATTCAATTGACAAGAGCATAATATTATTTAATTCAAATGTATATTTTAAAGAACAAAACGTTTATGTTACACAAAAAGATCATATCACAAAAAAGAACCAGGTAAAAGAATGGAAACTTATTGGTAAAATGATCTTGTTTTACAGCTATGAAATTCCTGAATCTATTCGCGATTTAAGGAGGTAAGTAAGAATTAACGTTGCATTGCTGTGATTCGAAGAAATCGTTCATATTGAGAATAAAATCGCCAAGTAATATTTTTTGCTTACCATAGAAATTTAAGGAACATATTCATCACCTAAAATGAGTGATTGAATTATTAATGACTGATTGATTTAGTAATGAGAATATTAATACTAATATTTCTAACAAGTTTAACTTTAGTCATGATTGAAATTTTGAAAACGAAATCAATTGAGTGAAAAAAATTAGTTCATTAACTCTAAAACTTAATTTAACCATTGGGTGTTTCAGCGCATTGTCAAAACGTCATAATCACCCAGAAATTTGAGAAAAACACTTTAAAAAACCATACATTTTGATACAGTATTACCATATACTTTGATACAGTATTACCATATACTTTGATACAGTATTACCATATACTTTGATACAGTATTACCATATACTTTGATACAGTATTTCCATATACTTTGATACAGTATTACCATATACTTTGATACATTAATACCAAATATTTCTACTGAACACATAAACTATATATACATGAACTAAAATTTTTATTTTTATGAGCGGGTCCGATTTTTCTTTGCTAAAAATAGAAAATGTCCATGTTTATTTAATCCGTCACCACATGAAAAAGACTAGAAATTCAATATTACGTTTCCAGCAACAGGGGATTATTTAAGAATAGTTTCAATCGCATGGCTTAGAATTCAAAAGAAGAAAGGAAAAGGTAAGGATGGCTCCTACCACCGACAAAACAAGGTTTCTTTTGAAGCAAATTATTTCACATGCAGACAGAATAAACTTCTTGTTATACGTGCTTTTTTCCAAATTCGCTCCTATTCCAGACAATATTCTACATTCAATTCTCTTGCCAAATGCATCCTTAAGTCTCTCCAACTCGATGGGCAACTGTCCCGCACACAGTATGACTACCATCATAGACACAAAAGAATTGAATCCGATGAAAAGTGCTTCAAAAATAACGTATAATTCCGTGCTACCTGTGTTGACTGTAAGCATTGATCCGACGTTATAAAAACACGAAGAGAAATCTGCAATGCAAATGAAAAACGTAGGCAGGGAAAATATTGCTTGCAGATCGGCCAAAGCGTCAAAAAGATTTGCTTTCACTCGAAGAACATCCATCTGTTTGGAGATAGTGAATTCTTCTGGTAGGCAATTGTCAATGTCCCGTATGATACGTTTCAGTATATTGCAGCACTGATTGCAGAACGCACAGTAAACTAAAGAAATCATGTTAGTTACACTTGGGTGCAGGAAAGTGAAGGAGAAAGAATTAATAAACACAATTATGTATTCCATTTGTTTAAGGTCATTGGGCTTACCGTATGTGAAATAGTTCAAAACTTCCGAATTGTTTGAATAACTCACGTAGATGGTTATTGTCACAGCGAAGAGGATTGAATTCAAACAAATGTTACAGAATATCGCATTCATTATGATTCGTTTATTACGGCCTCCAGGTCCAGATAGTGCATGAAGCTTCTGAATCAAAATGTTAGTTTTGAAGCGTTTGCCGCGTAGGATAAGATAAATCGCAAGGCTGAGAGTTGAACTTAAAAGTGAGGATAGTACAATTTTCATACTGTACCATGTAATAGTAGACATACTGCTGATTAGAGAATTCAAATATGACCCGATCAGGAGACTCTGAATGATATAGGCAGATGCTTTTTGCCTCCAAGATGTCTCCGAATTCTCGACGAGTCCAGACCATTTAATAAAACTCACTACGCAATTCACACCAAAAGATTCCAAAGTTCTTGATTTAAATAAAAGCATGTTGTAATGGAAATGTAATTCTAACTAAAAATTAGGCCAAGTAATTTCAGACTATCAATGGCCAATATATGTGAATTTAAAATGGTAGACATTTCGTATAGAGCCAATGACCTGTTGATCACACATCTCAGTTTTGTGTCTTATAATTCTTATATGCTCTGCAGGTTCAAATGATTAGAATTATAAGATTGTTAATTTTAAAAAGGGTTTTTCGAATATTTGAGGAATTCAAAAGATATGTGTGTTTAATTAGAGCTTTCACATTCACGTTTTTCACTACCTTTTTATTATACTCTTAAAAATTTTTATTGCGCTAGACACGTCCATGTGGCTAAAATTAATACGATGTTCATGTTCTCAAAGAATATACAGAAAAAAAATCAGAGGGTCAAATGTTCTCAAAGAATATACAGAAAAAAAATCAGAGGGTCAAATACATTTTCCATGTTTATGTTTGAAACTGATCATGTAGAAGAAGATTGTTCTTACAACTTGGAACAGTTTGTTACTGTTTGAAACACAGATCCAATTGCTTGTACCACCTACCAAATCAGACAAGAGAAGACTGGTTTGAAGACTGCCCATATGTTCACCACAAGTAAAAATCAATAATCTCGGATTTTAAAATAGGTTTCCATCTCAAAATAGAAAAATTGGACAAGCGACGTGGTTGGAAACTCTTATATGTCTTATAGGATACAGCCTCTGTGACATAGACAATCAATTAAATCTTTTTATGAATCTGTCGAGCTTTTGTTCGGATAGAATTTCAACTATTGAATTTATGATGCATAACTCTAATAGCAATGGATATCTGAAAAACCTGAATAGCACGATGTGTGATGTTTTCGCCTACAGTATTGTTTAGTTTCCACAACAAATCATTAAAAAGGGCGTTTAATGCACTCTAAATAATTAATTGGTATAGTGGGTGTTTTCCTTTAACACATGAATCAAAACCTTTCGAAGTGCGTGTTGATACTTTCATTTATAATGTGAATTTGTGTTTATTTTTGAATTGAAATCCATTTTCATTTTAAAAGGAGGACTTTATTCGAATTTATTAAATTTTCAGAAATCCTCAAAACAAGCTGGTAGTTAAATAAATCACCCTGTCTAGGGGGTGGTGTGAAAAATACTTATTCCAGAAGTAGTAATCCTCTTAATGGTTGTCTGGATATGATATCTTGCATAACTGACTAGAGCTTGTTGGACCAGACATCTCGTCTTTAAAAGAAAACGAACCGCATTTTATCATCACGGTCATAGCAAAAATGGGAAATATCTTGATTACAAGGAATCTAGGCATTTGCCGAATTGGTCAGATATTTTTGGATGAAATACCACTTCGAAGCCATTTGGGGGGTTAAGCTTTCATGACCTCGACTACCTCATGGAGAGGATCTATGCAAAACTATCACACAAGGGCAAGACTAGACAGAGATAGATTATTTCACCGTACATCAAATGATCATTGATAAGAATAAAACAATTTTCAAAGAAATAATTCTTAAATTGACCTCTGGGTACGTTTGGATTTTATTGCTCAAGGTATACAAGAGGACAAAGTGTGCCAACTAGATTGTGTGTGTGTGTGTGTGTGTGTGTGACCGGCACAATTAGAACTCAAATAAACCATTAAGGCTGAATTAACGTCTGCTACACTTGGGATTTGTTTGAAATGGCGACGACAGAAGCACCTGGAAGTTTCCTACTTGATTGGCGCCACAACTGTAGGAAACTGGTTTCGTGAGAGTTAATCCGAATCGAGTAAACCATTAAGTTATCAGCTTTCATAGGGTCACAAATGACAGTAGCTTTCTAACGAATCAAATGAAATTGCGGACCCTCGTGTTGTAGCCAGATGGTAAAATGCTTTCCTCCAAAAATCTGAGGGATTAATTTACTTTAAAATGAATAAATAGTTTTAACTTTTTGAAATTATTAAGTACAAATGATTTAAATTTGTACATTACATCGTGATACACGAGACCAGTGTATTAATGTCAATTCCTCGATGTATTCAACACTATCTACCAATAAGTATTTGGACACCCATGCAAATTACAAAACCTGCAATCCTGTTATACCTCACGCCCTCCACCGTTGAATATCGTGTAGAAAACAACATTGGTATTAGTCGCATGCAAGATGCCACAAAATGCTGAGTTATCTGATTTCGAGAAAGGTGTAATCGTCGGGTATCACAGAAATGGCCGATCCTTAAGGGACATATCTAGGGAGCTGAATTACCCAAAATCAACAATGGTCTATATGATTCAGAAAAGGAAGGTGAGCGGTGATTGTCGGAATGTGCCCTGAGTCGGCAGATCCACGAAACTAGGAGATAGAGATCAATGGGTGCTGTCCAAAGAAATTCGAAAGAACCGCACCTAACCGATGGCCCACATACTCCAGGAGTTTCAACAGGCATCCGGGAGTGTTGTTTCGATTAATACAATCCGTAAGTAAGCATTTCTGCTTGGTTTTCGTGGAATCCCATAGGCGTTTGATCACATAGTCCAACCGCGCTGCTCGGTTAATGTGGTACAAAGCACGTCGAAAGAGGACCGTGGATCAGTGGAAACGGGTTCTCTGCAGCGACGAATCAAGGTTCACCCTACCATTCGGATGGCAGAGTCGATGTCTGGAGTTTGCCTGGAGTGCGCCTCATACCAGAATGTATTGTGCCTACAGTAAAGTTCGTCGCAGTTGGAATTATGGTCTGGGGGTGTTTCTTCTGGCATGGACTGGACCCTTGGTCCAAATTCATGGTAAGCTCAACGCCGAAGCCTACTGCACTATTTTGGATGACAGTGTGCTTCCTACCTTGTGGCAGTGTTACGGTTAGGACCCATGTTACTTCCAGGACGACAACGGCAACTTTCATGTTGCGAGATCCACCATGGATTGATATGGTGAAAGTGGGGTTAACCGAATGGACTGGTCTGCCCAGAGCCTAGGCCTGAACACTATCGAGGTAATTTGGGACGAGTTGAATCGCCGAATTGAGGGGTGCACGAACCGTCCACAATCGGTGAAGGAACTGACATGTCTTCTCCAAGCCGAGTGAATACCACTAGCCTTCATACAAGGACTGGTGGAGAGTATGCTTCGGAGGGTTGAGGCTGTAATTGCCTCTCGTGAAGGCTCTACCAACTATTGAATAGGAATAAATTTGTTTTTCTTTTCTATCACAGGTGTCCAAATACATATTGTTGGATAGTGTATATATATAAGCCAGAAAAGCAATATATACATAGACCTATAGAAAAAAAATACTAATAGATGACGAGTCACAAATTTCTTTGAGTTAATTCCCTAAAAATGCTTTCTCCGTGAGCAATTGAAGAAGACCCGTTGCACACATCCGATTTTTTAACGTGCGGCAACGCTGCGGCGAACTATACACACATGACCGTGAAATGACGCAAGTACTCATTTCGCGTCATTTTCTATGGATATTTATTGAAGAAAACATGTTTATGTCGCTTACTTTGTGTAGGAAAAATATATTTTGAAACAAAATAGACGTTACTGTATATATCCATTTATTGATATCAAACGTACAAGAGGTAGATTTTAGACATCTTGCGGATTTGCGTGAAAATCGAGATAGGTTAATTACTTCCGAAGGAGTGTTCAATCATTTGACGATCTTGTATATTACTGACAAGATTGTATCTTAAAATACACGTATGATACGCTAGGTTTAAGGCGTAGAATATCTCAGTGAGGTTTTATGGTGAATGAGAGTAAAATAAATTAGTAATGGACTATTTTAATTTCATTAGTAATGGACTATTTTAATTTCACACATAATATTTCCATCGTTGTTCACATACTATACCACAGTATGTGCACTCGTTGTTGCTGTTGAAGGTTGTGACTCATTACCGACCTCTAATGGTTGAACTCCATCAGTTGATATTAAAAGTTTTATTCATCAGATATGCTAATTGCGTCGAACTGAACGGTGGAGCTACTTGGCGCATTCGTATCAGACAATTGTTCACCTTAAGGTGCGACGACTATATTTTCACGAATATCCTCCGAGCCAGTTGACACACAGCATCGGATGTCCGGATCTTCTTGGATTCGCCATTTCGATCTTTCTTCCTGTTTACTTTTTCTTTAATTCTTGTGGTGTTTATTATGCATATATTTGGACGCTTTGAAATGTTTGCGATTTTCCTCGCTTCGAAGTCCGATATCGAAACAAGTATTAAATATTTAGGTTTTATTTCTATTATTATTCATAAAGCGCAAAGAGATGAAACAAAAGGCACCTCAAACGCGCTTGCGCACATTAGGTTGGAGCTAAACTAAATTAATGTGAGTCGCAGTTCATGGAAACATGAAGAAAACAAAAAATTTCATTCATTGATCACTTGGATGGTTTTCTAATGCATTTTCACGTTATTTCGAACATCTTGATTTAATAAACTTCTCTTGGATACAGAATCCACTCGTCGATGATCAAGATAGTGAATTTGGATTGAAGATTATTGAAAAGAAAAAAATAGATATAACTATCATGCAATACTTCATTGTCACAACATCAATTTTCAGAATGAAACCTTAGTTCAATTTTAGTTTAATCGAAGTGAAGAATATAATACTTTGTCAAGCAAAGCAATAAAAGTACTTCTGACATTCTACAAGATCTTTCCAAGGGGGTAGGGGTTGTGAGGATTCATTTATGGAGTCCATCCATTGATCCTCCCAATGCAAAATCTAACCCCCCGACGAGAGACACGGGTGTGAACCACTGCAGACAATGGAGAGTCACCAGTCTGTCTGGAATATTTGAGACCATGTGCGGATCTATGTCTCCGACGAAGTGATCTCCTCCCGAGATAAAATTGTGCGATCGTAGTGTCGTTATAACTACGCTAGAACCGTTCTTCGGTGTAGACCTTTCTTCCGCTGGAGACTTTTCAGCTGTAAGATTAGAATTGAAATCTTTTGTTAGATTAGATTTGCAATCTTCTGTTAGAATTGAGTTCAGACAACCTGTCCAATTTAATTATTATAGACCTATGTCTAATTTCAGAGTCTTGTATATAACATACCATTAATCAAGAGCAACTGTAAGCTAAATTCATCTTCCCACGGCGTGACCCATCTGTTCCCGTCTATTTACTGTAAGATGTCCCATAAAATGATACCATATAAGGCAATGAAATCTGTCTGAGTATTGCTGATCAAAGAATAATTAATTTGTTGATACACAACTTATAACTTGCTGCGCCATCTCTTGTAGCACTCGAATCATGACTGCGGTCTAATAAAGACATAATATATATATATATATATATATATATATACATGATGTTATCAAATTAATAGAAACACACCGGATTTATAAGGAATCCTTTACTAATACGGCGTGGGACCGCCTTTGGCATGTAATACAGCTTAGATTCGCATGGGTATCGAATCATACAAGTGCTGAATAGTGCTTATAGTTTAGTTTTCATAGTCAATCGTTGGTAGAGCCTCTAGGAGAGGCAAATACAGCCTCAACCCTGCGGGGCGTGCTTTCCACAAGTCCTTGTATGACGCCTAGTCGTATTTTCTTCCACTCGGCTTGGAGAAGACATGTAAGTATCTTCACTGATTTTGGACGGTTGTCGCACCCCTTAATTCGGCTATCCAACTCGTCCAAGAGCTTCTGGATAGTGTTCTTGGTAGTCCAGTCCATTCGGTTAATCCCATTGTCATCATACCAATCCATGGTGGTCCTCGCAACATGAAATTGGCGTTGTCGTATTGGCTGTAACCTGGGTACAACCCGTAAAACTACCAAAACGTAGGAAGCAGACTGTCATCCAAAATAGTGCAGTGGGCAGAGGCGTTGAGCTTACCATGAATTTGGACCACGGGTACCAGTCCATACCAGAAGAAACACCTCCAAACAATAATTCCACCTCCGGTAAATTCTACTGTGGGCTCAATTCTGGCAGGAGGTATTCTCCAGGCAGATGCAAAATCCAGACCCTTCCATCCGAACGGTAGAGTGTGAACCCTGATTAATAGCTCCGGAGAACCCGTTTCCACTGGTCTACAATCCACTTTCGAAGTTCTTTGCACCACATTGACCGAGCAGAGCGGTAGGATTTTGTGATCCAAGACTTAAGGCCGACAGCACGACCATGAAAATCAATCAGTTGTTCTTCCTTACGGATGGTGTTAACAACACTCCCGAATGCTTGTTGAATCTCTTGGAGTATGTGGGCCATCGGTTGAGCGCAGTAAATCCGAATTTCTCTGGACAGCATCCGTCGGTCTCTATCTCCCAGTTTCGTGGGTCTGCCGACTCTGGGCAGAAATCACCACTAACCTTACACATCTGAATCACATAAGACACTGTCGATTTTGCGTATTTAAACTAGCTAGGTATTCCCCTTAACCCTTAAGGATCGGTTATTTCTGTGATACCCGACGATTACACCCTTCTCGAAATCCGAAAACACTGCACTTCGTGGCATCTTGTATGCGACTAATGCCACTGCTGTTCACTACACAATATTTAACGGCGGAGGGCTTGGCGTAAATCTTGACTGCATATATATATATATATATATTAAGATTGTATACACTCATGTCCATAAATTAAGGATAATGCCAGCTCCAGTAAATAAAGGTTCAGAAACAAAACAAACGTGACTTATTCATTAAGTCCATTTATTAAACAAAAGATAAATAACAAAATAGATAGTGTATGTATGATACAATTCATAAAAACTACGATTTTTGCTCACTGTAGAAATTACAAAAATATCGACCTTACAAAAACTGAAAATGACACGGTTGGTATGATGGTTAATACGTTGTATGTCTCTCAGACGATGAAATACAGTCCGTAAAACGTCTAGGTATGCAGAGGATCAAATTATCGAGCTGATTTTGGGTAATATCACTCCACTCAGCAAGCAATGTTCTCCAAAGTTTCAGTGCACATGTAGCAGGTGGTTGACGGCTTGAAACTCGTCGGTCAAGCATGTCCCACACATGCTCTATTGGATTCAAGTCAGGTGAGAATGCTGGCCATTCCATACGGGTCATATTCTCATATTCAAGGCATTTGTTTACTATGTTTGCACGGAGAGGACGGCGTTGTCATCCATAAACACAAATTCTGCGCCCATGGCACCCCTGAACATACGTACATGTTGTTCCAGAATGATGTCCCGATAACTTTGGCCTCTGATGGTTCCGATTTGAACATGTAGATCTGTTCTGGAGCCCAGTATAATTCCGCCCCAAACGAACAATCTTGCACCACCGCAACGGTGTCGTTCAATGATGTTGTCTTGGTGGTATCGGGTACCTGGCGTTCTCCATATAAACGTCCGCCGTGAAACAGACTGCACGCTAAACCTGTACTCGTCGTAAAAAATCCCACAAGCCCATTATGATGATGTCCACATCGCATGTTCTCTTATCCAGGCTAACCGCTGGCGACAGTGAGTTGCCGTGAGCGGAACACCATCTGACTGCCCTGTGAGCATTTAAACCAACATGTCCCAAACGTCTGTAAACGGTTTGCTTTTAAACTGTCGTACACGTGGCTGAAGATAGCTAAAGAGAAAGTTTGGATGCTGTGCTCCGTCTGCTTCTTTTTGCAGTTACTGCCAATCACCGGTCGTCATTCGGCGTTGTAACTTGGGGGGACCTGTACTTTAACGTCTACTGACATTCCATCATTTTGGAATGGTTGCCAAAGGCTAGAGATGACACTTTGGGCAATTCCAAGTTCCACTGAAACTTCCATCTGAGTATGCCCACATTCCAGGCGAACGATAATTCTATCACGTAAAAAAATCATCGACATGCGTCCCTGAGCGGCTTACAGAGCGCTTGTGAACAATTTTACTACTTTGCTACCATTCCTTAAATACACCTCTCTTACACTCTCGTCATTTTGATGCACTATTGGCGTCATCTGATGGCTTCCTGTAATTTGGATATTATTCTTGAAGATGTGTGCGATAATTCTACAGGTGGAATTTTTACTTTTGAGTTCGATTTCCGTGTGATTCTGAATTATCCTTAATTTATGGACATGAGTGTATTTTATAGGGTGTAGTAAAATAAATTTTTTATACCATTAGTGCCGAGGAAGGTGAGTAGGGTCGACTAAGTAGCCACTAATATACTCCCCTCTGACTTTTGTACCGCGTTGTGACAGAAATCAGTCACATTTTGGCCGAAGGCTGGCCTGTTTAATGGCTGTAACGTCAGTTCTAATTAACCGGTCGTGACGCGTGTGGGCTTAATTTGAAAATAACGAATATTTCTACAATTCTATTTGACTAGTTGACAGTTAAAACCATTTAAGTGAACATTGTGTGGAGTGGACTTGACGATTTGTCCACTATGAAGCCAAATAATCACATTAAAGTTCAAACATGTTATAAGAGGAGTTTAAGAATAACACAATGATACTAAGAAGTCTAGACCTATGGCAAGTGAGGAGAGAGATCCAGAGACTACCGAGGACGCAAGAAGGAGTTTCTCAGAAGAACAAGGAAGAAGGAGGAAACAAGGATCACAGCATCATACAGTTCTAAACAGATCTGAACTTGACTACGAACCCACAACATCGCCCAGCACGAAAGCAAACCCCACCATCGACCATACCTTTCCAGGAAAGTCAACATCAATAACATGGCGTTTGTATCCTACTTTAGCTATTACAGACCCATCATCCATGAAGTCGCCATAGAATACTTATCATTGCCCACACTCTAACACTACTGCTATGTATCCACCAAACTGACTGAATAAATAAATGTCTAACAAATCCCCACCGTCTTAATTTCACCAGTGAATCACTTACCAGGTATTCCGTTCTAAAGTACACACGAACCAAACCTTACGTTACAGGAGGAAATGTACCAACACACTTTTTTAAGGTTTTTTTTATTGATACTCACGCGCGCGCGATCATTTATGATAATTTTGTCAAAGAAAATTGATCCAAGGTAGTATGACAGAATATTCCGCTTTCTGTAAGGCCAGCAAGATATTATCAAGGTTTCCAATCAAAGTTGTGTAGTACCAGATAAACCACAAGGGTACGGAAGACATAATTAGATCACAACATCGTGTACTGTGTGATATTCAGAGAAACTTTTCAGGGCCTACTAAGACCAGATAGAGGTAGAGAGATAGAAAAACTAGCTTCAAGTTTACAGTCATAAATGTAAAATACCTATTGACACGGGCAGTGATGAATCTTTAATTAATATATGAGTTTTAAATTAAATAGATATGATATTTTTACGGATATTTATTCCCAATTACCAATCGTTACCTCAAACACCTAGATCTCACGTCTCACGAAGGTATCGATGTTTCGTCTTTTACTATAATAGTCACGACAAAGCGATAGTAACATTCGAATCCAATTTGAACATACTCTAAATAATTGGTTTATACATTTGGGTTTGTAAAGATGTATCAAAATAATCGAAAGTATTTTATGAATTGCTGCGATCGTTTGTAATATATATTTTTGTGTCTACTTTTCCTACATGAAAATACCATCATGCAATTCCTTTTGAATTGAAAGATACGCCCAATTTATTTAATACTTTATTAAAATCTCAGAATTAATGTTGCAAGTTAAAATCACACCATGTGATATTGAGTGCGTCTTCAAATACTTATTCCAGTGTAATATTAAGCTTTTGTGACCAGAGCACACACATGCAGGTAGCTGCTACTGTAGGACTCGAAGTCAAGAGGGAACTTGGAAATATGGGAAATTGAACTGTCGATCAATTGACTATCCATGGTCCAAACATTATACGTTTGAATTAGAAAGTTACAATAACATATAGTAATTTTACCTTAAAGATATATTTTTAACCAAGTATGCTGGTCAAGAAGTCTACAGCATCGAAAGCGATCGATGTTAATTACCTATTGTATTTTCTTAAATGGTCTGGACTCGTGGAGAAGTCTAAGACATCTTGGAGGAAAAAAGTATGTGCCTACACTTTTCAAGGTCTCCTGATTGCGATGTATTTGAATTCCACAATACTTTGCGTAATGTTTGTAACCGATCAGAAGTATTTACAATTTACACTGTCTGCCATTTTGAGTATCTCTTTGAGTCTTGCGATTTGCTTCTTACTGCGCAGCAAACGCAAAAAGACCGCCATTTTGATACAGGATCTTCAAAGACTATCTGGAGAGCGTTACGGAACACGCGTAACAAACGTGTTATTATTTTATATCTGCGCAAATTCTGTCCTTTATGCTGTGCTAATTACCATCAGCGTGAATTATGGACATAGAACAAAATTTATGGTGTTTTTCACATACGGTCAAACCATAGAGGATAAATATATGACGCTCTTCATTACATTTATGAATGCTCACACGAACTATTTCCTATATCCATGTCTAACTAGCATATTTTCTTTGCTTTACTGCGATCTTTGCCATCGTTGTTGCAGAATTTTGAAGCGCATCACGTTGGAAATCGACTCTTGCATACCAGTGGAATTCACTGTCTACAAGCAGACGAATATTCTAAAGTTCAAAACCAAACTTTTTGGTACTTTGGAAAATTTTCAAGCAATTTTTTCATTGCCTACGCTTTTGCTTTACATAGGAAATTTCTGTGCATGTTTTAACATTGTAGGATATTTCGTTGTGTTAGACCCAAGCAATTTGGATATAGACATCCTAACTGAATATGCTTTTGTAGGATTTAATTGTTTTGCATCTGTGATGGCCTTTATACTATGCGCTGGGCAGTTACCCATCGATTTCGGGAGATTCAGAGATGCATTCGGCAAAAAAATCGAATCTAGAATAATGTTTGGGGTCCATGATAATTTGCAGGAAAGCAAGTATCGGAAGGATGATTTTGTTCTCTCAGCATGTGAGATTATTTATTTCAGAAAGGGCCTTGTTTTGTCAGTAGTTGGAACCATCCTTACCTATACGTTTCTTCTTGTTAACTCTAAATAATAGCGGGCAATTGCATTTCCTAGAAGTTCACACAGTCGAGCTTCTTTGATATATCTTTGTAATTATTAATAAACAAACTTTTTTCCTGGAAAAAGGCTTTTGAATCATGAATGTATTTCAAGTGAGCAAACTAGGCAAAGTTGAAAATTTTCTATTCTTCAATTTTGCCGTATAAAACTCTGATCTGGACAAGAATGGTAATTGTCGACACACAGTTGTGATTGTATGTATTGGATTTAAACACAAAAACTTAGTTAAAAATAATGTGTATTACTCAGAAGTTCACTAAGTCAAGTTTCTCTGATATCTGGCAGTAACTCTTATTAAACCGTACTTCTTATTCGTTAAGTGCTGTTGTATTATGAGTCCAGTTGAAGTGGTATCAAACGAAACAAAAGATTGAAGTATTCTATTTTTTTATCTATGAAATTTGTTCCGTAAAATAACGCAGTTACGAGTTTATGTATGATTTTTGGTCTCAATATAAAAATTAGGCAAAATAATGTATTCTATTAAAGTATTTATGTCATATTTATCTGTATTTGTGACTTTTCGAATATATACGTTAGTACAGGTTGATGGGCAGTAAGTATTGAGAAATTTGTGTACGAAGAAATATGACCAAATTCATCAAAATTTTGGAGTGCATCCTTTCTTGACACAGAAAATTCGGCTATAGGATTCAGTAAAAAATTAAGAACAGCTACTTTCATATCTATTCCTAAATCTATTTCTAACTTGGCGTCATTTGTCGTGGATTAGCTCTGCTTGATCAAATATGGCCCTTGATGCATAAAACTCAATCAACCTGGAACTATTTCAACCACTATTTACAAGGCTTTGAAGTATTTTCAGCGTCTGAGACCGCATCTTTGAGTCATCTTATATATTATCTATCAGAAAAAAACTGACCATTCAGCCCTGTTCAATCTGTTACATGAGTAAAGTGTTTAGAAAAAAATATTTATTCGTCAGCCGACAGTCAAATTATAAGTTCAGTGTCCATGTTTACAGCCGGTTATAGGAACTTAACTTTTATAAACAAGGTATGAATGGAGAAAAACAATGGTAGACTCTTTTGAACAGGTTTACTGGGTAATCGTCGTACATAACGAGTGAAATTTTGTAACATTCACTGATAATGCTATAAAGGGACAATCTGGCCTCTAGTATTTTTAGGTATACAATAATATGCCATATCCCCAGCTATGGTAAAATAAATAACAAGTGTAAACAAAAAATTATGACTAAAAAAAATATGAGCATATTCTAAAAGCGTACATAGCATAGTATTACAAAACGCTAAGGGCTCTGGGAGTCTCAGAAATGTTTTATGAAGTCTGATTTACATATATTTTCATTGCATTTAAAATAAAGCTATACAGGAAATTTTTTACGGGGAAAATGAACATTTATTTAGACTTGCAGATATATTCATTTTCATCGCTAATAGTCTGCTGTGTTGCCCCAATGCAACCAAAAATTCAACTACCGAACTTGATACATTTAACCTATTTAGAATAAATTGAAACGATGAGGCGTAAATTCAACTACCGAACTTGATACATTTAACTTATTTAGAATAAATTGAAACGATAAGGCGTAAATTCAACTACCGAACTTGATACATTTAACTTATTTAGAATAAATTGAAACGATGAGGCGTAAATTCAACTACCGAACTTGATACATTTAACTTATTTAGAATAAATTGAAACGATAAGGCGTAAATTCAACTACCTACCTACCGAATTTTATTCGTTTAAGTTTTTAAAATAAATTAAAACGATTAAGCTCATCTCTTAACGCTTAAGGACTTAGTCATTAGAAGTTGTATTTACCCCGCAATAGAGCAACATAGTTGGCTATGGGAGACAGATCATGACCAATACCAAATGGAAAGATAGGAGAACAACACTTCATAATTTTGAATCACGGTCAGAGGACAAGGTCAACACCTCAATAATTTAAATCATTGAAAAATAACTTGATCATTAAATGAGGGCTGCCTGAAATGCATGTCAGACAACTACATTATCTCTCTGCTATTATAAAATGAAGTGTTTGTTGTCTGTGTGGTGTGACCAGACGAATCTATAGTACTTACAGGCACGGAATCTGGAACACGGATAGTCCTAAAGGTGACCCAAATGTACCTCGAAGCCCGAATTTTAAAATTTAATCTTCAACATTTTTTAGTGAATTTATGGGCATATATTTGTATTACTTGATTTCCTAAGAATGGTAACAATGCGAGACAGGTCACCTAATCTGTTCACTTTCTAAACTGCAGACCATCCAACGTATTCAAAGTGCAATTGTTTTGTTTTGCTTGGTTAGTTTTACAGTTGTGTTTATTGCAATTTTGTAATTTACTGTTTAATTTGTGTTTACTACAGTTTTTTTGGGAGCGTTATATTTAACGATGTAGTCACATTTTTATTTCAGTAGTGGTAATTTTATTAGGATAAAGTGGGGCAAGTTCATACTAAAATTTACCAAGTTTGATATAAAAGGTCTCTTCCAAATTTATTTTTATCACTAAACCAATATTTTTGCTGCCGAATAGAGATAAGATTCTTATTCAAAAGCAATTATTTGATAAGGTTCAAATTTTCAAAATTCAAAATGTTCCCGAAGGTTCAAAGTACGCACCTACTAAACTGTAAAGGGGTAAATGCGTAACTAGCCTCTAAAGATCGCCCATCTGTTGTACCCTCGCACATAGCAGAGCGAAGGTTTGGGCACCGATTATGCTTCTCGGAAATCTGCATACGCCTTCGATCTCCAATGGAACAAGACTCTATTAAGAAACTGTTGCCAAATATTATTGAAGCCAACATCTTGACATGCTGTAGGCGAAGAAGTATTCATTCCTCAAGGATCAGTGACGTGCAAATAATGATGCGACATGCACGCGTCATGTCGGGTGGAGTTGAGACTCATTCTAAAATTATTGGTCTTTATTTTTAATGTTTTCAGTATCAGTAAGTACATGACAAGAATGCTGTCACGGGTAACGCCGTGCGGATACTGCTAATTAGAAGTATAGTACTGTGAGCATTGGTAACCTTTTTAATGTTCCCAGGAATATTAGCCAGGAACTAGTAGTAACATTACCCTTAGACTGCTTTTATTGGTCGGATCACTAACCGTCGCCAATTGCCCGTTATGTTGGGTTCCTGTGAGAACAATAGGAACGTGACGGGAGACGACGCACATCCATTGATTCATCAAATAATTCGTCCATCCAGCAACCATATGCTAGTAGTAGACTTGCAATTTCACCAGTTTTGTCTGCCACTCTATGTTAACGAAAAGTTCACACCCACACATACCATGTAATAAGTTGTTGTAATGCTAAACGAGGATATAAGATACCAAATCAGCAAGCCAGATTCATTTTTCTCAGAACAGTCACGTGACTACTAGTTGACAAGTTTGTCATAATTTTTGAAGCTCTTCTCAACAGCAACACTCGATCTGTTTTTATTATACGTCTATGAATTACACCAAATGACATCACAAATGTATCCCTGTTTGGTTGTTAACTATTTTAGGATCGTTATCTATACACATAATTCTCTTACGTGGCAAGCATAAAAGACGTTATTTGATATCGCGTATTGGCAACACTGTACGATTATTTGTTTATCACGAAGCCTCGCACTTCAATAGAATTTATAGCGCTATCGGATAAAGTTTTATTCACAAAAAATGAATATTAGTCGAGCTGTTGCAGCTTATACAAACGACATGTTGGGTATTCGATTTCCAAAGCAGCGCTCACATTTCGAGTCAGTCATCTGACCGTGGTTCAAAATTACGAGGTGTTGTCCTCGAATCTTTCCCTTAAGGGACTGATTCCGGACCGTCGTCAATAGCCCGTTGTGTTGCTCTAGTACGACGTTAACTAAAAATTACCATTACCATTACCATTACCACATTTCGAGTCAAAATTTGCTCAATGTTTTAATTTCAATTCCAAATGGTTCGATTTCTGATTCCAGAGGTACTGTATAATGTTTCTGTAGCACAACAAATTTATATTTTAAAAATATTTTTGTGGAATATCATATTTTGTAAACAATGTATTCATTGATGCGAGCGAAGCGAATAAGGTTCGCCCAGCGAACCAATGAGGATTGCAAAGGAATCCTCCGGGGGTTAACGAGCGTTAGCAAGCAAGGATCGGGCCCCCTAGTAATAAGTGTTATACATTTGTGGTCGTTCGAGGTAGAGTGCTTAGAAAATTTGCTTTCATTGCATGAGAGCCCTGTCCAATAATCTAGTAGTGTGTCCCAGATTTTAGATGTGCTGTCCTGTAAGTTCTTAACAAAGGTTAATATTACTTTTAGCATAAATAATTCATATAACTTCTGATTACGCTATAATTCAACAAGCATTATTTTTCGGTTTCTGTACTACTAATGAACTGTTCTCCTTTCTAATTTAAATAATTTTCATGGATGAAAAATTAATACAACTACAGTTAATGACAGGCATTTACACTGCCTGTCAAGCTGCATAAAGGCGGTGATAGTGTTCGTGGCTGTATGTTTTTCCTGTAGAAATTCTAAAAGTACCTTTAGTTGACAGTTTTTTCGAATACGATTTTAGCATAAAATTTCCAAAGAACGAACTCCAAATGAATGTGTATAATAGTTGATTCGTCAACACAATAAAATTTACTGTCAAATGTCACCAAAATGGCGATACATTACACTTAAAGTTTAACTCGATAGGTATCATGCGAGAGGAATTAGACAACATGTGTAAATTCTTCGTTTGTGTGTACCCTAAAAATTCCTCTGATATAGAACCTCAATAACGCTTTAAAATGTGTTCGATTCCTCTGAAAATACCAGCACCTTAACATAAATTTCTTATTCAGAGCATGGTACAATCGTAGTCTTCGGCTGACAGCTTCGTCATGACAACTGAAAAGAATAAACGAAACATCAAACCAATATATCTGGTCAACATCTCTTCAACATCTAGATTTAAATTAAAATCATCTTAATTTCACAAATATTTAATTTAATATACAATTTCTGTATTTATGTGGATCATGTTATTATTTTGAAGGGCAGAATGCCTAAATTTACCACTGTAAAATAATATGTATGTAATTGTGCTCTGAAGACCAATAAATTAATTTCCAAGTAGTGTTTTTTTCATAAGTAGATGTATCAACATTTTTGTAATAGTTTTGAAACTATTACAAAAATTGCATTAGTTCAAATTATTTTAATTTACTTAACCAACTAAAACAAATGATAAGATAACTTCAGACAAACCAAGTCTTCAGCAGTTCCTTTGCGTCGTCCAAGTGTTTATTTTAGCTTGGCTTGCTACCTGTGCTCGTTTGCTTTACTCTTCCTTCTACTCAGCTCGTGTGACTTTTCATATTGATTCGAATTTTAATACAAATATATATACATATATATATCTTCATGCATGACGTTCCTAATTTAATTTTACATTATGATCCTATGGTAGATGAAAACAGCAGCATTAAACTAGCTCAACATACGAGAGTTTTTGCCACTTGAGAAAACCGATATATAATGTATCAATGACTAGCAGAACTATCCGACGTTATACGGGTGAATTGAGTCATCTTTGATCGTATTTTATCCGAAAAGTCACTTTTCGCACTCATGGAAGTGCAAATATCATCGAAAATGCGAGTATAGAACAAAAGAAATGAGCGGAAAATTATTTTCCTAACTCCATTTTGATATTTCATATTTTTAGCATCTGCAATTTACCTTTGGACGACATACGTAAAATTCATTGTAGAAACTTAGCACTATAGTGTAGGACAAAACGACGAAATGTAATAGTTAGATGACTATTGTGCAGAGGTCGATTTTGAGTTTGGGAGTTATAGTGAATGCCGTTTAAGTTCATACCCCGTAAGAATAATGTACTTCTAGCACATTATTTCCAGTCAGGTTTCATATCAATATATTTTGACTTGTATGGAAATCTTGTGACATAACAGCTTGTATTAAAATTAAATGTATTCAGTACAGTCGAAAATAAATTAATTTATTACAATTTTTTATAAACGGAAGGTCAATTTTAGAGCTTTTAGAAAATGAAAATTATTGTTTCCAACAAGCCTTTTTTTCAATACACAAGCATACGAACAGCTTCAACTCATAAAGCAAACAAAATTATTTTTCTGCCACTTAAGACCAGTATTTTCATCTCTTGTAAAGTATAGTAATAATTTTTAACCGTGATATTATTTCAAAATGAGCTAAATTTTATTTTAAATTCGATTTCCTCTAATTGGTATGCGGTTATTTCAAAATTATTATTTATGGCATTGTCATGTAGATTCCTTTATTTAAATGCAAACTGCGTACCTATTTAGAATGAAGAATATTTTCTTGAGTACTTAAGTTACAGCTTTCATTACAATAAAATGATATAGCTTGAAACTAAAATAAAATGTAAGAAGGATATTAACTGTTTTAAAATGGAACTTAGATAAAAATTTAAAATAAAATTTCATTACTGCATATAGTTAAACGTCTTATTTATTAGCCCTCAACTTTGTTTTAGAGTTACCCTTTTCTTAAATTTAGGCATTTACGTCTCTTTTTAAAAGATTTGGTTTCTACGCTTGATTCTTATAAAATGGAATTCTATAAATCAGTATTAATTGAATCAATGATATTTATGGGCAGTTGATCGAAATATACACATCCACCAAGAAATGAACCTGTGTGTTTATATTTTGCGGAAAATAAATAATTCATTAAAACATAATTAATTACAAATAACTTATCAACAGCACACAAAACATTGAAGCACGTAAACGTTAGAAAAGTTGAAATATGACCCAGCCATTTCGCTGTATTAAGTCTTTGATGCATCAACTCAGAATACTAAACAAAATTAGAATATGAAACATTAATATCTCCACAGAGGTATTCCATGTTAAAAATAACAATTTTACTGTCAGTAGGATTTTAGATTGTGCTTTTCGCATCAAAGTGACTAGTTTACATACAAAATATGTAATGCAAAATGTTTTTTAATAATTACGTATCATTATTCAAATATTTACAAATAAATGATAGTTTAGTGAGAAATAAAAAATAATTTCAAACATATGTATTAGAATTTAAATTATTTAAATGAAATTATTACTTTTCCAGTAATATTGTGGAAACGATGCGAGTTTTTAACACAACTGTAATAATTATGTGTTTATTATGGGGATTTCAGATTATCTTAACCTCCTCGTCAGACCTAAGACAAATCCAACGGGGTTAATATTTAGCCTATAATACCCGTAGGATTTGAAAGAATAGGTGTGCCAAGTTTGGTGTGGATTGGTCAATGTTGTAGATCTGTATAAAGAACAGACAGACAAACACCAACTCTGCACTATTGGCTAAGATATTGAGGTGAGATATTTCCGTAATGTTACAAGCGTACTAATCCTACTTTACTAATGTTACTTACGTTTTTCAACCATTCTACCTTAATTTTACGCCGACCAACCGGTATAGTGGTTAAGGTGTTAGCCTCTAGATCGGAAGGTCCCCGGTTCGAATCCGGGTTCGGGCATGGATGTTTGTAAGCGTATACCAGCTCAGGTGTTGCTTCGTCATCTGAACATGGTGCAAAATTACGAAGTAATTGTTAGGAGCAATGATGGTCCTCCCACTGGGTGCTCCTTCACAAGTGGCCATCACTTCCGGCCTTGTAGTGGCCAATGACTTCGATCAAATGTGCCCGCCATTAGGAAAAAAAAACTTAATTTAACTAGAACTAACTTCATTGTTAACTCATCTGTACTCGCTTTGCATTTCCTTATGCTAACTATCATGTAAGGTGGTATGTCACCTCTAACAGGTATGACATGTGAAACAGGTACGTTTCTTTTTTCGAATGTCAATTTTATAAGAAATATATCTTTAATAAGTGCTTATGAAGGACATAACTTACGTTTGATAGCTTAAACTAATATTTAATAGTGGGGAGCTCGTATGCGAGTCATGTAATATTGAATCACAGCCTTAGCCATAAAAGAAGCAGTCAACTTTTCACAATATCAATTACAAAATTGCTTAACTGAAATCACTATCATGGTTGTGTTTGGCATGAATGACTATTTCGGAAGTGTAGAACTATTATGCTTCAACTAATTCAGTTTTATTCCTTATTTAGAACCTTTGTTTATCAAATATCGCCTGTAGACGCAGACATAACCAGGAAATAATTTATGCTCTTCGTAAATTGTTTCATATTCTCTCAAGATGTATGCACGTTCACAATTCCTACATTAAAACTAACAACGGAAGATCTAATTGCTGCTATTTTTTTACTTTATAACCACGGAAAACTTCAAGCGTTTCGTCAATGGTTACATATTTCCCAATGTTGCATGCACGTTTACAATTCCTACTATTACTAAAAACTATTAATTATTATTATTCAGAACTATTAATAAAATATCGAATTAGTGCAATTTTGTCAGTTTCATTTCTTTTTGACCCATCATAAATGCAATCAAATTTGATCCTTCTTAAAAATATTTCAATCTATTAAGAGCCATGCTGATATGAAAATTTGCAGTCCTGTATTTTGAGGATTCACTCTATGAGGAATTTCATTCTGGTGACTTGATAAGCTACGAAACAGTAACCAAATGCACCCACATCCCTCTAGATTTAGGTTTACAGAAACACGCTCTTATATTTTGCTATTTATATTACAGTTACCAAAGTTTTGCTAGTCCCACAGACAAGACAAATGAGATAAAATACTCGATATAAATATATCACACCCAACATATCAATATATCAATCCCAAATATAAAGGCAGGAATTGTTGTTTTCTGGTAAAAATACCAATAATATAATATAGATATAACAATTTTGAATGTAGATATAGCAGGTATCGAATGTAAATATAACATTTCGAATGTATATATACCATTTCTAATATAGATATAGCATTTCGAATTTAGATATAACATTTCGAATGCAGATATAACATTTCGAATGTAAATATAACATTTCAAATGTAGATATATCATTTCAAATGCAGATATAACTTTTCGAATTTGGACATAACATTTCGAATTTAGACATAACATTTCGAATGTAGATATGACATTTTGAATGTAGATATAACAGTTTTGAATATGAGAACTATCGTTAACGAAACATCATTACCATTATTAGTAATGGCAGTTTATTATTTTAGCTTTTTTTGCTTTATGATTTCAAACCACACTCCTCGAATCAATCGTCAATAGTGGCGGATGGTACTAGTATTGGATAAAATGTTGCCAGGGATATAATTCTAACACCACCTTTTGATACGTTATTCCTTTAAAAAATATTCTGGAAACTCCAAATATATTTTCAGACGAATGGAGAAATTCCTAAAAGACTTCGTACAGTCTCGGTTTGCGCATAGTGGAAGTTCAAAACTTTACCCATTAATCTGAATAGTTGAATACTAAGAAGATGCACATTTTTTTGAACCTATAAACTAAATCACTTAATTGGAAAAAATGCTAATTGGATTCGATTTAAATTTGTATGGAAAATAAAGAAAAGTAAATTTTGCATGGCACTTTGATGGAATTAAAAGAACATGGGTGTTCGATAATAATAAATTAGTAGTTTTGAAAAACCAAAATTTCGCAGTTAAGTACAAAGCGCAAAATAAATTTGGAGTTGGGGCTATTAAGCAAATTATATTATGTTTGAAATGCTCATTGAAAATTGTGCTTTAATTTTTTTAAGACATCATTCTTCAAAACACTTGTAGATGGTTAGTAAGAAACTACATAGAGTTTTTCGAAAAATGGCAAAAGGTTACGACCAACCGGTCTAGTGGTTAAGGTGTTGGCCTCTGGATCGGAAGGTTCCTGGTTCGAATCCGGGGTCGGGGCATGGATGTAAATCGTGCTGCCCTTTGTTAGGGGCAATTATGGTCCTCCCACTGGGTGCTCCTTCACAAGTGGCCATCACTTCGACCTTGCAAAGGCCAATGATTAAGTTCATATGTGCAAAATAAAAACATTTGCTACAGATATGGCTAGGCTGAACGAGATGTCGAAGAATTTTCGGGTTACTTCGAAAATAATGCTTGAAGAAACTCATCTCATCACCATAGCTTCATCAATTTTTACACTCGACACGACTCCACATTAAACCATTTATATAAGATGTGCATACATAAAAGCGTTCTTTGCATATGTGGCATGGAATTGGATCCAGACCAGTATATCACCAGCTGTCCATCACAACTCACTTTCACATCAGGAAAAAGCATGGCCACGACATTTGGCTTGCTCCTTATTACAAAGTAGTCATTCAAATATCATAATTTGTAGTCGTCAGAGAGTTAAAACTAAAGCAACCAGTAAATTAAGTAGCTAGGGAGGTTGTTGAGTTTATGTCGTACCGGAGGAACACTATGGGTTATTATTAATGGCGGTCCGGAATCAATCATAAGGGGAAAAATCCAAGGACAACACATCCTAATTTTACACAATGGTCTCATGACGAAATCAACACTGGAAATGTTCCAGCACACCACTTTCCAAACTTACCCAACTCGCCAAAGTTAGTACATTTGACACCATGTCAGATTTAATGTGCACCAGCTCACACGTACAAGACGGACTTTGTTTGGGTCGAATTCCGAATTCGCAACCCTCCGGTTGCTTATCAGCGACTTTAGCGGCCTCTGGTGAGTTCTCCATATAAATATGCATAATGTTTTACGTTAATTGAATTGTATTCACTTTAAAATAAAATAATTAATCTTTTCAATATAGTCCACCTTCAAATCCCTTTTTAGAGAAGTACCCGACTATGCATTTAATAGTGCTAAACTGCAAAATCAAAAGCAGACTGTTTGGAAAAGTCGTAGCACTCAGAGGGGTAAGAATCTTGTATTTAAAATATGTGTAACTAAATGTTATGTAGGCTAAAAGTAACGCAACACTGTATTGTTAAAAGATCAGGATCATTTCTGAACAGTATTATCCTATGCTGCGCTCAGAATGTTTTGTAGCACAATCTCTCTGAGGAGATCACACGCCCATCGGTCACAAACCTGAAATCACTCATTCCTGAGTTTAATGACTTCGAAATAGTTAAGTACTAAAATCTTTCCTAGACTTCTTTTAAAAGAGATACGTGAATTTAATGTTGCGGCACCCAATTGAAAGTTCGAACGCTGTTTAATATGTGCAAATCCTGAAATATAATATGCAAATCCAGTCTTGTGCACTGTAACCGAGCTCAACAAACAATGTGCATTGTATCGTGATTTATTTGTTAAATCACTTTCATTTTTGTATTTGCTCGTTGTACATCACGTTTGTGCGATAAAGTCATTTTAGATTTTATTTTTATTTACTTTTTTATGGAAGTGGCGGTACAAGATGTTATCGTCCATACATTTAATAATTATGTTCCTTCAAGGAAAATACCATATTATACTCATATATGAATTTATTTTTTTGCCAAAAGACAGGTAATGACTTTAGAATTCCCCTTTGAGTTTAAAATTGTAGTTCCGTGCTTAATCTCCAGTCATAAGGTTCTCATAGTTTAAGAGAAATATTTTTTACCGCAAACCCTTCCTAAAATCGGTGTTCCACGATGAAATTAATCTAACTTTTCAATGGCCGATTTTGATAGATTGATATTAGTGGACGTGGAGGGTTTTGTACTCTTGTGTCATACCATGAGGGTCGGCTGATAAGTAATGCAATAACACGTAGCTCGCAAATGAAAAGGGGTAATCAAATGAAAACAATATGGCATAAAAATACACTTAAAAGGCTACAAAATATTCCATTTATTTTCCCACGTAGTCGCAATTTATAGCTACACATTTCTCCTAACGGTGATTCAGTTGTCTCATCCCGCCAATGAAGAATACCGGTCGACTT
Organism: Metellina segmentata; assembly: GCA_947359465.1. Classification (NCBI taxonomy): domain Eukaryota; kingdom Metazoa; phylum Arthropoda; class Arachnida; order Araneae; family Tetragnathidae; genus Metellina; species Metellina segmentata. The sequence goes on along the minus strand of OX375877.1, from coordinate 38,921,398 downwards.
TCTTTAAGCCTTGAACTTATCTTAAAGTCTTATAAATATTTATTTAATGATTTCGATTAATTAATAAAATTTGATTTTTCATAACCTGTACTTATACGGAAACACGTATATTTAATCCGATAATAATATTTAGTATAATAAACTTTTTATTTTGCTACATGATGTCTGACAACGTCAAAACGAATGATTCATTTCCTAATTTCAAAATAATTATTTACTTTGTGCAAAATATTGATAAAGATATAGATTTATTTCTGAATATTTCGACCAAATATTTAATATAAAATGATTTAAAGAATTCAGTTTTATGAAAATTTAGTTTATTGGCTGGCTTTAAAAATAGACTGTAAGATTGTAATATTTGCAGAAAATAAACTTAAAGAGCATTTTCATAGTAACTCCAAACCTCAATCATCTTACTACAGCCTTTTGTGGTTCACAAACATGTTAATCTTCAATTTGATCAGCCAATTGTGACAGGTCAAATTTATATATGTATATTTCATATGCATAAATTTTACTTACGTATATCTTAAACGTTATATTAATCCATAAATATTAAACCCCGTCAATATGCTGTTGGGCCACCTTTTGGCTTTAATAAGGCTTTGATTCTTCTTGACATGGACTCTACGAGATGTTGATAGGTCGTTTGTGAAATCTGAGACCATGCTTGGAAGAAAGGTACCTTCCAATAGTGTGAGATTGAAGGGTTTGTGGATCTAGATGTATGTGGATCTAGATGGCTCTTTCAACTTCATCTCACAAATGCTCAATGTGATTGAGTACTGGGGATTGTGAAGGCCACCTGCACAAAGTTATCTCTTCTTCATGTTCCTCAAACTAATCCTGTACAATACGAGCCCTATGACAGGATGCATTATCCTGTAAAAGTACCTATCGCCATTGCAAAAACCATCAGCATTACAGGATGAACTTGGTTAGCAATGATGTTTAGGTGTGATGTCTGATTCAGACTTCCATGCACATAAAATAAAGAGCCCAAAGAATGCCCCGAAAACATTACCCTTACCATCACATTGCCTCCACCAGCTTGAAGGGTTGTAGCAAATAGGGATGCGACATCGATGTCAATGTTTTGAAAACATCGATATTTTATAAAAAAACATCGATGTATTGGAGCCGATATTTTTTTAACATCAATGTTTGTATTTGTCGATGTTTTTACGCTGTCGATGTCTTATTTTTAAATGAAAAAAGTGCCATTAAAAATTAAATAAATAACCAAGTAGCATAATATTTTCATAATCAGTAAATTGAACAAACTTTTAGGCCAAAATGGCCGAGGGTGAAGGGTCTGAAAAGTAGGGATGCGACATCTATGTCGATGTTTTCGAAACATCGATGTTTTATAAAAACATTGATGTATTTACCATCGATTTATTGCAGCCGATCTTTGTTTAACAACGATGTTTTAACAATGTCGATGTTTTAAACATTGTCGGTGTTTTATTTTGCAATAAAAAAACACCAAAGCAAAAATTAAGAAAAATAACGAAATATTTCTGAGTGAAGTATTTCTCAGAAACAGTTTTTTTCATAACTGGTGGAATAGTTAGTGAAAAAACAATTCGGCTTAAGGTGCAGAAAAATTAACAAACTTCTGTTTTTTTACAAACTGTAAATAACAAGTATTGGGGCATAAAATAAATATAGGTCCCAATATTTTTTATTTACAGCAAATAAATAATAAGTTTGTTGTGTTTACCCCCCATTAGTTGATAAATAATTAATAATAACTCACAATAAATATTGTTATGTACCTACCTAATTATACTTATAGTTAGTAGATATATCGGAATATAATTGGATTTTTATGAAATTTAGGAATAACAGTAATATAAAGTGAATAATAATAAGGTATATAATTGGAAATCCTATTTATTGCTACCGTTAAAATATTTCATTATGTTACTATGTTACTATCAAATAACCTAATCAAATTTACGCTATTTTTATTTTTAAAGTTTAGTCTAATTACGATGGTAAAAATCGAAAATATACAAATAGTAACATTTATATATTGCAAAGAAAATTTATTCAATGCTTCTCTTAATGCAATACTACATTTATTCGGCATAGGAGTTACTAATTTTACCAACTAAAAATTACTAATTTTTTAATTATTGTAATGAAAGAAACACTTACAAGAAAAGATTGAGCGAATCGTACATAAACAAGACTTCAAAGTTAGAAATTAGTTTGTTCGGTAAACGATAGATGGCAGTGCGGTCAGTAGATTTTGTTTCCTAATGAAATACAGGGAATCTGAGTAATATTTTCCCCCTTGACAGTTCTGTCACTGATGCTTTTTAAGGTGCTAAATGACACATTATGTGTAGAAAAGTATGACGGCTTTCCAAATGAGAGCTCCTTTGCTTTGACGAAAGAATTGGAATTTGTAATGAGAAAATGTGAAAGAGCATTTTTTAAAAATAGGAAATATGAATAACATCATATATTTCCTTCTTGACAAAATCATTTTTTGTCTGCATCTCTTATAACTAATGAAAGCAATTGTTATGAAATAAAAAAATTGAATTTGAAGTACATAATATTAAACTTTCACAAAAGCCTATCTGTTTTTTGCTATCTAGTATACTTTATAACTTTTAAACTTGTTTCGTAAACTTGCATTTTTCTGGAAAAAAATATTTTTCAGTTTCCAAAGACTATCCTATCCCTCAGGTCCAGGTACTACGGTACCTGAAATCTCGTGGCAGTGAAATTTGACTAAAAAATAAACTGATAAAAGCGCTTATTTTCATTGCATCGGCTAAGAGCAGAAACTCATTAATCGACATTGTTAGGAAAGGCATTTTTTGACGCTAAATGATTATTTTTATCACGATGAGAATTAAGCCGTGTTTTTTGGATTATGCTTGAAAAAAAATACACCATTATTAAAATGTTTATAATTCTTAATTTTGATATTAAGTTAGTTGTTATAGTCTTTATGGCGCAATTTGTTTGTCAGTTAATAATTAATAAATTTTCTCTTCAACATAAATTTTACTACGAAGAAGGATTTCAATAGAATGGAATCTAAACATCACGTGGAGTCCCCGAATTGAAAACATATGATGATAGATTGTGTCTAATTAGGCCCTGTGCACACATCCGGTTTTTTCAACGTGCGGCGCCGCTGCCGCAACGCTAGTGCGGTCTGAGATACATTAGATCCAATGGAGCAATGTCTCCAAATGTCTCCTGCGCCGCTAGGGTGACGCACTTCCAACTTGCGTGCAATTTGTACCGCAGTTACCCACGGCGCCGCACATGAGTCTGCGTTCTGAAGTACCTCGTTTTCATAAAAAAATGGAATATAAATAATAATTAATGTATAGTTGTATCCAGAAACGTCTATTTTGTTTCAAAATATACTTTTTTTTACACCAAGTAAGCGAAATAAACACGTTTCCTTCAGTAGAAAATTTTCGCAAATTGCGCGAAATGAGTTAGTGCGTCATTTCACGATTATGTGTGCATAGTTGGGCTTCGGTGCCGCAGTGGCGCCGCACGTTGAAAAACCGGATGTGTGCTCCCGGCCTTATAAGAAGAGCAAAGGGCGATTTCATATGACCAAAACAGGTCGCAATTGAAATAATCATATTGTAAAAACACGTGCAATTGAGATAATCCTGTTAGTATATTCGTAAACAACTCGGCAGGTAGATATTTTATTTAACGTCTTGTAATTTGTCCTGTAACGTACCATTGGAGCAACACACCAGGCTACTGGAGACGGTCCGGGATCAAACATGAAGGGAAAGATACAAATAGGCGTAATTTTTAACCACGGTCAAATAACAAGGGCACACCTGAACTGGCACCCCACTCTCTAAACTTTCGCACAACGCCGACGTGAGGATATTTGGGGCCACGGCACATTTTACAAGCACCAGCCCTTTTTGTACACGACGGAGTTTTGTTGTCTTCGTATCTTTTCTTCCGGAATTGATTCTGAGCAGTCGCCAATATCCAGTTGTATTGCTCCAGTGCGACGTAATATCAGCTACCTACCCACCTGCCTTGAATAATTTTATTTTGGGTGAACCAAGTAAACCAAACACAGATTCTTATTTAAAAATGCTCATTTCACAAATGTATAGGCACAAAGCACTCATAAGAATAATCATCGCACATGCGCAAAAATAATTCATTAAAATTGGAATCAAACTCAAGCAGAGTGACACCGCGCTCAAAAACACGTTCTGGCGCCGAAACTATTAAAATCTCACACTTTCTTACATAAGGATTGAGGTGATTTTATTCAGCCGAGCAGTAGTTATACAGTACACACAATACAGAAACAAATCAACAGTCTAAAGTTAGCATTGTCAGATGCAAGAGGTAAATCAAAATAGCCTTGGTTACAGTTAACACATAAATAGAAAAGCAATATTCTATATATATATATACACTCCCACTCAACACTCTCTTCATTTCTTACTTGTCAATCGAAATTACATACAAATGAACAAATAATAAAAGATAAAAAAAAAAATCAAATTTAACACTTATCAATACTGTTTATCAAAGGTCAAAATTTTTCGAATTTGTCTCTAGGCAAGTCTTTAGGCCTTTGTGAAAATAACAGGTAATTGTTCAGTAGTACTATTATATTAAATGTTCACAGTTTTATCTTAATACTTTTCACGAATGAAATGAAATTTCACATCAATGTGTTTTATACGCTTGTGGTACACTGGATTTTTGATCAGCTTTATGGCGCTTTGATTATCAACATGTAACGTAACATTTTTGTCACAAATTGATGTTTCATTTATATCACACAACAGTTGACGAAGCCACACAGTTTCTCTAACAAACAGCAGTAGCTGCTGCTACGTACTCAGATTCTGTAGTAGATTTTGACACAGTAGCTTGTCTCATTGTGCACGATGTAATAGCACCACCTGACAATTTAAAAACATATCCAGTGGTAGATCTTCTGGTGTCCATGTCACCAGCAAAGTCTGCATCAGAATAGCCAACAAGGGTAGGACTTTCAGATTCTGACATATACTGAATACCATGATGTGGAGTTGCTTTTAAGTATCTTATTATTATATTAATAGCATTCCAATGTACTTGGCTGTAGTTGTTTTGACATCTACTAACAAGATTTACAGCATACATAATGTCAGGACGTGTGGTAACTGAAAGAAACATTAGTGATCCAACAGCTTCACGATATGGTACACTTGTTTCTACTAAGATTGTACAGGGTTCGGATGACAAAATAACATTGGGATCTGCAGAGACACAAACTAGATTGCAGTCTTCAAGATTGAACTGTGTTAAAATTTTCTTAATATTGGCTTGAGAATGGATAAGATTTGACCCATGTTTGTTTTGATCCATCTCAATTCCAACAAAGCAACATGATTTTCAAACAGTGTCTTCGAAGTTCTTATTTAAGTTTTTCATAATGTAATTCAAAATTCCTTCATCTTCACATAGTAAGGGAACATAGTCAGCATGTAAAATAAGAAACACTTTCTTACCTTGGAAAACACCATGGAATAAACAATGGTCAGCCACACCCTGTTGAAACCCGAGGTTCTTCAAGAAATCTTTATACTTCCTGTTCCAGCACCTTGATGATTGTTTTAAACCAAACAGGGTTTTTCTTAGCTTGCATATTGCGTCTGGTTCAACAGCCAGACCTGCAGGTGATTGCATATATATTTTTTCATCAATACCACTATGTAGAAATGCCGTTGTTATATCACACTGCAAGATTTTTAATTTTTTTAGCAGCAATTGCCTGAACGGTTCGTATTGTATCATGCCTTGATATTGGTGAAAATGTCTCACTAAAGTCACTTGTCTCCACTTGTGAAAACCCTTTAGCACATAGGCAAGCCTTAAAACGCAAGTACTTGCTGTTGAATACCTATTTCGATCGAATTATGTTCTTCCCTTCAGGACATGCCACTAATTGCCAAAAACGTTGTTTTTCTGTAGTGATTACAGTTCCTCTTTTATAGTAACTTTCAATTCCTTTGACTGATGGGAGTTAACTGCCTCTTCATGTGTCTTTGGGATTTCAGCAACATTATAACGTCATATCGTCTAGAAATTCTTAAATTTTGCCTTGGTCTGAGTTTATAAGTTTCTTCATCTGGATTCTGTGATAGATTAACTGTGTCACTTTCATTCATCAAAAGGTCTGTTTCATTCTCCAAATCATCGGCTTCGTCTTGATATCCAGAGCTGCTGATTGTAATGGTCTCTTGTGGATAGATCTCTGATGTATTCAGGCCTTCATTGAATGCAACATTCCTCGATATTTTTATGGTTCTTGTCACTGGATCAATGAGTCTATAATTTGTTGAATTTCTTTCATATCCCACACAAATTGTTTTGTTGCTTTTGGGCAATGTTTTCTTGCGTAATTGGTCGGGCAAATTCACATAAACTTCAGAACTAAAAGTTATCAAGTGCTTGAGAGACATCTGCTTTCTAGTCCAAAGTTCAAATTGAGTAGATACAGATGCTTGACTAGTTGGCGTGTGGTTCAGAATATACACAGCTATGTTTACTGCTTCAACTCACAAAAATAATGGTAATTTCTTGCTATGTAGCATTTTTGAGCACTTTCCATTATTGTTCTCATATTTCTCTCTGCTCTTCCATTTTGCTCTGGGGTGCAAGGAGCTGTGGTTTCAATTTCTATTCCTTTTACATTAAGGAAATCTTTGAAATTATGGTTTATGTATTCTGTATCATTTTCTACTCGGAGAGCTTCAACTCTTGTGAATGTCTGTTTACACACAGGCACACAAACTTCTGGAAATATTCTAATGTGTCATATTTATATTTCAGAAATGCAACATAAACCTAACCAATAAAATCATCCTTAAAAATTACAAAGTAATTTGCACCACCCACTGACATTGTTGACATTGAACCACACAAATCGCTATAAATTAATTCACCAGGTTTGCTGGCTTTGTATTTCCTATGGTTGAAAGATAGTTTATGTTGCTTACCATATTGTCAGACCTCTCAAAAAAATTTGTCTGCACCTGAGAAATCAATTTTGTCAATGATCCCCTTTTCACTTAACTGTTTTAGATCTTAGATATTGATGTGGCCAATTCACTCATGCCGCAGTTTAATGCTGTCTACAGCTGCTGTATTAACTGCAATGGGCTTTATTGCTTTGAACAACGTCTCATATAGAATATTTGATGTACGAACTGCTGAGGCAACAAAGTTATAATCACGATTATAAAATTTAGCAACATGGCCGGTTTTTTTTATTTTCGTATCTTTACTTGTCACAGTTCCTTCAGAGAATAAGTTTTTCTTTAAACCTGGTACATACAGTACGTTTGTTATCAAACCCTCAATCGACGTATTGTCAGTGAATTTTAAAATTCTCATATCATCTTTCCCCTTGATTGGGAGCTCGGTATTATCTCCAAGGCGAATGCTATCATTGCCGTCTAACTGTTGAAAATCACATAGAGAATGGAGATCATATGTCATATGTGCAGATGCACCACTGTCAAGTATCCACTGGTCTTGTTGACAGTTCTACATTTCTTGCACTTCAGCATTGAAAGCATTGTAATTTATGGAATTATTGGAGATACCTGGATCTTCATTGTAGTCCCTACCCCTTCTCTGTTGTCGTGAACGACACTCTTTAGCATAATGTCCTTTCTTGTGGAAGAAGTAGTAAATTATTTTTGACTTGTCTGGCATTTTACTGTTGGCTCTTGGTTGGTTCATTCTATTATTATAGTGGTTCACTGGTGGCCTTGGCATCCTGTGGTTTGCGAAAAATACTGCGTCATCTTTTTCACAAGTGCTCAGATTCATTTCTTCGTCAATTAGCCTGGCTGTCAAATTCGAGACATTATGTTTGCTCTCATTCATTGACAGCCATGCTTGCCGGAAGTAACGGTATTTAATTGGCAAAATTCCCAGAATTTTTGTAATGAGAGGGATTTCACTGATGCTCTCATCGGAGTTTTTGATTTGATGAGCTAAATTTTCTACCTTGGCGATGTACTCCACGATTGTGTCATTCGGATTCATTTTAACCTGGTGGAACTTGTCCATTAACAACATCTTGTTGTAGTCCGAATTTTGTTGGAATACAGAATCCAACTTCTTTAACATCTGAGTAGAATAACTACAGCTTTTAATCAAAGTTATCTGCTTCATTTTCATAGCTGCAGTATAGCCCGTTGTGTTGCTCTAGTACGACGTTAACTAAAATTACCATTACCATCACCATCGCTGCAGTCATGGTAAACATAATCAAGTGATAACATCGTCCTTCTGCCATTTCTCGATCTCCGCGGCAACGTCAGGCTTAGCTTTTACTCCATTCGCCACTCTGTACACTTCTTTCGCTTCTAGAACACAGTTTATCTGGAAACACCATTGAGAATAATTTTTTATATCAAATTTGTTCATGTAAGAAATGTACAGTCCAGGCATGATCTCACGATATTACTGCTTACGGTTCACGTTGAGGATACGAAGTATTAGGCTTAATGATCAGCGTGTGTTCTAATACACGCGATTGTTACAAATGCTCCAAAAATATTTAGTTTTCAAATATTAGGTATTGGCGTTAATCTGGGCATCATAACCTATTAAAATTTCACTCTACTTTCTTACACAAAGATTAAGGTTATTTTATTCAGCAGAGCAGTGTTTATACCGTACACACAGAATAGAAGCAAATCAATAATCTGAAGTTAGCATTGCAAGATGCAAGAGGTAAATCAAAATATCCTTGCTTACAGTTCACACATAAATAGAAAAGCTAGAATATATATATGATAAGAAATAATTAAATAATCGAACTCAATAGAAACACTATCGCCACCTACATTTAGTTTTACAAAAAATGCCTCCGAAACATATTCATTATTACTTCGAGCAGTGGAATTTTGTTTCATAGTTTTATATGAAATCTCCTGTGACGTTGAGATGATGATAAGGAATTGGTTTAGAAGTCCAGCTTTTCTAGTAGTTGGGGCTGAGATTATTGCATCCCAAAATAGAGGATTGAGATTGGGGTGCTCCACTTCTCTGAAAAAAATTCGAAAAAAGACAGGAACGTCTCTAATTCCTCGACGTTTCCATTTCATGCAAGAAGTTAAAAGTCCCCTTTAAAAATCGGAAACCATTCCAAATTCTGTAATAACCTTTCCAATGTCATTCTGGCTTCCATTTGCTACACTTTCTATTCAGTTTTATTCCTGTGCTTGGAGGATAAAATTGAATGCAGACTTCAGATCTTACGAATTTTTTAGACCTTAAATTCCTTAGAGCTAAATTTGCGTAGTAAGTTTTCTTATGCTTTTTCTCGAACTTCATGGTTACGCATTTACTTTGTTACATTTTTCTTCAGTTTACTGCGATGGAATAAGATATTTATTCAAGCGTAATTTACGATTTTATTATGGCAGATTACTTATTCAATTCGTCGACCTAAGGAAAATTTTTTGAGGGCTATGTAGACCGGTGTCTACGGCTTAAAGTTTATTCTTAACCACTTTCTTCAAGTAGGAACAATCCGTCTACCTCTACTAGTTTACTTCTTGCAATGAGAAACAAGTTTCCTACATTAGTCTTCCAATGAGTGATGAGTTTTCTAAATTAGTCTTTCAATGAGAGATACACTACATGGACAAAATATTTGTCTACTGCAGAAATTAGGAGGATCCATATTTGTGTGGGGTTGTTTTTTTTTGTTAGGATTCGGCCCATTCTTTTATATATTTGGTACCATGAAAGATGACGTGTACTTCGACGTTCGGGATAATTCGGCCTTTCGTACACTATGGCAATACTACGGCGATGATGGTTGTTTCTTCCAACAGAATCGAGCTCCATGTCGCACTGCAAAACGTGTGCTGGACTAGTTTTCTGAAAATGAGGAGAATTTGCTCGACTGGCCTGATCAGAACCCCGATTTGTGGGACAAACTGGATCGACGAGTACGACAGCGCCACGCACGCCCATGTTCACATCAATCTCTTCTCACAGCCTTGAGGTACGACGAGTAATTCCTGCCCAGACGTACAGAAAACTAGTGGCAAGTATGCCTTGCCGTGTTGCAGCTGTAATACAAGCAAAAGGAGAGCCTACTCGTTACTAAATAGAATAATAAAGCACTTTTTCTGAAAAACATGCTGTGTCCAATCTATGGTCCATATAGTGTATGTATCGTTACTTATTTTTGTAGTGATATATATGTATTGTGATTTACTCATTCCCTAAGATATACATATTGTTACATAGTTCTGCAATAAGAGGTAAATGTCGTTAACTAGTCGCAACATTGTATTGAAAATCGTTTATTAGTGTGAGTCAATAATTGTATGCAATACGGTTGTGCTTCGTTTGGAAGTGCCATCCATTTGAGCGCATCACTGGCAACGTTTCTATCTTAGCCTAACGTCTTAAGTTTAAAGTTGTTTCAATTAAGTCGCTACGCCAGTTTCATTCTTGCTGTTGTAGCGTTAACCATGCCTCCTCAATATGTTTGTATAAATTGAAAATCCCTCTCAGAATGTGTCGTCTATTTTTAGGTGTTGGTTCATTGGTACTTAAATTATTTTCGCCGTTGATCCAGCTACACTTCGGGCAATTGGAGACTGTCCGGAAATCAATCTCGAGGGGAAAGATTCTTGGACAACGATGAGTCATTTTGAATCACTTGGTCAGATGACGCTGGCATCTCATTATTGGAACTTTCACACAACGCTATATTTCAAACGAGCATACTCTTTAGCTATAAAAACGCACTTTCTATGTCGAATTTATGAAATAGACGATGCGTTTAGACCGAGTTCGTTGTTGTAAGGTTTAGGATATTCACGTGGGCTTACGAATCGACTTGGTTCGATTGGCTATCGAAGCAGATACAACCGTTTTAATAACCTTGGGGTTAGTTGAATAAACAGCAAACTGAAGCAACACAACGGGCTGTTGGTGACACTTCGGGATCAATTTTGACCATAAGGATCAGAAGATCTCGTAATTTTGATCCACGGTCAGTTGGTTTTTAATTAACGTCGTACTAGAGCAGCACAATGGGTCGGGATCAATCTCAAAGGGAATGAATTCCACGTAATTTGGAACCACCCACGGTCAGTTGGAGAAGACAACACCAGAACTGGAATCACTGTTCTTACTTCTACACCCTCCTAAGTTTAAGACACTTATTAAAGACACGACAGATTTAACGTGCAACAGCCCCCACGAACAAGACTGTATTTTATGGATCGAATTTTGAACCCCAGAAGCTCTGGTTATTCATTCAACCGAGTGAGCTATCCTGATGACTGTCTTGACAAGAACAAGATCTTGTCATTAGCGAATCTGACCCATATCGTAATGGATGAGATATCTCGTCATTAGAAGAACTAACCAGGTATTGATCTTGTTAAAAAATCGTCACTACCTAGACGAGGTATCTCGTTTTTCGCAAAATTGTTCAGATCTTGATGGAAGAGATCTCTTGTTGAAACGACGGATGGTTAATAACTGAATTGAGGTTGTTTATTGACTTATCCGAGCCAAAATTCATTTTACGTAAATACTAACAATTCTGTTCTTTTGATAGATTTTTCAAAAATTATTTCCGAATGGGGAAAACACTCATTAATTTAATAACTTCAAATAACACTTTGATGTCTGAAATGAATGGTGTTTTCCTTTTGGGTGAAAGTTTATTAAGATATTTGCTACGGTTTGTTCCGTCCAGAAGCAATTATAAAACCAGGTGAATATAATTTAGCTATAATTGAAACTCCTTCATTATGCATTTGAAACTCATATTGCCGAGACTACGGAAATATGTTAACATACAAATTTTTACAAATTTTAATTTTACATTAAAAAACTAATTTACGATTTTATGTTAGTAATATATATGTTTTCCCGCTGCTAAATTAAAAACAAAATTAATTTTGCTTTAAAAATTGTTTAGAAACTTTAAAATAAACACTCTTTTGTTTTATAAGCCAATATTTTTTTTGTACAAAGCATACAAATTGCGTTGCTCGATTTTGAAACTATAATTTATAATGTTAGGTAAATAATGTTTGATATTCATTATACATTTTATACTGATATAGGTATTAAATTATTAAGGAAATAAATTACACACTTAGCATTTATAACTTAAACATATGTTTTATTAATGGAAGTCAATTTAGTAGTATTGCAGCATAACATTAGTGTAATAAGTAATGCAATCGTTGTTATAAACATTAATAACGTCAGTTAGATTGGAATTTTAAGGAGTAGAGGCCACATTTGTCCAAATAGAGCTAAACAGAAGATAACGTCAAGTAACGAACACTGTGCAGACCTTCTCAGCTTCTCACACCTGTCGGAATGCCAAATATATTCTAACGGGTTATTATTTCGAGCCATCTGCTGTTCTTAAGTCACGCACTTTACAACGACTTGAGTAGTACAAGTTGTATTCGTTCAGAAGATCTCTGATTGGATCTCGACTTTTACCGTTGAGCTCTTTTTGAACTGCGGACGAACGACTGTTAGAGAGTACGAGAGAGACGACAGAGAGAGTGAGAGGTAGAGGGTGACGCTGGTGATCACGCTGGAATTTGAGGACTAATACTGATGTTAATATGTGTAATGTTAATTATGTATTGATGTAAATACAGTACATGTTCTCACGTTCTTCGAATAATAGGAACTTAAAAATATTAGCTGTTGATTGTCTTTTCCTTGTGTACGATTCGTACTGCTTTCACGGTACCGTTTGGAACGAAGGCATTACAACACACACAAAGAAAATTTTCAATAATAAGGACGATTAAATTATACCCAAGGTAAATTGCTGTAATTAATACACCTGAGATTAAAAACGAAACCATTTTGTTAAGGAATGAAAACCTACTGTAATTAAATATTTATTTACTTATTTCATTTCAAAATATTTTACTTTCATATTTTAATTTATTTTGGGATCGATTGCATCATCCTCCACAGTTTAAAAAAGAAGGCGCACACATCTAACAGTATCCCATAAGGAACAATTTTCTTAAATATCAAAATTAGGATATAGAGTCTAAATAAAAGTCGGGGGTGGTAGCCCGGAAGGAAAAGTAACTGACGATCTATCGGGGGGCTTCGAGTTCGAAACCAACCAAAGACCGTCGATTACAAGGGGGACTGGTTTACGTTAAAAATGTAGTGGTCTCAAGTGTCCTCACCTTGAAGTGGTATGGAAGTTTGAAGAGCGGGGTTCCTGCTCACGCGTGATCTCGTCAAAAGACCGTGTTAAAAAATTACGTGGTGTTGTCCTCGCATCTTTCCATTCGGGAGTTGATCCCGGACGTCGCCAATAGCCCATTCTATTGCTCCAGTGCGACGTTAATTAAAAAATACCAAATAAAAAGAATTATGCGTATTTTGGAGATAATAATATATTTTGGTACTTCCAAATTACGTTGTACGATAGATTTGATGGTGTCAGGACACGTTTTGAATCCGTCAATAGCTGATACATCGCCAAGTCTGGCGCACCCACGGGACATTTACATTTTTTATTTTCGCCTTTTCAGTGCAAACGAAAAATTAAGATTTTTCTTCATCTTACCCAAATACTCTGAAATGCTGCATATAAGAATTACCTTAAAATGTAGTTAATTGTTGTCTTGGCAACATTTGGCGTTAAATCTGATTGGTGTTGATGAATTAGAGATGTCACATGTCAAATTACGTCGCGTGCGGAATATGATCCCGAAACATGGTCACCTCATGGACCAGGGGTTCACAAACTTATTCAAATCGTGGCACCCTTAAGAGAATTCGAATTTTCCCACGGCATCCTCGTCATATTATAAATATATATATATATATATATATATATATATATATATATATATATATAAATTACATTCAACATGCTCAAGGTGTGTGTGTTTATGAGTTCAATTATGTGTGAGTGTGTTCAAGTATGTGTGAGTTTCAAGTATGCGTGTGTGTTTAATGAGACGGGTGAGTCTGCTGCTAACTGTACAATTGTTCGAATCGTGGAATTAAGCTTGATACAGCTACTCGCATTTATTTTTCGACATTAGTTTTCGAACAATCTTTGCTCTTTATAACAGCAATTGCTGAGAATCCAGCTTCACACAGATATGAAGTCGCAAAAGGAATGAGAACTCTTATAGCTTTTGCACTTAAAATGGTATACTCATTTTTTTCAGATAACAAAAATTGTGGCGCGGATTTTACTTTCAGGCTGTTATTGCTCGATAGCTCAATTGGATTTTCTGCTTGTGTTGACCTTTACTAACCAGTCAGTTAGTTGTGATAGGTGCTTTACGGTACCGCTCGTCTCTCTACGTGGCACCACAGGGTGCCGCGGCACACAGTTTGGGAACCGCTGTCATAGACACAACCACCATCTGTATTTAGCTTGATAGAAAATGCCTCGCATTGACTGTTAGTATAATTTTTATTTTAAAGAGACAGGTTCTGTGATATCTTCGTAATATTAAAATGGTCAAATTTTAAGTTTTTTTCCAGAATTTTTTATGTATATTGATTTGTGTGTGTGTGTGTGTGTGTGTGTGAATTTTTTAATACAGGTTTGTAGACACTTTTAAACACTTCAACACGATGATTTAAAATCAAAAACTTCATAAAATTTGAGATCTTTTTTCTTCCATTCCTATTTTTTTAAATGTCCAATTTTTACCCTTTTTAGCAATCAAAATGCAATTTTCATAGCCGTTAGAAAAAAAATATCTGGGTTGGCGAGCAGGGTTCAGAGCACCCTAGTTATTTAAATATTTCGACTCAACGTATCTCCATAAATAATGTATCATTTTAAAGATAATTGTATAAAACTTTATTTCAATTTATAAGAAGAATCGAAATTTTGAAAGATTCTTGCGCACTGATTCCCTTAAGCTAAGTATACATAACACTTTATACATAACACTTTAATTTTCCAAGAGGTTCAAACAAGCTAATCATCAAGATAAGATCACTTTTACTAATGAGGAAGTATTTCGTCATCACGATAATGCCGATTTTGGAATGGTGACGAGATCAAGGATTTGCTTACTTCTAACGACGAGATATCTTGTTCGTCAAGATCAGTAATGTTTCGGATTAGATACCATGCCTATGCAACTAGGAGAGAACGCATAAATATTTGTAAATAATGGAATATAATATAGTGTACTAAACCTTACCTACTTACCTATGTTCGTGGAGATTAATGTCATCAAATATCTAAAATAAGTTGTAGACACAGTACCCTTGGAACATTTGTTTTGTTTTCATATTCAAACAATAAAAGGCTTTTGTGTACCTTATTCCAATATATATGTTACCGCTAAAGCTCGAAAGCCGTTAATGTGCACATTACATAGCTAATCAGCAGATAAAAGGATTTGTTCCGTTAACGAGCGGAACCATGAGCTTTAAGCATTTAACCTAGGTAATATGCACATTAACGGCATCCGTACAGTTAAAGTTCAAAAGTTTGTTTCTCTTATTTCATGGCTCTACACCTTCCCTCTCTCACTCCACTTTGAGTTTGGTTTCGCCTGTTTCTCTGACTTCCTTTCCATTCACCTTCCCCCTTTCCCTTCACTTTTAGTTTTATATAGCGTGATGAATCCAGGAAAGGTTTAATATAAGGAAAGATAAGCAAGCAAAAAAAAATGTTAGCAATTTCTGATGCAAAGCACCCAAATGTCGATGACGGGGTCACTGCGAGAATTAAAGTACCCGAAGTAGACAGAGCAAAAACTGATACCCGCTCGATTTCAGCTGTGGTTCTTAGTAAATCAGAGGATGGCTTTTATAAACTTGGTACTAAAACTGGTATTTTAAAACAATTGTATGCTAAATCTGAATTCAGTGTTTGCAAAGAGAGATTTTTAATGATAGAAGATGTCCTTGCTGTAGAAATATCTTAACGTCAAACAGCAATAAAACAATCCCTTGGTACTGGACACAGTTTCAGAATGTGAGTACCAATCTAAATGTATCAGAAATATGTGTGCTTGTCGCAAAATCCAATTGCTACGTAATTCAAACTGTCACCAATAGTTAGACTGCACTAATTGGAAGAATAATTTTATCATATGTTTTGCTAATTAATTTCCTTTGTTGTAATAATATTTTAAACATTTTGAATCTTTCTATTATAGTTTTTTAATTGATTGATGATTGCTTATATCAACTAATTTGTTTATTGTGTGATTGTATTAACTTGATTCTTTAGATATCGAAAAATGCTTAACGTTATGTTAATTTAAGCATACAGAAACGTTGCTGTTGTTCCAGAAAATATCTTATTTTCACTTTAACGTGTGCCTAGTAGGTAATGTGCAGATTATCTAGTTAATCTGCACATTATCTAGATAATCTATATAATAACTGATTGTTGCACTTTAGCTGTAACATATACACACATTAAATATACATTACAAAAGAAAATAATAATTTTATCGTTCAGTATAGTTAAATAATTAAATGTTTATAAAAATATTTCCATATCTTGATATTTCCACTTTATCTGTAAATTTGAATTTTTTTCCAGATATTTTATTTGTATTTACCTTTGAAGAGTTCCTCATAATTCTGTGCATAGGATTATGTGTACCACAGTTATTAATCTTTCTTACAAATATTTTTTGTAGTAAATACTTTGAAAATAGAAAACAAATCATATTTGATTTCAGAAATTTTGAAAATATAACTGTCTTTCCAAACTCTTATTCCATGCATAAAGTTATTAAATGTAGCAAAATAAACAACAGAAAAAGTTTCAGATCTCTACATCAATTAGCAATAAAACCCCCAGCATTTTAAATAAACTGTAGTCGTGAAACCTAAAGAGCCTAGAAAAGCAATATGAAGTTTTAAATGATTTTGGTTTCGGTCCTAATATTCGATACAAAAACTTGAATACCTGGCTAAATAATGTATCCAAGACTGAGTACATATTTTTTAAACCAAAATGTGGGTACATATTCTTTAAAGTTGTATAATTTATAAATGTTAACCGCTGCGGCGCTTAGATTTTTTCAATTGTCTCACAGAACGGTTTTTTAGCCTGCGCGCATATCCACCCTCCACTTAATTCCTTTATAGAGCGACAGAGTCTTAAATGGCATTCACGAGACTGACGCTTTCCTTTCATAGTATTGTGTGGCGCATCGTTTGGCGCTAGATAAATATCACCGGAATGACCTTCTGAATTTCCCCCAAAAGCGTTCACACCTCACGGTCGACAGGATAGGGTACCGAACAAAAGGTCACCTCTAGAAGGTCAGTCTCTGACAGCTCGTAAATGGTGATCGATGCCAGTGGTCACTTAAAAGGGGGGTAACATTCACAGTACACAGATCTATACTATACCGCTGGCGTAAATGAAATGTTAGTGGTAACAATTGCCTATTTGTCGCAGCGTAAAGGTTAATAAAAAATGTTTCAACATTTTGACCAATTTTGGGTCTTGTGTCCCCTTAAGTGAACCTGTGATTTTATGTCATCAATTTCCAGTATGAAGCATGTTTCTACAGAGAATAGGTAAGTCGGGTCTCGAAATAGATTTTTAAATACAGGTGCACCTTGTACACCTAGGTTTTTAAATTAGGTGCACAGGTTTTATTAAAGGAACACATTAAAAAAAAAGGAACATAAGAGCATTAATGTAATGTAAACTACATTATTAGTTGGGTATGTTTAGATAGGTTAGTAGTAGATAGTAAATAAAATTATTTGACCATTTAAATTCTCCCTTCTCCGTCGCACGTCTGTCGCGACAGTCGCTTCAACAGAGCCATCTGGAAAATGTTTCGATCATCGGAAAGTTCTGTTGGCATGGCACAAGTAAACCTTTCTCCTGTATAAACCGTTATGACCCAGCGATTTTGTTTTCGCATAGTGTGTCTCCAGGAATTTTAATTACGTTCCTTTAGAGCGAGAGAGGACGATACTAATATTTTGTTCAAACATCAAAATTACATAAAACACGTCCCTCCCCTTTTTTTTAAATGCACCTAACGGGAAAAAATTAGGTGTACAATTGTATTTTCATGTGAACAGTGCACCTGTGCACCCGGTATTTCGAGCCTTGAGGTAAGTGATGATGCCTTATATGTTTGTGAATCAATTATACCGACCGAGGTATCAAAACAAATATATGTTCGTGCTTTCCAGTGATATAAAAACGACACCACAGCCAGTACATTCATATAGACGTTTAATTCCAAAATAAGAGAAAAATGACATCAATGATCGACATGCCATGTACGTTACATTCAGTGCTTATTTTTGTACATCTATACACCTAGTCCATTAAACATATGAGACAACAAGAGGTACACATCGAGAGAGAAATGACTCCACTCACAAATAGTTTCTTAAGTTAGACACCCAGTCGATCAGTTTAATTTTGGTAGAAACAGACTAACAGGAAACCCTAAAACACTTAACCATAAGTGATTTCAACGATATCCATCAAAAGTTTACCAATTTTATTAATAACGAGATATGTCGTCAAGATGATACTGGCGATTTTTTATGATGACGAGATCAAAATCTGGTCAGTTTTCTGCTGATGACGAGTTATCTCGTTCATGCAGATTTGATCAATTTTGCTTATGACGAGATACCATGGTGAGATCAAGATGATATTTGCACAGATTGTTTGTTTTCTATCAAATTACTTTTTTATAAAGTTTGGTTTTAAAAGCATGAAGTCGTAGGAAGTTATTACATAAATCGTAGTCTGAAATTTTGATGAATTAGCAAGAATTGAGAGGTTTCATGTGCATTAATTTTCAATGTGTTGTCAAAATTTTAATTCATGTAACAATTTGTAGACATAAATCGAATTAACTCCATTTGGTAAAAGCATCGTTTAATCCTTAAGTAGACTAATTATACTGTCGTCTAAACTTTTGCAAAAAAGCATAGGTTAAGTAGCCTTTGAAACCAAAATTTAGAAGCATTATGCATTTCTGATTTGCTATAGATAACTGATTGTAAGAAGCATCCAAACAAAATGATGTTAAGGAAATCAGTTAAAATCCGATGCGCTAGGAGCAAACAATTACAAATCAATATAATGTCAAAAAATCTCAGTAGGTGAAAAACATGTTGTTGTATACATACTATATTTCATCTACGAAATCTTTGAAATTGTATTGATGTACTCCGTCAAATATTATTGTAATTGAAAAACTCTGTTTTGCTATCCACATAATATTATATCAATTATATTTTACGCTCAAATAGAAAAAAAATTGATTATTGTGATTTTAAAAGTCCACCGTCCTGTTCAGCTAAATTAATGCACAGTAAGATAAATTTAATTTCCATGCCACAACGTCAGAGATCTAGTATATCTTTTCTAACTTTAAAATGTCAAATGCTATTCAATTAACATACATTCCTTTTTTTGAATTATTATATAACTAGTTTATTTAAATATGGATAAACTATTATTTTAGCGAAAGGTAATTTGTTTATATATACTAACATTGCATTTATCTTAACTTATTTTAGTAATTTTTATTTTCAGAATCGATTACCAAAATATGCTACTTCTCGACAGTTGATTAGATTTTCATGAAAATAGTCTATGAAAGAAAGAAGGAACGCTATATCTTCATATTCCATTGTCTAAAATAATTCTAATTATTTTTATTTTTATATTTTATTTAACGCATTTTGTTAGAAAAATCATTTTTAATAAAAGTCGGCTGCAAAAAATTATTTGGTGAGTAATTGAACTTGAATGATTCTTCTCAATCTCTACAATTGTGAGGACTAAATGCAAAACACATCTTGACATTAGATTGCTCTTTTGATGAAAATTTTGTTCCACAAGAGAGAGCAAGAAGCGGAACATAACATTTTTTACATCCTATTGTTTGAAAGAACACTTCATAGAATTCTCAAGTTCCAATATCTCGAAATTAGTTCCGGGCCAAAATTAATTCCGAACCGAACTGAACTCTCTCTCCGAAAACAACCCAAACCAAATAAAAATACTTTTTCGGTCTCACTTTTACTAAGGCTCTGCTTCAATAGCTCCGAGCTCTAAGTCAAGCTGTTACTGAATATTGATTCTGCAGTCTGGTAGCAATCAGGGCGTGGAAGATCTAATTTGATGAAAAAGGCCAAAAGACAAAAAGAAGGCTAAAGTATTTAACGGGGTTCTTACGGGATTCTACAACTTAACGGAACCAGGATTAAGGAGATAGCTTTTTTATGCGGGGTTTTTCGCTCTGTGGTATTGATTTTTTTTGTCTTGATGGAGTAATCGGCTTGGGTTTCCTCTTAGTCTTGTACCATTTGATCTTTTTTTTTTCACACAGACACATCAGATGAAACCACAACACAGATGTATAAGATAAATGTTTGGAGATTATTGTTAAGTGCAGTGGACAGTAATTTGATTTAGATGCATATCGCACCATCTCGAGAAAGTAACTTAAAAAGTGAACGAAACAAGACTAAAGCTACTTAATAGGTGCCATTTTAGTTTTAAAACAGAGGAAGCAATTTTGCAAACACTACCGAAATTGCGTCTCAAAAGCACTACGTTCTTACTGCTGCAGAACTTTAAGTTTCCCAACATTACGTTCTTTTGAATACATAAATTGCTATATATTAACAGCATTTCTTTCTTGTCACTAAAGAACGGATTGTGCCCCAACAGCAATTTGAAATCATTCATTTCAGTATTCATTCGACGGTTTGCGAGTTATATGTAGACATATGTTTTTCATAGAAAAAAATAACAACTACATTTTGATTTGAATTACTTTCCGGGAGAAGGTGTGATATCACTAAAAACGTACAAGGCAACAAATATGTTTAAGCACCACAATTACATAAAGCACGAGCAAATTTTGTGCTGTTTATTTTGACATAAGTTAATACTTTTCTAACACTGCAGGCCAAAAAGTTGAATGGTATGTTAAAATAACATTTGCATACATAAATAGTTACATTTTTGAACATTTTTTGAGTAGACATTTAATTAAATATACTCTTGACATAAGTTTTATCAAGTTATCGTCAAAAATGCAGCAATATTTCTTATGACCGAAATAGAACCCTTTTGGACATCGAAGAAGTCACCAGACAAACAATGCATTTCTCCCATTGAAAACTCACGTTTTTTTCAACATATTCTGGGAATAGACAAAATTACAAAGAAGGGTATATCTACCTTGTGATTTCAAGAGCTTCAAAAACTCAAATAAACACAATACCAGACGACTTTACATTTATGACAAAAAGTTTTACAGTTGGAAATGTTATAGAACAATGTCTATTATTCAAATAAACCCTTTAGTATAAGAATTTAGTTCAATTTTCCGCATTTACGCTACACTGTATACAACTTCAAAATGTAAAACATAATTTTAAGTTTATATGACAATATTATCCGCTGGACCAATAAAATATAACTTTCAAGCTTTAAATGTCTTATTCAGATGATTCAAAATTTACTATAAATGTGAAATAAATGGATGAACAACTATTTAAAGGAATATATTTCTCATAAAATATTTCTATTATGATAAGACAGACTTCATTTGGATTCATAAAGTATTTGAAGAAATAGACTTATATCCCAATTGTCCTAATATGTTTCTATAAAAATATATATGAGTGAGCATGAGTTTCACTTTAATATACGATGCCTTGTTTCTTGAAATGGTTGTAACTATTTTATAGAATAAAAACATAAGAAATTCATGCTTAAAAGTTAACTGTTATATATTTCAGAATTAGGTTTCAAAATTAAATAATAAATTAACGTGTAATAAATATTAAAAATATATAAATTTTGTGTGTGCGTGTGTTTCATTTTCGAAACAATCTCCTGGCAGAAATTTATAAAATCGTATTCGTCGTTTTAGTACTATAGAGTTTAATTTATGGAATTACTAATATTTGTACAAGTGAAATTCATGAAATATTATCTTTGTAATCTTTAAAAGAAACAGTATTTTAAGTTGAAATTATACCACTTTATCCTTGGTTATGAAATAATTGAAAACCACTAATATATATATAAAAGGGAGTTGGATAACAAGACTTTTTAAGTATCGAACTTCTTGAAATACAATGTGAATGCAATGTTATAATCAAAAATGAGACTATCAGCTACGATTATTTTTTGATGCATTCGTAGTTCTAAATTTAACAAAATGCATTGTCCATCACGAAACATTAACCATAAACTCAGAACACTATAATTTATTGCTTAGGGTATATCAGTGGATTACACACAAAAAGTTTAGGAGGTTTAACCTTGAATACATGTCAAATTTTACAATTAGGTTTAATGTACCATGTGCAGGCTTTACTGAGCGTGAGAAAATTTGAACACGAAACTGAACATTGTGTGGAAAATAATGAGAAAGTGACAAAATTTACTCAATGACACGAAAAAGCTAATTTGATAAGCATTTTGTGTTTATCTTCTCTGCCGATTCTAAGCAGATCTTAAAGTTCATGAAAGTTCGTGCGTGATGTTATTCTTTTTGGACAGATTAAGATCTCAATCCATGGAGTGTTTAGATCACGTCTGCTCCAGATAACCCGGATCTGTAGGTTGTGTGCGATATCCTTTGGGGCAGTAGAGACCTAAATCCATTAAAGTTCCGAAACACATGTTCATTCCAGAGCATCCAAATCTGAACGTATATGCGAGATCATATCATTTATGGACCGATTAAGATCTTAATCAGCAAATATTCCATAACTTATGTTTGCAACGACATATCAAGATCTGGATGCCCATGTGACGTTTTAATCTTTTTTGGAGATCAAGGTCCAACCAGTGAATATTCCGTTACACATATTTGCTATAAAGCACCCAAATCTGAACATTTTAGACCTTATATATTTTTGGCCAGATTAGGATTACGATTATATTTCAGAACTCGCGGTTGTTCCAGATGTTCTACACCTATAGATTCCAGACAAATCAATATGTTCATATGAAACATTATCCTCTTTTGAAAAGCATTAAGATCTTAAACCGTGGATATTCAGTAGAATACAGATATGTTTTTTCCATAGAATACAGATCTGTGGATTCCAGACTAATCAGAATTCTTATGGGAGACCTTATCGTTGATTGGTACATATAAGTTCTTAATACATGGTTTTTCCTGAAATGTTTGTTCCGTCAGTGCTTGCAGATCTGTAAATTCCAGTCTGTTCTGGGTGCTTATGTGAATTCGTATAATTTCTGGTCCTAATCCGAGAGTATTCCGCATTCACGCTGAGCACAAATCTGTCGAATCTAGGATCATCTGAATTTATCCTTTTCGGACAGATTGAGACCTTAATCCGTGGATATTCCGGAATTTATGTTTGTTCCAGGAAACACACTGCATTTCGAGGGAGACTTTAATGGTATGAACTGCCTCGTCTTGTCCTCCTGGTTCGCACCGGTTGCAATTTTGGGACGCTTCCAAGGACACCTGAATCCTCTCAGAAGTCTCCGACTGTTGACGTCGTCTTGAGATGAATACGGACCGTTGTCGTCCGTGAAGACAGCGACTTTCTTCGAGAAGCTCAGCTGCTGTTGGTGCGACGTCGAGGCCGGCCGTGGAGGTTGCTGCTTCCCGAAACTCGACTGGCTGAGCAGCGACGTGGACCCATCCGCGGCCTTCCCCGCTCCAGGAGGCCGAACACAGAACTTCCTCGAAGCAGCCGGGCTCTCGTTGTCCATTGTCGAGTAGACGGTATTCTGGTACACGGAGCGGAGCCTCGGGATCTTGTCCTTCAGACAGGGACAGAAGATCAAGATGAAAGTCCGTCTGTACTTCTGGCTGAGGAGGCAGTACAGCACGAAGTTGCCAGCAGCGTTCACAGCCACCAGGAAGTTGAAGATGTTCCCCAGGCCCCGAAGTAGGAGGTCTTCGTTCGAGCCGTGCTCGACGTGGTGGAATGCTTTGTACAGCAAAGTGACAGCTGTAGGTAGTTGGCATACGAGGAACAGAATGACCACGGCAATCAGCATTACAGTGATCTTGCTCTCCTGTCGAGATTGGTCACCCGTCTCTCGTCTCCTGGTCATTGTCTTCCGTCTGGACTTTGAAGAATGCACGGATTTTATTAGAAAAGCGTTGAAGAACGCGAGCAGCAGCAAGGGTATGAAAACAAAGAGTACCGAAATGACCCAGTAGTAGACGGTCACATAAACAGGATTGTTCCCAAGATCCGAATAGTCGACTTTAATTTGGGTGACGTTGGTGATTGGATTCACAATTTCCACTATGTTCCACTCGAAACCGGTGGGCAAAGTGATGAAGAAGCAGAACAGAAACACCATTATAATCATCTTCTTTGCCCTAGACTCGGTGCATATGACCTTGCCTTTCATGGGGTGACACACCGCTATGTATCGCTCGATGGTGAAAGTCACGGTTATCCACACTGAAGAGTTGCTGGAAGCGTCGGTGATGGTCAGCATGTAAGGGAAGAGTCTCCAGTAGGGGTAGAACTGGACGTCGTGTATGTGGGGGTAATGCTGGAAGGAGAGCAAGAAGGAGAACACCAGGTAGCTCATGTCGAAGATTGCCAAGGCCGCCAAGTACCAGTTGGTGGAGCTGCGCATGCGCCTCTGTGTCATGATGAAGATGGTGACTGTGTTGCCGATGACGCCGATGATCATGATAATAGGGACAAGAATTCTCTGTATCCAGAAACGACTGTTCAACTGAAACTCCTCCAAAGTTGGATTAGGTTCAAGAGAAGTAAACACAGGAGTCATGGCAGTTGGTGAACAGTTCCTATCATCATATATATATGAACAATTGGTAGCATTGCATAAAGCACTGTCTATCATCGAGCAATTGACTTCTAGATTGGACACGTCGTACATGTTAGAATCGTTGGTAGCCATGTAGTACAAAATAACAATTATTTATAAATTTCTACTTTCCAGTCATCTCCTGTGACTCCTAATTTATTTTTAGTGGATAAGAACACGCAATGCCCTAGTATAGCACGTTCTCTCGAAATTACGTTCCATTGATCTATTTCTCTAGATAACGAAAGAAAAAAATATTTGATTTGGAGAGAACTTTAAAAGTATTGGAATATCACTTTTTTTTCGAGCAGTTTATTTGTCTAGATTCAGTGGTGTTCTGAGGTCTCTTCAGTAATTGGATGATTTATTTGAGTTTCATCTTTCTCTTTGTTGAAAGGAAACTAGTATCCCTGACAGGCATATGTTTGTTTTTGACAATCAAAATCAGTTTCTCCTCGAGAGTTTTTTCCTAAGTGCTGTTGAAATGTACTTTCGGACATAGTTCAGAAACTAATCCTCGTGCAAAACCGTAAGAAATAATCCTCTTATATCAAGAAGAATAGTTTATTCTCATAAATGATCCGCGTAGAAAGTTTCAGCGTGTAAACCCCTGTTGAAATTTCTAGCAATTTAGAAGTATGTTTCTTCTAATAGTCAGATTCACAAGCAGACCGTGAAAAAGAAATATTTTTCTATCGGACTTTTACTCCAATTCTGCCAAATCGTCAACTCCTGAAAAATAAAAAGAAACAAGTTAACTTAACTTGATTATATATATAACTATCAGACATCATTTCTTTCAAAAATACTTTTTATTTATAGATGTTTAGTTATTTAAATAGTTTTGTAAGAAGTTCTTTAAATATAAAAACTTTATATATATATATATATATATATATATATATTATTATTATTATTATTTTCCAAAACAAGAGGAAATTCAAAACATAAAAACCAAAAAGAATTTACTGATGATGAAAGCGTTGGTGGATCAGGGCGTCTACAGAGAGGAGTCTGATCCATACAACACAGTATGGTGTTTTCTTACAAATATGAGTAGCAAAACGCAAAGAAATTGGGTTGTGAAATTTCTTAGCTTTTTCCTGTGACACATACTCGTAGAAAACACCATATTATGTTGTATGGGCCAGACTCATCCCTGATGACGCCCTGATCCACCAACACTTTCATTTTCAATACATTCCTCTTATTTGTTTTTTTTTTTAATTTTCTCTTGTTTTAGGATATATATATATATATATATATATATATATATATATATATATATATATATATATATATATATATATATATATATATATATATATATATATATATATATATTATCAACAATTGCTCAAACGATGATTAATTATATTGCGTAATTACTTCTGAGTCATTGGTGTTAGTGTTTTGTTGAACAAATAGAGTAACAGCATTTGATGCGATCTTCTGGCTTGGTGTTGCCGGTCTACCGACTTCTGTTGCTGGTTTGATTTAATTATTCTTATTTTAAAGTTTGTCTTGCCTATGTGCTTTTGATGGTGTTTAGGTGAGCATATGAGCACTTTTTTTTAGCGTTTTGCGACTCACATACGTAGAAAACCCATATTGTGTTGTATGGGTCAGGCTCCTCCCTGTATAAGAACACTGTTCCAATGCAAATTTAAATTTTATCTCTAAAAGTGATTCTGTTTTTTTAATGTCAACTTGCATATTATTTACAAACGATACCCAATAAAACATTTACGAAAATAAAACCTCTGACTCCATTTGAAATTAATTTTTGAAGCATTTATTTGTTCGTAGATAAATAATGCCTGAAATGCTCTTTGATGCATGGGTTACGTCCGGAAAAAGTGCATGATAAACACGGATAACTTTTCCTTATAATGCGATACATTACAAAGTGATACAATACAAAGATCATTGTAAGTTTTTGTATGACTTAAAATTTAAATATGATAATAGCATATTTACTTAATGTAAAATTTGTTTTAAAAAAGCACTTACTAAAACTGATGAAAACAAGATTATATAACACCAGGCTGCGTTTATTTAGGAAATAAAATGTCCAATATGACAAAAAACAATATACGTTTTAGTGTGGCTTAAAAATAAATATGGTGATAGCAAAGTCAACAATGTGAAATTGTGCTTCAGGTTGGTTGTCTGATTTGAATTTTATGGCGAAAGGTCCAAAAATAAAAATATATGCGTCAAACGCCAGAAAACAAAATTCAATACAAATTGTTTGAAAAAACATTAGACAAACATTGAAAGAGTGATAAAATATTTAAACAGCTTGACAGTAAAATATAAATAAAAAACGAAAGGGTCTCAAAAACTAAATACAACAGAACTCCAACTATCCGAACTCCAGTTATTCAGATTGTGCTTAGAGAAAAAAAAGGAAATCAGTAAAACCCACATTTTAGAGTTTCTTATCGGTGAATGATTAAATCGAAGAGCCAGTGCAAAAAAACAAGAGGAGTGCAGTGCAGAGGACGTAGGCGAGTGGCTGGTGTGTGATTCTTCGGACTCTGGATTACAAATTGTCAGGGACGATGAACTCATTCAAAGTGTGAGAGAAGAACTCGTTGTTGACACGGAAGATAATGTGTGCCTTGGGCAGCTTTGTGACTGAAAAGCTCACTCCTCGCTCACCCTAACACTCCAAGACTTTCCTTAAGAGTCGCTCGATTCAACGGTAAGTTGGTGAGTATTTTTGCTGTAAGTAGGGAAAGGAACGATGGCTATTGGTTTGAGAAGGCGCTCATAGGAGGCCCGTAGAAGAAACGCTCAAAAATGCTTTTTGACTGCCAAACTAGGCAAAACCTTCTTGGCACTAAGATGGATGCAATTGCGACTGCAATTGTATGTCAATGATTCTGACATAAGTGTGTTAGTACGTAATAGTTGAACATTGACCAACTGGTCAACCTTTCGTACCCCGGAACTAAAATAGCCGTATTAGGCAAAGCATCGTGCCCAAGATGTTCGCACTGCAGCTTATTTGTGGGGGCAGATGCGAGTTAGTGTTGAATTCATCCCAATGTGAAGCAAACATTAACTGTTCCACAGGCTTTCCGCGGGACAAATCAACCTTGGTCTACAAGATACATCGCCGAAATAGACAAAACATCTTGAAAAAGATGTCCGTAATGCAACTCGTTTGTGGGGTTATACTCGTTTATACGAGTTAGTGTTGAATTCACCCCAGGGCGAACTAAACACTAACTGTCCTAAAGGTTTTCCGACGGACAAATCAACCTTGGTTTCCAAGTTCCACCGACTCGCTGAGTCGACCGCGTTCAGTCCCAACTTAGCCTTTCAAGTTGGTCAGATGATTTTTCGAGCGGAGCGTCAGGGACCTGTTCCTCTCTTTTTTGCCACTTGAGGACCTCCCTAAGCAAAATCCATAAGCAATCTGATATATCCTAAATTAAGGGTGACACGGATGGGGAGTGCTCCTCCAATGAAGAAAGAAAGAGTACCTTCACGTAACGCTAAAATGGATGGATCGGCAGCCTGAGTACGTCCATCTAAAGCTAATCACCTCAAGCGCTTGCGAAACTTGGTTGCACAAAAAACGAGCAAATACATCGAAACAACTGAATTTGACCTATATAATCAAGCAAATATACGTTTTAATCCTGTGTGTAAATACAAAAATAGTCTTAAGACTATGAAAACAAGTTTATAAAATAGTCATGAAGATTTAAATAATTTAAGTCATTAACTTTTAAGATGGGAACAAAATAATTGGATAATTCATGATAGAAAGGTTATATCTTAGTAAAAATACGAATTGTGCTTTAGTGTGCAAGTGTAATTTAATATTTGCATACTAAAGCAAAATTCGTGTTTTTACTAAGGAAGAACCTTTTTATCGTGAATTATAAAATTATCCGGATATTCGAATATCTGGATGGGAGTCTGGATTCATTTCATCCGGATAATTAGTGTTCTACTGTATACCCATTAACAAGTCATCACAAAAAGTAAAATACAGAACTATAATGCATTGACGTAAATGACTTAAAAAAGACGAAGTAATGAAGCTTAAAGAACAAAAAAAAAACAGTGGAAGATTTTCAAAATACATTAAAAAATGCGACGAATTAAAAAAACATGTGGTTTCCCGTTGACATGAAATACGAATCCTAATAGAGGAATTTCACAATCCCCAACTTACGTGACTTTTAAAACTACAATTTAAAACGTTATTAAAAATTGAATTATAACATTGGCAAAATACCACAGTTATGCAAAAAGATATGGATGCAGAGTGGAACCCAAATCTTATAAAATAGGCATGGAGAATTCAAAAATTGAATTTCTTAAATTTTAAGATGGGAACAAAAATGTTAAATTGTTTATGGTAAAATATTTTTTGCTACCCTCATGATCACACTGAACATGAAATGGGTGGATTTGGGGGCTTTATGTCTCAATGGCTATATTTGTCCATGCTGAGTCAGACACAAGGCGTATAATATCAAGTTATAGATATACACACAGTGAAAGTTTTATTGAAGAGAGAAATACACACAGAGGGAGAAATGCATCTGACAGGAAATGAACATGACACGACTACAACTCAACGGTTGCTAGCACAGACTAATCATGACGAAAACTCGAGTTTGAAACCTTAGTTTACAAAGGTTGATTGCTTGGTTTGTGCAAAATCCAAAAAAGGATAGGCTGGGCCAAATAGAAGACACAATGCAGCACAAAAAAAGATAAAGTATTTAGATTAGTAGTCAGACCAATAGTAAAATTAATATTTGCAATTATGTAGGTATACTACGTAAAATATATAACAAAAATTAAAAAAAAAAAATTTAAAAGAGTAAAAAAAATTTTGAATTTTGTGCCGTTGGTATCTTTGCAACAAATGAAATGTGGTGCGGTATAAAGGTATCATAGCTGAAAAGATTTACGTGAAGTTTAAAAAGGAGTGTTGTATAAAATATTGAAATTACACTGCTTAATGAGTTTTGACGGTGATGATTAAAAACTGGACGATTATTTTTTTTAAATATGGTGAATGTTAAAAGGGATCACACATGTGTTGCACACTGGAGCACTCTTTCCTAATAAAATCCCATATGTTATATATATTAGTACAGCGTGTGTGGTCGATACAAAGGCAAGTTGAAAGCACTTCGGAATGTCGGGATTATGAAGGCCACCATGAAATTCCTCGATGAATGCCATGCAGTATATTGTTCGAGGTTTGGAAAACTTTAATGGAAAACGTGAATGGAGATAATACTGTGTTCAAAAAACATTCTATAGAGATTGAGAAACAGAGATTATATATATATATATATATATATATATATATATATATATATATACATAAATTACTTATTGTGGTATAAATAAACGATCAAATTTATAGAGCAATAAAACAAAAAATAATGCCGAAAACCAATGTCTTGTGCAGCCGCCGCGCGCAGCGTTGAGAGTCTGTACACGTCGGTCGTGGCATCGAATTATACAGATTCTGAATGTTATGCTGACGAATGACATTCCAAAAAGGAATTCAAAGCACGACATATACAGGCCATGGAAGAAGCGGAACCTGCCGTGCACTGAAGAAGGCTTGTACATTCTCAGAAACAGGTGGACGGGCATTGTCATGCTGAAATACAGCTCGGGAATGCTTCGCAGGAGGGGTATGGCTCCACAACTTCCCTGATGTAACGCCCTCTGTTCAGTCTCACCCCCTAAGTTTGAGTAAGCGGGATCGCCCATGATATACAATAGCGCTCCAGATCGTAAGGCAAGGCGTTCGTCCAGTGTGACGCTGAATACGACTATCCGGGAGAAGACGTTCACCTCTGTAGCGTCTGTCGCGTACGCGTCCATCGTTTTATTTCATATTGTAACGGGACTCATCTGAGAAGAAAACTTGTTGTAATTTAGTACGTCATTGGCTGTGTTGGTGAGCCCATTGTAGCCGGATGTGTTGGTGGTGTAGTGCCAAGGGAATTCTGCTCAGAGGAAACCTTGCACGTAGCCCATGGCGCAGCAGACGTCAACGAACCGTGGGAAAGACAGTGACACACTAGGGTGGTCACAAAAAATCAAATTTCAAATTTCTACCTTGGCACCCCACTAAAAGTTGCCAATAGGCTATAAAATGTGATTGGCAAAGATTTAGCTCATTCTGATAATATTAACCCGTGCCTCATTGAGGTTAAAGTTAAGAAAAACAGCGATTTTTAGCAAAAAATCGTAGTTTTTACTCCTTAAAATCGAAACTATTCGTCCTAGAAACCTGGTTCTTGTCTTATTTCATAGGAACTTTTATTGACTTGAAGTTTGAACTCGTCCACTTTTTTTGCTAAAACTGATAGAATGGTATTCAGCATTTTTCAGGTAAGATCGTAGTGGTTATCCTCAAAAGTGAATTTTCATACAAAGCAATAAAAGCATTACAATATACATTACATCTGCTTTCTAGATTTTGCTTTTTGTATTTTTCATTTTGTACATTAAAATGGCTTTAGTTAGAGGTATTTTTAAAAATAAATCCAACAACATTCAAAATCAAAATGAAGGAATTAGGGGTAAAGAAGAGTAAGCAAGGAGTAAAAATGACAACAAATAGTGTTCAAATGTATTTACTAATTATAGTGTTGAATTATACATCCTTACATTATTATTATTTAAATATACAAATTAGGTGGTAATTACAAATTAAGGTGGTAATGGCTTAGGTATTGTAGCTGTTAAAGAGTCTTGAAAAATGTGCCTACATTCAGATACAACTTGTAAAAGTACTTCAAATACAACTTGTGAGTGGAATTTAGCATTTTTCCGGCATTAGGTCATGACCCACAGAATTTAATTCTAGGTGGAAGTGTCATACGACTCCGCAACTGATCTCATCAAAAGTTGATTTAGAAATTCCGATTTAGAGGGAGCTGTTGTGCACTGGGATAAGAAATTGTTTCCAGAATTGTTGAGTGAAGAAAATGTGTACGATAATAGCGATTTTGATTACTTATGGCGATGAAGAACAGCTGATAGGTGTTCCAATCCTTGAAAATAGTACGAGGATAATTCAGGCAAAAGCTGTATTATCAGCAGTTGAGCAGTGGGGGGCAGTTGGGATTATCCAGGCAATGTGTTTTGATATCACGGCAATAAATACTGGTCGCCTTAGGGGAAGAGAGAGCAGTTTTCTAGAGCAGTTATTAGAGAAAAACCTTCTGAATTCAACATGTCGCCCCCATGTTTTAGAAGTTGCTTACAAAACACTTTTTAATTGCAAAATGGGCACATTCACTGGTCCTCAGCCAGATATTTTTCGAAAATTCCAGACTGAGTGGGCTATGCTAGTCAAGAAGAAATACAAACAGGTATAGAAGATGAAAATATTAGAAATAAAATAAGTTATCCAGACCAAATTTCAAGTTTTCTTTTTGAACAATTAAAAAACCGACAACTTCGCTTAATTCATTTAGGGGTCTTCCTCAAAAAGACATTACTTTTAGAGTACTTGGTGCTGGATGGATGGCGTGATGATGGAAGCCATTTATTCTTTTAAAATGTATATTTTCAGAGAAGAATTTTCGTTAACTGATTTAGAGAGAAAAGGTATTGCAGATATTTGTTTATTTATAAACAATATTTATGTAAAAGCATGGTTCAATGCCCACAAACACACTTTGGCCTCCAACCTAGATCTACAATTATTAAAATCTTTAGTTAGATACAGGAAAATTGATAAAGATATTGCAGACAAGGACCTGTTTAAAATAATAAACCATCTGTGGTATCTGAACTCGTAGCAGGTTGCATTTTCATTTTTCGATGATACTTTGGGAAAAAATGTCAAAACCAGCATGGTCGAAAAATTAAGGTCCGAAGTAGAAAATGATGAAGATGATTGTGATGATACGGATGTAAAACCTAAACTCAATCTTCCACAAGTTGTTCAATTATTGGACAAAGAAGTTAATTATTTTGTTTCCTCTTCTTTACCCCTAATTTCTTCATTTTGAATTTGAATGTTGTTGGATTTATTTTTGAAAATACCTCTAACAAAAGCCTTTTTAATGTACAAAATGAAAAATACAAAAGCAAAATCTGGAAAGCAGATTTAATTGAATATTGTAATGTTTTTAGGGCTTTACATCAAAATTCCCTTTTGAGGATATCCACTACGACCTTACCTGCAAAATGCTGAAGACCATTCTATCACTTGTAGCAAAAAAAAAGTGGATTAGATCAAACTTCAAGTCAATAAAATTTCCTATGAAATTAGACAAGAACTAGGTTTCTAGGACGAATGGTTTCGATTTTAAGGAGTTAAAACTACGATTTTTTGCTAAAAATCACTGTTTATCGTAACTTTAACCTCAATGAAGCACGGGTTAATATTATCAGGTTGAGATGAAACTTTGCCAATCACAGTTTCTAGCCTATTGGCAAATTTTAGGATGGTGCCACGGAAGATTGGGCGAAAAAAATTTTTCCCCATATACCTTGTGACCACCCTAGTGACACACCTTTAGACATGCTCCAACGTTTTGCCAAGAGGAGGCTTTCCGGTCCGTCACCGCCATGCGGATCAGGTGTCTGTCGTACTGTGGTATCGTCATATTGCGTGGTCCACTTCCGGGGTTTCGATTTGTCTGGTTATCCATTTTCAATCATCTTCCACACACGTATCACTGTTGTGGCATTACGTTTTAAATACTGTTCAAATTTGAAATTCGTGTAGCTATAACAACAATAAATCGCGATTTACAAATCGCGACGTACTATTTCGAGATGATTCCTGAAATTTGCACACAAGGATTGAATACCGCGAGATATAATGGTAGTTAAGTCATGAAATTTCATATTTAGACTCATTTTACGATGTAGAATCAGATAAAGGTATCAAAACACGGTGTTTCAAATAGAAAAAAAAACTATGCAAAATTTGAGGACGTCCCCTAATGAATTTTTTTTAATTGTAGGGCTCCATGGACTGTTTTATGTGGTACCAGGCTACGGGTGGGAAGAGTTTTCAAATGAGATAATGTTCTGGAGCTTCTCTCTCGCAAAAACTTCGTAATAAGTAAGAGAAGTTTTGATTGCCAAGAAATCCGAAACATCCTACTTCTCCAATCTATCTTTAATTTCATCATCGTTGCTATCCACATGAAAAGACAATTGGCAGTGCTCCTTGAAATACATTTGTAAAAGATTCTTTCTCATGTGGTTCTCAGTGATGATGAAAGGCAGATTGCTTGGCAAGGAGGAGTATCTCTCAGTTATTGCAAACTATCTTACTTATTACGAAGGTTTAGCGAGGCAGAAATTTTAGATCAATATCTCGGGAAAAATCATCACGCCTATAGCTCGTATCCAACAAAACAACCGGGAATCCCGAAAATTTAATTTTAATTTAATTTTTATTCTTGTTCGAGTTCTGTAACCATCATGGTGATTGTCTCTTCGAGGTACCTCACCATTAGAAAAACTGACCACACCTTGATAGTCAAAACACCTCGTCAATAAAAGAAAATTGAACGGTTCTTTATCTCGTTCATCATTAAAAAATGTCAATACCTGTAAGGTATCTCTTCACTAGCAAAATTGGTCAGATTTGGATGAACGATATATCTCGTCGAAAACATTTGGCGGGGTTAAATACCAGAACGAGATACTTTAATGTACAAATTTAGTAAGTACAGCTGGAAATAAATGGACTTGTGGAGCCCTTTAAGAGATAATGAAAATTACTTTGTAGAAAATATTTATTTTATAAAGCTGTTATTCTATATTCCGTAATAAGGTTAAGATAGTGTTTCTCAATGAAGAGGATCAATGGGAAAATAATAGGATGAGATGAATATTGAAAACCTTACGTAAATATTCTTCCTAACGACATTATCAACATCTATTCGTGCTCATGTATTATTTACTTGCATGCTCATGATCATTTATCATGTTGAATATTCCGTAGGAAGCATTTACCTCCGATGTAGATTATGCAAGGCGTCAGATGTCTTTCTTGTGCAGATGGCATGCATATGCTCCATTCTTCTCAGGAGTGTTTGCTACTTAATTCATCAGTCAGATGCAGTGTAAAAGCAGAATATTTATCCGGTAGGGATATGAATAATGACATAGATTATGCTTCATATGTGATTGTAGACTTTTAAAATGTGCCCTTTGGCCCTGATTGGCATGTTTTAAACAGCAGATCCAAGTTTAACTTGAACTCGCTTAACAAATGACGGTGAAGTCGCAAACTACATAACTATATAATGATTAAGGTTCTCAGTTTTCCGTTCCTTACAGACCAAATTATTTTGACAGCTACCATTTTAAGCAATTTATCGCAGAATAATCGTCGACTGTGTGAGTTAATTAAATGCACAATTATTTCAATTTCTGAACAAGTAGTACTGTTGAACACTCAAGCTAACATCAGTAACAGTTCCTGTTTCTAGGGCCTTCTGCAGCAGTTTGGATAGTTGGTGAGAATTTCCGGGACAAAAAAGAATTTTGTAGTTTATTTTCATACATTAACGGCCACATTCGCAAGTCTCGAGTTAATCCGAGGATCAGCTAATTTGTGGATCAGAGTTAAACCACGGATTATCTCAGAACCGTATTCACAAACCACGGATTAAGATATCCACGGATTATAATGATACGCTAGCTGCGATTGGTTACTAACGTCTTCTCACGATAAAGTGATATTGTTTATATTTCCTACATTCGGATCATAGAGGAGAAATAAAAATATATTTCAAGTCTCTGATTCATATGGTCAAACACTTCTCCGGCAGAATTGATTCCAAAATGTGATTTTAATGAAATGCTTACGGCATTTCAATTTGGATTCGGAAATAGAGAAATGCAAAGGTATTTAGTTTCAAATTGGAATATTATGGACTTTTTCACCATAGTCATCAAGTTGTTGCTTCGGTGTTACGTTAACTCATCGATTTACCTTCAAAACAAGCACAATTTATATCGTGATCATACTTTTCCAAAAAAACCTTTCATCGATATATCTTATGTTCTGTCACTCAATCAGAGAAATTGATTAATTTCTTAGACATTCAAATAAGGCTCTTGGTTGTCTAAAAGGATGCCGCAGGTTTGTTACTCAGATGACGGCTAAAGGCCTCCCTCTTTTGTCTGGTGTTGCATGGAGCGAAAATAACGCCCCCGAAAATACTTCCAGCTATTGTTCCCGAAGGCTGACCCATTGTTCGCCGTAACATTTCGCTCGTTGTGGCCACTTGTTTAACTTCGTTCTTTGTGCAGGCGAATTCCAACAAAAGAACGCTCGCGGAAAAGGGTGCAGCTGACGACTAATATGGCAGGTGTTGACTCTAGTCTCTTGTCTCTTTTGGAGTGGATAAAAGATGTGGGCTTATATTGGTGGTTCGTCCAACTGCTTGATGTGTCTCTTTGAGACCGGTTCTGGCAAACTAACGGTGACGGTAGTGTTTTTTTTCGGCATTACGTGTACTATAAACAATTTTAGCACTTAGTCGATAAAAATTCCTATGAACTAATTCTAAATGATGGTTGGTCAACATCAATTAAATTAAATGCCAAACAGCAATAAACTACATTCAAATAACCTCAACCAACATCAATGCTCATTATACTTCTATACATCAGAGCGTAGGAACGATGATGAATCATCAAATTCAAGGGTTAGTTCACAGGCCTATGAAAGAAAAATTCGATGGTATTAATTAATTTTTCGGCTTCTAGGAACTCGATACAGGAATGAGTAACAAATATAAATAAAGTGAAGTAAATAGAAGTGTTATTGGAATTTCACCACTCATATGTAAAGAGATATAACCTCTTTAATTGATTAAAGACGTATTTAACTTATTTTTGTTAATTTAACCTTTATTTAGTATGATAATATGAAAAATAGTTTTTCCCTTTGTACTTAATATTTTTAGTAGTGCTGCTGATCCAAGCAAAGGTGGACACAAAACGTTATATTATCTAAAACATTGATACTGGATATTTTTTTTTTTTTAATTTTAGATAAGTGCTAGTATTTTGTTAAGTAATAGAATATGAATACTTTATATCAGTTAACAACAAAAACATTTTATTAACTTAAGATTGCATAGCAGCAAATGAAACACACCAAGTCAAATTTTTCAAGATGTATGAGTTTTTTAGCTTCTGCAGCTCAAAATGTGATCTTGAGATTGGTGAAGTCCAAGTCATTTTTTGCATGAAAACTTTGGGTTAGTTCTTGAAAATTACACTTATTGAAAACACCATAGTGAGTAAGATTTTCCCTCACCCCTTCGTCTTCTTAGAACTATGTTTTTTTTTTTTACTTCCTGTGTTCCACTTGTTTTCTCCATGATATTTAGTTTAAAAGGAACTTGGTAGAAATGAAAGAACGTAATGAAATGTAAGAACATACGACTGAAAATTACATTACCTAAAAGTTCGTAAAAGTTTGTCATAGATCACGTTAAATGCCGAAAATTTTAAAAGATTCGTAACAAAAAAAATGACTTTTCTTGTAGTTTCAAAAAACGTTTCTTTATCAACTTGTCAAAGCTACGCTTCCAGAGCTTACAAACATCAAATAAAATTTCCAGATTCCTTGTCGATTGCAGTTCCGAAGTTTCTTTGCTCTTTAGAATCTTTTTCTTCCCCTCAAAAACAGTCAAACTTTTCAATTACTTTAAGGCTCTATTTTTAAGAACATCCTTCCCGCCAATATATGTCGGAGAAAATCCTGTCGACACAAAATAGAAATCCCTACAGCTAGTGGATTAATTTTAGAAAATATGTGATATCTGCTAATCTCACAAATTCTTTCCTCGTCTTTCTTTGGGGAAGTTCAGGACAAACCTAATATTTAACTTTCTAAGTGTCCCCTTGGGATTTGAGTAAGCCCTATTTACAAAAGCTTAACAGGAAGGCTTAAACAGTATTACTCAACTAACGAAAGGATTTCCAATAAGTGTGTCTAAACTGCACTAAGTATAAATAAAAAAATATTTTACATTTACCATAAAGAATTTTCTCATAATTCCCTTCGAAAAATTATTTTCGATTTTCCTTTTTAAAAAAAGGTGTTGCTGTAATTTATTCCAATGCAAATGAGATATGTAGCTCAAAAGAACCGAATAATATTCACATAAACAATAATAAAAAACATTCGGTTTCTTTTTCAAAATAGTTCAGAGTTTTAAAATTCTTACACCAGCAATTTTTAATTTTTTTAAATATATTTTCTTTATTTTCCTTAGAGAGTTCTTAAATAGACAGTGGTTCAAAATTACGTGGTGTTGGGGTCGGATATTCTATCCCTTCGGGGGTCGAACCCAGACCATAACCAATAACCCGTTGTGTGATATTCATTAAATACCTACCTACCTTAGAGTATCCCTCAAAATTTTACGCATGGGTTGCATATACTATCGTTATATATTGTGAAGACATTCACACTACGTTCTCACACCTGTAGGAATTTCTCACACCTGTCGGAATGGCGAATATATTCTAACTTCTTATTATTTAGTGCCAACTGCTGTTCTTTCGTAAGCCGCTTAACACCGACGAGTGTATAACAGGTGGTGTTCGCCCATAAGATCTCTGATTGGATCTTGACTTTTACCGTTGGATTCTTTTTGAACTGCGTACGAACGACGGTTGCAGAGTACGAGAGACGATAGGTAGAGATGGAGGCAGAGGGTGACGCTGGTGACCACACTGGACTTTGAGGACAAACACAATATATATTTGTGTGTTGCTAATAATGTGATGATGTAAATATAGTACATATGCTTACGTTCTTGGAATATTAAAAACTTAAAGTCTTAGCTGTTGATAATGCTTCCCTTGTATACGATTCGTACTGTTTCCACGCTACCGTTTGGGGCAACGACACTACAATAATTAAAAAATAATGTACTTTGAGCACTTACATAATTAAAAACTAAATTTGTCTTTATATAATCAATGTGAAAAGAAAAGTGGCGAATTCACCAAAGGCTATCAGATGATCAATAAATGAACCAATCAGATGATGAGTCAAATAATGGGCGTCGTATCCCATTCCGTGAACCAATAGAATAAAGGATCAATATATGAGCGTCTCTTCCCGTACCGTGTACCAATCACATGATGAATGACAAGTACCATCCTGTAGACGAAAGTAGTCTAAGGTTAAGTTAGTTCTCTAGTTTTGGTCTAGCGATCCTAGGCACATAAAAAGGTTACCATTGTTAACACTACTTTTATATTTCTCCTACTGTCAGGACAACAACCAGGAGGTTTAAGTTCAAACCAGTTGTCAGGCGTGCATTAAGATTGGTGTTCACAACATTGGGAACCTACTTTGAAACGAGAGGTACGCAACAGCTGTCAAACTCCGAAACTGTTGTGACGAAAAATGTTGCGCCACATACTTGCTGCATTTCACTTCTACACCTCAACGTATCATTTGGAACATCTGGGTGGTACTTGTGTATATACTACATCTCTTGTGAATACAGTTTAATTTTATTTTGTATTCTTTCTACCTTTTAATGCACCGAAAGTTTTGAAAGACTGTATGCTACAAAATTTAACTTGGGATGTTTCTTTATTTGTGCACAACTCTTAGACATACTCTCACTAGTATATAATCCATAAAAGAGGCTTACGTTAACATTACTATAAACGAGGAAAATCACATGCATTAAAGTTTATCAATTCGAATGAATATAACATACTGTGATTATACTCCCCGCTGTGCAGTGAGAATAGTTTCTGAATGTAGCAGGAACTTTAAGCAAAGGTTTTCATGTTATATAAATCCGGTCATGCTGAAAGCATCCATATGTGAAGCTTTAAATAAACTAACGTGCGTTCATTACGAAGCATTATTCGATACTGTTTATGCGTAACTGACATTTCGACATATTTCAGCAAGATGCGCCACGAATTAATGAATTTCAGATACTTCAATGCGTAGTATTTTTTCCTAAGTACCTGTTATAGTGCAGATTATGAATTTCTGCAAACATGAGTACCATTTTCAGGGAAGCAGATCATCCTTGTTACAAATATTAGAAAATCACGAATACGAAATAGATTCCTAATATTACGACTACAGAATTTTTAAAGCATGTGAAGTAGAATTAAATATAGTACTTACTTTTCATCAACTTTTTAGGGTTCCCAAAGTTATTTGTTTAAAATACTTTTATTTACAATTCATTACTTTTAAATAGATGTTTCAAAGCGACAGTCTATAATCTTACTACCCTTCTTGGTACGGACGCATAATCCATCAAAATGTTTTGGTCACATTTCATACTACCACTGTGTAGGAATTGCCGATTCATCTCAACATATTAGCCTTAACTGAAGTGGGTGTAAATATTCGACACTTCGATCGCGGAAATCGTTACCAAAAATACAAAGTAGTTTACGATTAATCAAACACCAAACCATTCAATAAATTTCATTCATGATAAATGCACATGAGAGAGAAATTACTCTTGATATTGCTCACGTAGACACGTGCTAGAAATTTGCGTGCACAAAATGCCGTGAAGCCGTATGCCGTAGCAAAATACCGTATGAAGCGATTCTTATCACTTGTTCACGCATGCTGTAACTTATGACATTTTTTCTTCTCGTAAACAGGTAACCATAGACGTGAGAAGTAAGTAGACTGAGAACTGCTATTGGCAGGAGGATATACAGCTGCAGTCTACGTTTATAGCGATGGCAACGGCTCTGGCGATTTTTTTAGCGCACTCCTAGTAACGATTTATTGTAGGTTAAGCCAACCCATCTGTATTCACGGTTATTGCGGTTTTCATGGCAACCTCGGCAATCGGAAAGTTAAAATTTTCATTTTGATTATTCTATTGTAG
The DNA here is from genome assembly GCA_947359465.1 of Metellina segmentata. Taxonomy (NCBI): domain Eukaryota; kingdom Metazoa; phylum Arthropoda; class Arachnida; order Araneae; family Tetragnathidae; genus Metellina; species Metellina segmentata. The sequence continues at coordinate 38,880,646 of OX375877.1, read as the reverse complement.
AAAGTTCTTTCAAAATCCGTTAAAGTCGTCTGATTTATTTCATTGGTTCGTTTGCATTTTTTTCTTTGATTCTATTGGTTATTTTAATTTTAAAATATCCTTTGATTGCATTGCTTCTTAAAAATTTTTGTACTTTAATTTCATTGGTTCATTTAATGATTTTTCGCCAGATGTGGAATTATCTTTTATTATTATGTTTTTCTCAGTACAATTCTGACGTATCAGGTTGTATTAGTTCTTGCATTTCGTTAAAACTAATTACTTTCTTTAGGAACCACCCAAGCGGTAGAGTGGATAAAGCACTCTGCTTCCACGCTTTGGGTTCGTGGATCGATTCTCGACTACGGCTACTGCCCTAGGGCTGGTTGTGTGTGATGTCCAGGTCAGACTCCCCCCCCCCCAAGTGATTCCTCACCAAAAAGTGAATAGCTGCACCCCGTATGTCTTTACCAGTGATCAATATTTGTAAAATAAACTGTATTCTTCTGTGTCTATCCTACTTCAGATCACTGAGCCTGATCTCGTGTTTCACAGTTCAGGAGACACACCCGTCAACAATATCAACAAACTTTCTTTAGGAGAAAAAAAATTAAGTTTAATCTTATTACTTTTTGTGGAGAATTAAAAAAATATATTTCTTAAAACGTTCTCAAATGTGTTTCGAATCTTTCATTTTCCGTAGTAAAAAGAAAAACATTTCTGAAATAAAAAGATTTTTGAAATATCTCTTACATTGCCGACTTTAGAAGTGAGCCAAAAATAATCGCCAAGGCCGTTGATACCGCTATAAATGTAGACTGAAGCTGTACCGAGAGGAGTTACTTCAAAAAAGTGTTATGAACCTGTGGACTAGTAATTGCGTGGCGGCTTCCTGAGAAAAAATCGACTTGGTTGGCTGATTCGGCATTTTATCACTTCGTTTGGCGATAAAACATCTCATGACAGAGTTAATATGTGAAAGAATTGCATAATACCACGTAGTGCTCTCACAAAATTAAAGCAATCCTTGTTCAGTATTCAGGATTTGAAAGCAAACTTCGATCAGAATTGAATATTGCCTTTCAATCGTCTCAGTGTTGAAGATTATTTCCAAGCAATATTTCAATTTTCAGAATTAAGGAACATATGATGGATTTCCCGAGTAATATAGAAAACGGGCATTATAAAAATGAAGACAAGGCTATTTACATTTTTCTATGAACATAAATTAGAAATGAATCGTGTACAGGTTGATTATTTAGGAAAATAACTTGTATTAATTTTGTTTTAATAAATAGTCGTGAGAGTATTTTCGTCCACCATCATTGCCATTAGTGGTAATTTGAAAAAAATAACTACATGTAAGTGGTTAATTGGTTACATACAAAGACACATTGTTTCGTAGACATTAGATTCGACTATAGTCTTTCGAGTTTCCGTTCAGTTTGTTTGACTTGAACAAACCCGATTATCTCCGTGAATGATGAAGGTATATTTGCTCATGAGTTTCTTAATTGCTTCGCCTTAATTTAATCTCAGCAAAGTGCTAAAACCGGTCTTAGACTGAAGGGTGGATCGATTGGTGATTGATTAACCGAGCTTGCTGTTCATAGGCTGCGCGTAATTTTAAAGTTTTCGTCGATAAATGAACGTGATGTGAAGAGCAAGGAAGGCAAAAGGAAATTACTTCACAGTCGATCAATACCGTATCCGAACATCCCTTGTTATTCGAATCCATGGAGTCATACAATTACATCAAAGTGTGGTTTGACTTTGAATTTTAAACTTTTCGTCGATAAATGAACGTGATGTGAAGAGCAAGGAAGTCAAAATGAAATTACTGTACAGTAAATAAAAAACGTATCCGAACATCCCTTGTTATTCGCATCCATGGAGTCATACAATTAAATCAAAGTGTGATTTGACTTTGAATACTATCTACTATACTACATTGACAAAATATTTGGACACTGCAGAAATTCGCAAGAAGATCCGTCTTAGTGGGGAGTTGTTTCCTGGTTAAGACTCAGCCCATTGCATTATACAACTGATACCATGAACGCTGAACGTATACCTCGACATTCAGGATGATTCGGACTTGACTACACTATGACAATACTACGGCAATGGTGTTTTTTTTATATCAACAGGATCTAGTTCTGTGTAATACTGCAAAACGTGTGCTGGACTGGTTTCCTGAAAATGAGGTGAATTTGCTTGACTGGCATGCTAAGAGCCCCGATCTCAATCCGATCGATCACTTGGACAAACTATAGCGACGAGTACGACACCACCACGCACTCCCAACTCACAGCTTTGAAAGAATCAAGGCGAGGTATTTCTACGCAGACTTACAGATGACCTGTGCAAAAGTATGCCACGACTTGTTACAGGTGTAATAATACAAACAAACGGAAGGCTTACCCATTACTAAAATTAAAAAAAAAAAACACTTCTGAAAACCATTCAGTGTCCAAATACTTTTGTCCATAAAGTGTATAAGTGTGGATTCTTGTTTCCTTAAGGATGAGTTATATTGAATTTTATAAAAACTCAATTGATGAAAGATCAACCCCTTTTTTTATTACAAATTAGGATTTTCTGAATCAAAATAGCCAGAAATTAAATAAAATGCTTTTATTGGGAACAAATCCATGAGGAGTTATAAGTAGTTGAAATTCAGAGCACCCTCTAGTGTTGAATGAGTGAGTCAGATAATTTCTTACATTTTCCAAAATAACTAGCTGATCAAAGTAATCATGATTTATTAAACCGAACAAACAAAATGTATATAGTATTTTAGTTTCAAAGAAATATTTTTTATTAGAGGTCTCAAACCTAGATGGGCAACATTGTAGTTCATATTTACTATATTATTTGGGATTCATTAGTCCTTTATTACAATGGGGCGTCCTGGCTCAGTGGTTATGCCCACTTCGCAAACAACCTGTTAGTTGTAGCCGCTGCAGATTCCATTGTTCCCCTGGGTGTATTTCTCTTCTGTGTTAGTAACACATTTCCTTGTATGTGTCCATAACTTGATTCAGTCTGGCGCAAGCATGGCAAAATACGGCACATGCTCCGCTGAAACACAAGTCCCTCTATTCAAAATTGCATCCTTTTGACTTGTTTAAGGGACTGTCCAAAAAATAAGGAAACTGTTTTCTCTATACTCGAGTTCAACTTAACATGGATATGCCCAAACGATAATATACAATTGTAAAGTAAAATATTTGACTAATAAAGAGTATATCGATTACGTTTGAGGCCATTTTTCACATTTTGTAGTCACTTATAACCTTTAGACTACGGCCGATACAACAGTTGTACCATGATAGCGCCAAGAAATAATTTAGACTACGGCCGTTACAGCAGTTGTATAGCCATCAAAGAAAAATGACTCCCGGATCGCAATTGCACAATTTACATCACAGAACATAACGGAAGGTAGCGATCGATAGGGATTAATGTTTTCTACAAATATCAATGCTTAAAATTTGTGTAGGGGCCGTCTTCGTATTAAATTGAATGCTTGATGTGATAATTTCAATACAAATCACCCTTTTATCACAAATTTGGATTCTACACAAATTTTTAGGCGGATTTGATGAAAAAAATAATAATGTATAAGGGCGTAAAAATTGAAAGAGAAGATCCATAAAAACCATTGAAAGAGCGTATAAATGTTCGGAATTCCATCACATTCTAAATATTAATAAGGCCGTCGCAGTCAATGACCTGTTGTTGGTATGGAGTCCATTAAGATGGTGACGAAATCAGAATCAATTCTGTTTGAATCCTAGGATTTGTTGGCAGAAATTTCTGTTTTTCAGCTCACTTTGTGAACAATCTCCCCGAAAAAATCCTCACTGCAAACAGTCGCACTACGTTACTAATTATGCACGTAATGAGATGAAATTTAAAATTCTGATGTTTCAGTAACAGTTCAATCACATGGTACCAAAATTTGACCATGTTTCTATTCATAATTTTTATGAATATTAATTTCATAATTAATAAAAAAAATAGTAATAGTAAATTTAGTTTGATAGTTAAATGTTTATAGATTGTGTTTGGGTTTTTGAGTAACAAAGAATAAAAAAACAATTTCCAAGAAAAATTAATGTTTCTAGCAAATACAACAAAAACGTGAAACCCCAATTTAACATTAGAAGATCTAATTTCAATCATTTACACACCGGTGAAAAATCCAATAAAACTGATGGACTTTTTCCGCCTGAAATTGTGTGTAGAATCCAGATTTGTGATAATATATGGGGGTTCGTATTGAAATTATCGGAACAAGCATCTAAATTAATGTGAATACGGCTCCTTAGACAAATTTTAAGTGTTGATATTTGTAGAAAGCAATAATCCCTTTTGATTGCTACCTTTCGTTTTGTTCTGTGATGTAAATTGGGTAGTTGCGATTGGTGAATACATTTTTTTAACCGCTGTTCCTTTAAAGTTATAAGAATTGCGCCAAGAAAGAAGATTACTTGTTTTTTCTATAGCCTTATTCAAAAAGTAAAAGTATTTGTTAACCTCCTTACAGATTTAGGTTACCAGACCTACTATAGTTAAATTCACATCTCAATGTTTTCATACTCACAGGGTTGCTGTATCTTCACATGGTTAACATTTCACAAATGTCCAGAGACTCGACTACTTACAGTACATTTTAAATATAATGGGATAGGAACTGTATAAAAAGATTATTTCTTCGAGAATTCTACGAGCCTCAAGAATACTTTTCCCGTCATGCACCTGTATCTTTCCCACGAAACTGATTCGAATTCAGGACGAATCTTTAGCGTAATTTTATAAGTGAAACTGTAAACTGGAGGGGAATTCACTTCAGTTTGCCAGGAGATTCAGATGTTTTGCGATTCTTGACATGTCCCGAGATCAGAGTACTTTTCTCAAGTGAGGAGAGAGCGTTGATTTGCACAGGGTAATTCGAAATAGACGTAATGATTACCTTTCTATATGTTTTGTAATGTTTGTATCTGTGTGAGTTACGAAACATAAATAAAAGGGAAGATTATTTGGTAATATTTTTTTAGGTAACGTCCTACTAGAGCAACACAACAACGGGCTATTGACATCGGTTCGGGAGCGACGCGCTAAAGCTTCGGTTTCCTAAGAAAGCCTAGCCGTGATCTAGCGGCCGTGATGTATCGGTGGGTGACGTCACTAAAACGTTGTTTATACTAACACATGGTGTTGGTTTCCTAGAGAGCGTTGTTTGTGAGCGCAACGAAAATTATCGGAGCCGCCATTTCTATGACTGTCGTCATAGCGGTCTCAAACAGTTGGAGAACGTTTTTTCTCTTGTAGCGGCCAGATTTCATTTCCTGCTCCAAACGATTCGAGCCAAGAGGAGCAATATAAATAAACATTTTTGACTGCCATTGAATAATTCGTTTTTGTAAAATCGCGATCGTTAAACACAGAATAAAAATTTCAACGGATTCGAAATCTGCGTAAAATTTGACACCAGATCGATACCTTAAATGCGATTTTCTTTAAATAAATAATTAATTATTTAATAGGCCAATTAAATAATCAAATGGTAAATAATTGAATAATAAAACTGTTTTTGATATAGATCTGGGGTAGAAATTTACGCTGATTTGAAATCTGTTGAAATTTTCACTGTACCTTCAACGATCCCGAAGTTAGGAACTTTGAACTGTAAAATAAAAAAAAACACTTTGCTTTGTTTCTCGAATAAAATAAACCACGACAGCCGTCCGTGTTGCCCATTCTCCAACGTATTCTGTCCGTCTAAGTTGACACCTCGGGATTTTTGTTTAGACGGCCGTCTAGTTATGCCCGCGGCATCATGACTTATCACGGCTGTTAGATAACGGCTCCACTTTCTTAGGAAACCGAAGCTTAAGGGAAATATCCGGGCAGATGACGAGGCAAAACATGAGCCGGCACCCCACTCTCCACACTCCCACACCAACCCAATGTGTGGACTTCAGTCCACGACAGATGTAAAGTGCATCAGCCGCCTCTACACGATACTCTTATAAACATCCATGCACTGACCCGGATTCGAACCAGGTACCTTCCTATCCAGAGGCTAACATCTTCACCACTAGACCGGTTGTCGACACCCAGTAAAGGGAAGGTAGGTAGGTATTTAATTAACGTCACGCAGTCAACTCAAATAACCAAACACGGAATTCTTAAACAAATTAAAAAAGTTAACAATAATTCTGACGCGGCCAGATACTGGGTAGCAAAATTACGTTTAAATTACTTTTACATCAAAGGGAGAAATAAAAAGTCAGTTCAAACATAAATATTATATTTTAATTCCTTATTTTGCATAGAAATTGACCTCGGTTCTTTGAAAACAACAATAATTTAAAATATTAGGGTTATTTTATTCACGTTGTTTGTTGCCTTTCGACGATACACAAATAACGTCAATTTCGGGTCCCGTACCTCAGTGTTTTATATATATAGATTTGGAATTTGACCCAGATAACTCAAAATGGTGTTTTCTACGTATGAGCAGCAATATGCTAAAAAAGTAGCTTCGTCCGATCGTACTTTTAGTGGTCTCGGACCAGCCGACCACCCGTGATTTCGAACGTTAAATGTTTTGCGTCGTGTCAATGTAACCATATCTTTTGGTGGGAAGAATCCTAGGAAGCATTCCATTGGTTCAAGATGGTCATGTAGAGAGGTCTGCAGTTTACAATACGAATATATAAGTGTGAATTTCACTAGAGGGTTTAATACAAGTGAGAAGTTCCCCCTTTGTCATAATTTTGAAATTTCGGCTTAAAAAAATTGCTCGACTACTGCCGTTAGCCCTATATTTTTAAATTTAGCAAATGTTTTCGTAACGTAAAAATTATGACATAAGTACATATTTGAAGGAATCAAATAAGTGCATGGATAAACCGTAATTAGAGAGAATTAAGCCGATTGTTCACGGTACATCTTCTCAAATCCTGGATTCTAACTGTTGAATCCAGCTCCATTTCTCTTTAAGCGTTTTTTCGTACGATGCTTAAATTTTTATCACAGCCACAGCCTAAAATTTACAGCGTCGCCCAAAAATGACGACGCAAATGCAACTAAAATTTCAAGGCACTTCTTAAATACTAAGAATTAATGAGCACTTTAAGAGGATTACGAACCTCATTAAAATTGATATAAGTCCAAAATAAAACTACTCCGTAGTTTGGAAAATGATGCTTTGTAGTGAATCCAAGCTTTTGAAAAAGATCACTCATACACACAATTTGAGACAAAATCAGAATCATCCGACAAACATGACAACTCATTCAAATACAAAACTTTAGCTTTAATTATCATTTTGAGCCAGAAACGCAAAAGAGAATAATGATGAAAGAATATTTAGGGACATTTAATAAGAGTCTGGAAAGTATTAATCGCAATAATACCAATAAAATGCCAGACAAAAAAATTTAATGCCTTTATTACTTGTGTTACAAATTAGCAAGGTTGTGATCTGGGAATCCGTTTCGAACAAAATCCGTTCTATTTAGTCGAGAGTCTTCCTAAGCGCAAAAAAGTTAAAATCGGATGCATGCTTTCATTAACAGTTAATACGATTGTCAAGTGTGGAATTAGACTGGAGGCGATACTCGCTTGTATCCTTCAGTAGCCAATTAATCGTGACAGAAATGCACAATTTCCTTGATGGATTTGAAAGCGTTTTTCTTTTTGGAACACTAGGGGGCTCCGTCCCCTGCTCGCTTACGCTCGCCAACCCATTTATCGCCTAAATAACTTTTAATCAATTTGTAGCCACCAGTCCATATAAGAACCCAGCATTACCATTGATTGTGTTAAAAAGAGGTGGCCGCGGTTGGTCCGGTTGAAAGAGTAACGGATTAGCAACCGGTGGGTTGCGAGTAAGTATCCAACAAGCATCGTCATATACAAAGGAGGCTTATGCACGTTAAATTTGTCGTGGCCTTTGAATGTCCTCACGTTGGCGTGGTGTGGAAGTTTGGAGAGTGAGGTGCCATCTCAGGTGTTGACTCTTCATCTGACAGTGAGTCAAAATTACATGGTGTTGTTCTCGGATCTTTCTCTTAGGTGATTGATACTGATTAGTCAATGGCACGTTGTTTTGCTCTAGTACGACGTTAATTAAAAAATAATACCCGTACAGTCGTCAATAGCACGTTGTGTTGCTTCAGAAGGACGTTAATTAAAATACCTACCTAATTACACTGCTCTGCATGAAAATCCGCCCCGACAACATTCCTGCTGATTCTTATGTAAAATGCCCTCCTGAATCCGAATATTTCCACATCACACACCGTTTTCTGGGGACGCACCCCCCCCCTCCCCCCTGTTTATCACTTTTCGATATAATTTTATGGATATAAATTTTATTTGGAGTGTTGAAAAGGATTATTTTAACCATTAAATTTCTTTTGAAGGGCTATGGAGGTGAAAAGCTAAAAAATATGTACATTTGTAGCAAGGAGGGAGTTTTTTTTTGGGGGGGAGGGGGGGTTTGTCCCCTTAAATAATAAAAAATATCATTTTTTTTGAAGGGGGAGCTTTTATTTTTGCAATTTATTTATTTATTTTCAACATATTCCAGCTTCTAGCCCCTTCTTTTCCTCCTCCAAACACCCCAACTAATAAAAATATACAGCAACAGTTTTGGCTAAAAGCGGGTGAGAGGAAGAGGTAACGAATCCCTCCCAAGAAAGTTTGTAAGATTCAATGTACGACGGTGACGCTCTCACTAACTCACACGCTTCGTGGTTTGCGCAGGAATTTTCATGCTTTGACAAGTTTAAACTTGTATTGCTTACATCACTATAGTTGTGAACCGTAATCGTTATCTTCCCTCAGTACATCTTTCGTGATGGTAGAGTCAACTTTTCGGTATTCTAGCCCTCTTGGCGGCATGGCAAATCCCTGTTGTGTTGACGAAAGCGTCACCCCTAGAAAACGAGTTCCCTTTAAAAGTATCAGGTTTTGGACAAAAGGAATGCTTTTCCCTCCTTTGGTCAATGGGTATGATCAGTAGGCCATTTAGACTGGATCTTCAAAGTTGACAGATGACAGTGATAGATTGGAACGCCACGGGCTTCTTCCCGGTTCCGAAGGGTGAGACGATTCTTTTGAACGGTATGACTTGAGAGAGTTTCAAACATTGCGTCAGTTCTGATGATCAAGATACATTCGATTGGTCCTTGCTTACACGCGTTTAAGTGAGGATTCTGTGTTTCCAAGTTGTTTAAATTGTGTAAAACGGTTCAAATTTTTTTTTGCTCCGGCTTTTTCAAAGTGAATTACAGTACGTGAGTGTAAGTTGTGATTAATACCGAGCATTGATTTACTGTTTAATTATGCCATGCGAGTGCAAAAATCATCCCGCCATCAAAGCGCAACGAAAACAACTTTCTGAGCTTCTTAGTACTGCTTATCAATTTTACTTTCATTGCCAAGTTAGCGATCAGGAGAAGGATTGGGCTCCAAGTTTTGCAGTACTACTTGTTACAGTAGATTGACCAAATGGCTCTAAAGTACCCGTAAATAAATGCCATTTGCTGTGCCCATGGTTTGGCTTGAACCTCGCAGCCATCTCACAGATTGCAACGTTTGCATGATTTCCACCGTTTGGAGCCCAATCTTTGTCCTGATCGCCAACCTGGCAATCATAGTAAAATTGATAAGCAGGTTTTAGGGAAGGCTGGAAGATGGAATATGTAGAAAATAAATTAATAAATTGCGAAAAAACACCATTAAAACGAAAAATTTTTACAATTCAAGGGGACAAATCCACCCCTCCAAAAAAATCTCCCTCCTTGCTACAAATGTTCATGGTTTAGAGCTTTTCACCTCTCTAGCCCCTCAGAAGAAATGTAATGGTTAAAATAATCCTTTTACACACTCCAAATGAAATTTCTGTCCATAAAATTATATCGAAAATGATAAACACAGGAGGGTGCTTCCCCAGAAAACTGTGGGTAGGTAGGTATTTTAATAAACGTCGTACTGGAGCAGTACAACAGGTTATTTACGACGCTTCGGGATTAAAACTTCAAGGTAAAGATACGAGGACCACACCACGTAATTTAGTACCGCGGGCATATGGCGAGGCAACACTTGAGCGGGCACCCCACTGTCTAATCTTCCACACCACGTCAACGTGAGGACAGCTGAGTCCATGCCAGATTTAACGTGCACAAGCCCCCTTTGTACACTACGGGACTGTGGTTGAACTTAGTTTCTAACTCGTAACCCTCTGTTTGCTAATTCGGTACTCTTCCAAACGGGCTGATTTGACAAAGTATTTGGTATTTTTTAACTAATGTCAGAATGGAGCAACAGAACGGGTTATTGGTGACGATCTTCAAATTGAAAATGTAAATGAGTTGACACATAAAACTCAGATGTTTCTTTGATGACTTTTAAGGTTAGTACAACAGGTACAGAACTCTGAGTGAATTATTAATGATATTCGTAGCAATAATGAAGGTCACGACAGTTTTGTAAATATAACACTTGGCAACTCTATAAATGAACTCAAATTTGACTGCCGTTGCATTAACAGTAGCTTCAGTGGATAAAAATGAAAGCATCAACTCATTTTGGAGATCATACAAAGTAGTATCTCTGTAAGCTGCGGATTATTTTCCTTTTCATTGAGTTTCCTGAACATTGTACTTACATCATGCCCTTTGTACAGTAAAAAATGTCAATAATTCATGACTCAAAAGATTACTCAATGCATAATCAATGGTGATCAATTTCAATAAAAGATAGAAAAGGAAGCCATCTATAAATATAATCCCTACTACAACATATAATTTCACTACCCTTCTGACAGTAAAGATAATAACTCAAGACTCGGTGTTTGTCTACTGCACAAGAAACCTGGATTTTAGGCGCAGTAGTTTCAAAATGTCAATAATTCGGTCATTTTCTAGATATATTTTTTAACAGTGATATTTCTATAGAGAAAGGAATGGGTTTTATTAAGTTTACTTTTCTTTCAGTACGCAGATATTGCCATGGCACCTCTAACAATAACATCTGCAAAGGAAAAAGTAATCGATTTTACGTAACACTTCATGTCCATGGGGTTCAGTATTATCAGGAAACCTATGAATCGGTTACCAAGTTTATTTTAATTCATGAATCCACTCTCAGAAGAAATCTGGATGTGCATCATTTTTGATTAAATGGGAGTTTCTGTTCTATTTCTTGTAAGTCGATTCTCACTTTATGAATGGGGATATAAAGTTAACCATTTGGGACCATGATTTTGACGAATGATTTATCTTTACATAACATTCTTTGGTTTTCTTTAGGCGCCTTCATGCAACAGGGTTGTGACATTTCCCCGAGGTACGAGAGTACTTTGCGTCAGGTACCACTGTGATACTCAACATTTTTATAAGCAGTAACGTATGTGAAAGTTCTTGTAGCTAGCACATAAATAACGACGCTTTTATTCATTGTTCCTATATACACATACGTACATGCTTTTCAAGGAAGCAAATTATTCTCTAATTTACAAACCAACCTCTAGATCAACACGATGTATGAACCAATTCAAATGAAAATGTTAACAAAGCAGAATTTATTAACAATATATAATTCCTGATTCCAAATAGTGTGGACATTTTTATCATTTGTATTTACGCATCTAGTTTTCATGCAAATTGACACTACATATACACCTTATATTTTATTAAACTCCGGTTTTATGAGGTATAAGAATATGTATACACATCATGTTACTACAAAACATTCTTAGGGAAACAAAAGAAAACTCACGATAACCAAGAAATCATAAAATTAGATTTGTTACTTGTACAGAAAACGTTGTACGAGCGTGAAATGAAAAAAAATCAAATACGATAGTCTTTCAATACTAATACAATCGAAGTTAAAATTTGTTTCATTAGTCTTAATTACAGATTGGATTTAAAATTGTACTGCAACATTTAAAGTTGAGAGTCATGAAAAGAAGATGTCTTTTTAAGACTTTAGTTTTTATCCAGATTACACGATGAACTTTAATAACTTAAATCTGGACAAATTGAATTGAACTTCAATTCCAAGCTGACAGAAGCAACAAGAATCGACGCCGAAAAGGATGGCCACAGAACAAACAGAAGCCTTATGGGTTGAAGGTTATAAACTTGTTACTTAGAAATAATAAGGCGTGTTACTTAGTATAATATAAATAAAGCTTGTGCTTTTAGGCTAAAAAAAGTAAGCAACGGCAGTGTTTCTTTGAAGTAATAGGGGGCTCCGCCTCCTGCACGCTTGCGCTCGCTTTCGTTGCTGGGTGGAACTTAACATTCATGATCTGATCGATCCATTGGACGGAAGAAGTCGCCCATCCATTTGATTTGGTCCATTGATTGATCATCTTATAGTAGACGGCTATTTCACCATTTTTGTTTCCGCTGAATAGAGATACGGATTCACAAGCCTACGTTGTCATAAAATATTATATCGAAAAATGAGGTGACAAGATACCAAATCGTTCAACAAAGTCAATTCTTCTCAGAGCTGATATAATGTTCACATCTTTTGAAACTCTTCTCATTAGCAATGCACAGTCTACTTATGTTTTACGTCTAGGTCACGATTTATTTTTTAAATTTGATTTCGCTTCAATAATTTAGCCAAAGAATGAGTTCTGACGAAGACGACCTGGCTTTGTCAAGAATAAGCTTTTGAAATGGTTCAAAGTTACATGTTCAAGAAAAATTCACATTTTCCTCATGAAGTGTTTTAGCTGCCTAAGTATGGTTGCTTAGCTGGGTTTCATGTAAGGGTTGCTAACCATCCCGGATTGGCCGAAATTGTCCCGGAATTGAAGTTTCTCTCCAGGCGATACCAACGCTGTTAAATTAAAACATATGCTTCTACATAAATTATTTAAATACTCCTTAAAATTTCCTCCTCCTAAGTTTAGTTTAATTAACCTAATTAAACTAAAAATGAATCTATAAATACGTTCATTAATACACAAATATAAACTATATTGCTTTTAGCAACATACAAACATCAACTTCGCCTCTTTAAGCCTCCTGCTGGTGATTTTCAACGAGGTATATCGTTATCAAAAAATCGCAAGACCTTGAAGGACGAGATATTTCGTTGTCAAAAGAAAACTGAGCAGATCTTGAAGCTGTCATAATAAAAATCTTAAATACCTCGATGACGAGATATCTCGTCGAAACCACTTGGAGGGTTAATGTCATATTTTAACACGTTCTTAAGATTTCCTGCCTGAATCCCAATTCTCAACTACTTTGTTAATACTTCGCGTGAATTTCTACGCCAATTCATTTGTATTTATTATGAGATTAATTACTCGGCGTTGAAATAGTTAAATGTAGATTGAAAAGTGAATTAGAATAATCACTGTTCTTACATAGAAACATGCAATTTAAATTGTACGGAAAATACTTTAAAACTTCGTTTTAACTTTTTCATAGCTTCTACAATTTACTTCGATTGCAAATATATACATTTAATTCCGGAATAATATATTGTAATGTGCAAAAGATTAAGACATATCCAAACAGAAACGAAATTCCGATTAAAAAAATGAAAGATGTGCAAAGTGTCGAATTTCGACTTCGGAAAAATATTGGTAAAGACGATAATGATTTATGAAATTTAGTAAAGCTCAAATATGATCGCGGCATTTAGGCGGGACCAAAATAAAAACCATTGTATCCTTTCAGTCTCCTGTAGAACGTGTTTCGTTGTCCATATCCATTTATTGCAGGAAAGTAAACTTTAAATTTTAAAATTGGGGTTTCGAGAGGTACTCTTAGGATTACTCGTGTGTCAATTTTCCTGTTTGTAAGGGCTACAAACTGTTATGAAAAAAGACAGGAAAATTATAGCCTGTTTTAAAATGTAAAGTACAGAAAAGCCCCGATTAACCAAGTTTCCACTTTAACCGAGCTATCAAATATTTCTAGGATTTTTTTTTTAATTCTACATTTTCCATTTTTAAAACTACCGAAAAAAATTCTGAACTTGATCTCACAAACACTCAGGAACACGAACTCCATGATTGGAGAAACGCTGACGAACTACAAGAGATTACAGATAAAAATGATCGTCGATATCGTCAAAAAGGAAAATGAACCTAGCGATGATAATGAAAAAAGACAGTGACGATGAAAAACGACAGATGAAAATCTCCTATACAGATGGACTAAAAGCTATCGAAAGTGCTATATAATATATAGAACAACAAGAAGAAACGACGCCAGTAATCCTGTTATCCTTAAAAAATGGCAGAACATTGCTGCAGAAAAACGCCAAAGTAACGTTAAACAAAAAAACAATTAAGGACTTTTTTGAGTAAGAACTTTTTAATTATCGTAACAATATGAATTGCATGTGGTGTATCTGTATAACTTTTGTAATTGTTAAAATATATATTTAAAACTAAAAGATTTATTTTATTTACAATTTCGCTTTAACTGAGTTTTTTGGTTATCCGAGTTAGTCTTGGTCCACATTAACTCGGATAATCGGAACTCTACTGTATATGTGTACCAAATTTGATGTGGATTGGTCAAACGGAATATATATTTATATAGAAAAAATATGCTTATACACACATTCTTTTTTGTATAGATAAATGTATACGATGCGTGAAATGAACCCTTACCTTCAGGTAGAAGCTTCGCATTTACGATCTACCATCTCACTTAATAACCTAAGTCCAGCATGCTAATTATTCCACATATTCACATGTGATACTTTATTCACAAATGACGGCATTAATAGCAAGCAGTCATTAACATTGACGCCAGTGCTTAAACGAATTCTCGATTCACAGCTTTATAAATTCATACATACGGCCTAATTAAAACTCAAATATGACCTAGTTGGAGTGTTAACTTTGATTCACGATTGGGAAGTTGCACGTAGATGAACAGTAGTTTTTGAAGGCAATGTATAGGTAGTTTACCCCTACGAGGAGTTCACACTCTTAATTCTACCTATTAACCTGCAGTATTAAATGCTTGACTTCTTACCGATTTCTACCTTCTTGACATAACCTTTCCAGAGGATAATATTGTAAGGAAACGAACAATATAATCTTTCCAAAGGATTTTAGATTATAAGGAAATGAGCAATATAATATTTCCCCAAATGATTCAAATATAAGGAAATTAGCAATATAATATTTTTTAAGGATTCTAACCGAAAGTAAATACCTCAAGAATATTTTCAAAGGAACCCAATCTAATGCAATGACAAATCTTCGAAAGGATCATTATCGTAAAGAAAGGTTCTATAAAACTTTGCTGCAACAGCGATTTAACAAACTTCCAGTTTCCTCGAAACTTCATACAAGAGAGTAATCCGACAGAAGTTATATAGAGGTCCTTGACCTTTTTTCATCCTTTTCTAAGTAATCATTGCTTTATCGTCTTATATTTCTTTCACCTTAGGCAAATAAAAAAGGTAGCTTAAAACTAAGCATTCTGAATACGTTGGTAAATCTATATAATTTTTTCAAAGAGAATAGATGAGTTTAATAAACAAAAGCAAGAGTTAAAAAAATTATTTTCTGTTCCATCAAACACATTTCTAGCGTCGTAACAAGTATCTTACAGAATAGCGAGATGCAAAAAAAAATCACACACAAAAGGAAAAACTTAAGTTTTGCCAGCAGCTATTGATATTGTTAAAATAATATTTCGCAAATCATATGCGAAACAATAACGACAGATACCACATGCTGTTAATACAGTTGGTAGAAGAATCCATGATATATCTGAAGATCTTTGCGATCAGTTTCTCGACTGCGTACTTCGAAATTCGTCATACCAGTAGATAAGGCAACTGATGTAGCTAAAGATACTCGTTTAATTGCATATGTTCAATGCGTTACAGAAACTAATAGAATAGAAGATATATTATTTTGCAACCCTATTCCTGGAAATGCTACATCCTGTGAAATTTTTAATATAATTGACACATTTTTGATAAGAACGACAGCAAGTGGAATAGCTGTATAAGACCCGGTGCAAACATCCGAATTTTTAACGTGCGGCGCCGCTGCGGCACCGAAGCCCAACTATGCACACATAACCGTGAAATGACGCAAGTATTCATTTCTCGCCATTTGCGAAAACTATTCTATCGAAGAAAACGTGTTTATTTCGCTTACTTTGTGTACAAAAAGTATCCATCCATTAATTATTATTTATTTATGATAACAAAGTTTTCAGAACGGAGACGCGTGTGCGGCAAGCTGCGGCGCTGTGGGGAACTACGGTACAAATTGCACGCAAGGTGGACGTGCGTTGTCGCAGCGGTGCCGGAGGCCATATGTGCACTACTCTATTGGATTTAATGTATCTCAGACCGCACTTGCGTTGCGGCAGCGGTACCGCATGTGAAAAACCGGTTGTATGCACCTATCCTTAGAATCTGTACTGTGAGAGCACAGTCAGTGTCAGGGCACAAGGCAGGTTTTCAAGCATTAGTTGAAATAAAGCTCTCGAAATTATGTGGGCATACTGGATGCTTCATAGAGAAGATCTTGTTTAAAAAGTATGAGCAAGACCTTAACATTTTTACAAAAGTTACGAAAGTTATGAACTACATAAAAAGCAGTCATTTGAAAGTTAGGTTGTTTGCAAAGCTGTGTGAAGATATGGATTCTAATGAACTTCTAAGCTATTGTGAAGTGCGCGGGTTATCTTGAGCAAAAGGTATTCAATGGGTGTTTGAACTCAAAGAAGAGATTACAATTTTTTTTTTTGAAAATCATAATGAAGAGGCAAATTTGTTTCGGAATGATAACTTTGTTCTTAAACTTGCCTTTTTGGTTCAAACTTTTGGAAAATTGAGTGTTTTAAAGAAATAAATGCAAGGACCACAAATGCATTCCCTGATTCAAAAAGACTACGTGAAATAGTCCATAAAAAATTGGAGCTATGGAAATCAAATTTACAAAGAAGTTCAACATTTTTCTTCTCTTAAATGATTTCTGTGCCAGTTAATATTAAAGCAAACAAAAACATATTTATTTAACAATTGGATGATTTGCTAATGTACTTTTACGTTGTTTCGAAGATCTTATTGTATACAAAATCCATTCGTCGATGAAAGAGATGAGTTTGAATTTACATTTATTCAAAAGAAAAAAATTGATAAAATTATCATGAGATACTTCACAGAAACAAACATTTCAGAGTGATACCTCAATTCAACTTTTGTTTGAATCGAAATGAAGAATATAATACTTTATCAAAAAAAGCAATGCAAGTAGTACCTGTTACCATTCGTAACATTATATTTATACGAAAAGGTATTTTCTGCATTAGCTTCAATGAAATCCAAAATCCAGCCCGTTAAGTAGAGAGAAAAGTGCTACGAGCTCTCCTGAATGACACCTAGATTTGAAAAACTTTGTACTAATAAACAAGTACAGCCGTCGCATTAAAGAGAAATTTATTTAAAAATAAATATATGTAGTAAAACCTTGTTATTCTGTCAATTGCGTTTTTTGTTCATTTTTTGTAGAAATTCATTTTTTACTATTTAAAAATGTGTCTGTATTATTTTAGGAAACAAAGGGGGAAGCATTAATACTATATATTTTTTTAAGTTGGGCGTATTAACATAAAGTTTAGAAACCACCGTCTTACACACTAGACATATAGTGCACTGCCCTCTACCGGAAAAATATTCAACTAAAAGGTTTTCGCAAACAGCATTCCCCCCTTTTGAGATTCCTTTTCGTGCCAACTTAATTTCAATTTTAAAAGTTTTGTGATTTATTGAAATCTTAACAAATTTATGTTACCCCTTTATATAACCATTGGTAATTGTCATCCGGGTTTCCTCATGAACGAAACCTTAAGACCTAGGTATGTTGGTCGCCGAGGTTCATGAATTAATGGACTTAGCATACTTCTTGTTTTGAGGTAAATAGAAAGCTGAATTTACAACGCACTGTGTAACACAACAACGGACAACCGGCCTCGATCCGGGATCAATCCCTAAGGAAAAGACATGAGTACCACACCTCGTAATCATAGAAACGGCAAGATGACGAGGTCAACACCTTAACTCGGTAGCCAACTCTCCAAACTTCAACACCCCGTCAACGTGAAGATATTTGAGGCCCAATACCAAGTAATGCACCAGGCCCAACAGAGTCGATGGTATTTTATTCGATCGAGTTAATTTCGACATCGCAGCCTATTTGATGCTAGTCTACGATTCAAACCAACTGGGCTACCTCGTCCCTTTTTTTGAGCGATGAATACGTTCGACTTTTGATAAAGACTTCGACTTTGACTCACCCACAGTCTGACTTAGACTTTGAAGTCCTCGAATAAAATGTACGGTTTACTTCATACAGGATTTGTGAGCAAAGAGACATTCAACAAGGTTTCTTTTCCGGAAAATGGCCGAGACACCTAAAAGAAAATGTGATTTTGATCAGAACCAATTTACCTTTCAATCCACTTTGTTACCATAAAAATGTCATAACGTTAGGTCAGTGCAAATCGAATCAAATAATAAATTTATAAGTAATAAAACATTAAGTAAGAATTGCCTGTCATATAAATAACTTTTAGAACACAAAAATTTAATTTAATTGTTTATTGATGCAGTTGACAAAAATAAAAAATACTATTAATTCATTCAATTTATATAATTTTAAATACCAATAATCAATTCAGAAGGTATATCTAAACAAATTAAAATTAAATAATTGAAGTATCAGTAATATTAGAATCAAAAACACTACCAAAACCAACAAGAACCAACCCATAGAACATCCAATTAGATGCAGGTCAGTGCAGTTTGAGATAAACCTGCAAACTCCAATTTACCAGGAATAGTCCAATGGATTAGAGTTAGGCCTTGATTTAATCCTTCATAGATACTAGATTCTATAAGCATAGATTGTTACACACAAGCTATAGCAGGACGAGTATCGACAGCCTTAAAAGTTTCGTCTGTGTTCAAATCTCCTTCATTACCGTAACCTCTACGAAATAGTATACCCTGCTTATGAACTATAGCAAGGTGTTCAATTTATATGCAATCTTATTATAGAGACTGCTATTACCTGAGAGGGATTAGTCTACACCATAACAATGTTTCGTTCAATGATTTGCAGTGAAGTTTGCAGTGAGGTATGCAGTCCAGGAGAAAAATTCAGTCATTATCAATTACAAATTTTATGTGACTCAAGTTCAGGTAGGTAGGCATTTAATTAACGTTGCACTGGAGCTACACGACGGGCTATTGCTGACGTTCAGGGATTAATCTCCAAGAGAAAAATCCGAAGACAACACCACTTAATTTTGATTCACGGTCAGATGATGAGTTGGCACCCCAAATCTCCAAATTTTCAAACAACGACGACATGAGGACATTTGAGGCCACAACAGATTTAATGTCCACCAACCGCCTTTCTAGACGACGGTCTGTAGTTGGATTAGAACCCACAACCCTACGATTATTAATTCGTTGCTCTTCCAACTATGGTGACTCAACTTGAAATCAAAGAAAAATGAATACAAGATTTTGGAAAAAGTTTCTACACAAACTTCAAAAGTCATGCTTAGTATGGGGAGAGCCATCTTGATTGTGTCAGAAATGCTATTTAGTTTGTTTGAAAGCGTGCGTGTTCATTGTGACATCTGTTCGTCATCAATGTGGCAGAGAGACAGCAAAACTTCAATCTACCAAATATTACTTTAGGGTTAAATTCGTTGCACTGCTAGACACTACTTTACTGTAAGTAAAATTTTGTTTTAGTGGCTAGATTTAGCCTAGGATTTTTATACATGGTTTAGTAATCATTACTCAAAATAATTTTCTATTTCAAACACTAACACTACAACTTTAGTCAACCGAAAATTACTTTAGGCAAGAAATTCGTTGTACTGCTATTATAAACTACTGTATTTTAAGTTAATCTTTGCAGTGGTGGCTAGGTTTACTACAACGATTTCAAACAAGCTTTTAACATCTCATAAGCCAATTATTATATTCTCATTCTGGTACATCTAATTATTATAAGAAAAGTATACAACTGTAAAAGTTATGTCAAATTATAACATATTTCTAGATGTGCGCATTAAATTCCAAGTAAAAAGAATCTCAAGTAATTGAAAATCTCAAACTTTCCTGAAGTAAAGTAAGTAGGTAGCTAATTAATATCGCACTGGAGTTACGTAATATTTAAAGTAAGGAGTGAACGAGAGAGGTATTGCTACGAATTTATTAGAAATATACTTTTCCTGAGTTTATCAAAAACAGAATATCTGAAACTTTAGAAACTTGTAAAGGACTTTTGAATTTTTTAAGTCTACATCAGAATCTACCTTTCAGCTTTGCAATAAAATCTAAAAAACTAAGGCTTTTTCACAAGTTTTTAAAAATACCACGTTTTTTAGATAGGGCATAAAATACGATCAGACATTATACATGACTTCCATAAAAAATGAGGAAATTGATTTAAATAATTTACACTTCTGATGTAAACAATATTTTTAATTAAAAATATAATTTGTTTATTATTTTGTAGACACAGTAAAAATAATGTTCTTGTGAAAACAGGCATACATAACGAGGATTCTTTAAAACTGTAAAAATCTTGCTCCATACGATAGAAAATTTACTACGATTTTCAAGGATTTCTTTTAAAAAGTATTTTTTATAAAAAGAATAAATTACATTCAAAGTTCTAAATTATATATTTTAGAGACGAAGATAATACTACCACTGAAAGGACACAAGCATGAATTATAATTAGATTGACCATTGCTAGTCAGAGAAACTTCAACATGTGTTGCCGAGATATCGACTAATAGTCACGGGACTGCTCGTTGGAAAATTGAATAGTCTGACTATTTGATATCTTATAGCTTTGTTTGGTGACGTAACATCTTATAACAAGCTAAGTAAGTGAATGTGCATTTGCAGAAAGTGGTGACTAAAGTGGTCAGCTAAAATTCGCCATTACACCACTGTGCCGTGGTGACCAATCAGATGCTGGATAAATGGACGGGTGGCGTCTACTTCCGTTCCGTAGAACAATCAAGTGATGAATGTTCGTAAGACATAGTATTTGGTATTTTTTAATTATCGTCACACTGTAGCAATACAACGGGCTATTGGTGACGGTAGTCTTGGACTTATGTAGTCTCAGGATCACGTCAAAAGAAGTTTTGAGTAGAGTGAACAATGGTGATATTTTTCTCAAGATCATGTAATCGAAACTAGTATTAAAATAACCTAAATACTTCTTTCGTCTGTTGGTTGGAACTTAACATTCATCATCTGATTGGTCCACCAGACGGAAGAAAACGCCCATCCATTGATTAATCATCTAATGTGTCCATGATTGATCATTTTATAGTAGTAGACTGGCGATATCACCACATTTGTCACCACTCAATAGAAATACGTATTTACACACTTACCCTGTCATAAAATGTTATATCTCCTAACAATTCACATTTTTACAGAGAAGTCACGTGACTACTAGTCGGAACATTGCATGCAACACGTGCTCGAGGGTTAAAATCATTAACATGGTCGTGGTTCAAAATTACGAAGTGTTGTCCTCGGATCTTTCCCTTAAGGGACTGATCCCGGACCGTCGTCAATAGCCCGTTGTGTTGCTCTAGTACGACGTTAACTTAAATTACCAATTACCATTAACATGGTGAGATTCAATGAAAATCATTATCCAAAGAGACTAAGAAAAAGGAATTTTTTCTCACCTTGCATGATGTAAATATAAATTTATAATGTAACCTAGTACAATGATTTAATGTACATACTGTATAGATGTAAGAATGTATATACTGTATAGATGTAAGGATTTATAAATGTAATGTGCTCTAACATTCTGGGTAGACATGTCATCTTGTTGGCATGCTCTACTCATCCAACCACACGTATTTAAACTGGTACAGTGTCTCACGACACTAGGCACAGGAGTGTGTGTTGGTGTTAGTTAGTTAGTTAGTGACTACTAGTCGACATGTTAGTCACACTCTTTGAAGCTCCTCTCAATAGCAATGCTATATTTCACGCCTTCATGGGATTCCTTATAGCTGTAAAATTTTTCAGAAAACGAAACGGCATAAAATTTGCCACGGATTTCGATGCTTTCTTTTAAGCATTATTTTTTACGAAAATAATAAAATGCATCCAAAGTAGAAAATGGTATATCTGTAGAGAAGACGAGTTCTACCACTCAACGACAAGCAATTATCTTTACCAATTACGATTATTTTACAGTTCCACCAGAAAATGTTTGAACGAAAAAGTAATACTAAATTGGGTTTATAAAGATCGGACATTACGATTCGATTCTATACACTGCACCTATTTCTCCACGATTCGATTATTTCTTTTCCGCCTCTTTCCTAAAACGAACTAAGACAAAAAGAAGCTCTACTATTCCACGCATAATCGAAGTCCGATTGCCTTTGGGAATGATAACATTCAGTATTCGATTCCCTTTTGGTGATAAGATTTTTCTTCGTTTCGTCTTCCAAATATTGAAAACAGTTCCCATCATTCCTCTGATTGTCTCTTTGATCATTGATTTCAAAATTCGTTGTTCTCTGATTTGCTGCGAATTCTTTTTCGAGTTCTCCCTTTTTGTAAAGATTATTTTATGGTAATTCGATTCAATTTTTCATTCCACCCGTCAAATCCGATATAATCTTGTCGCCGCAGACCTGTGGTTAATCTTATTTTCCTTATTGAAATAGTCATGGCGCGGGGATTGACAAGAATGAAAGTTAGAATTCTATTTTGCATTTGAATTGAGTATTATTCTTGGCGCGTGACTGTAACGAGATGTATTATTTCCCCGTTTTGGAGATAGTTTTTAATTTCGGAAATATATTCACCTACAGATATATGTGGGATTCCTTTTTTGTAATCTATTAAATCTATGAGAGAAAATAAATATACTACAAGCTGTTAAGAAATTTACAAACAAAACAATTCAATTATTATTATAATTGAAATTGAAAAGCAGTGAAAGGAAACATTGTTACCAAATGAGTTACATTTTCCTTCAGGCTAAATATAGATGTTTGGCTTTTATACAACGATACATAGTTCCTGTCTGTATTATGAACCTAACGTCAGTTGTTTTGTTTATTAAATAAGATTCTAGCATTTGGAGGAGATTGTAAAGGCCAATTATATATAGAGATAATTAATGGTTTTGGAGATAGATGAGTTACCTCATCATTATTATTGTCTTTCTCAGTTTTGATATTTTATTGTTATAATAGCTTTATTCTTAGTTAATAAGATAAATATTTGCTCAACGGTCGTTGTTGCAAATGCCGTCTTATGAAAGGCATTTTTTGTAAAGCTAAACATAGGTGACGATAGTGTTACTGCGAAGGTCAGTATTTCCTGTACGTATTTCGAACGTGGCGTCAGTTGGTTTGTTTTTTAAATACGATTTCAGAACTACGCCAATAAAATTCCTAGGAACGAATAAGAATTGATTTTGATTGGTCCAAACCAATAATAGGTTAATCAATCACTACCTAACTATAACAATACCGATTAGATAAATCTAGAAACATTCCCAAAACGTTGATAAAACTACATTTTAAGGAACCCTCTGTATGTATCATGTGAAAGTATTATATCATAAAAAAGCAGTTTGACAGCAGAAGTAAATTCTAAGACTGTCTGATTTGTCTGTTTACACTGATAATTTCTCTTCAACAACGCAATTTGAAGTTCTTCGACCAAATTTGAAAGGGTGCTATGATGCATACAGAAATGTGACATTGACAAATGAAAAATTGACAAATAATGTGTTCGCAATTGTCTCACCTTACAGTGCGATGTATGAGAAATTGATTATATGAATGGATAAAGCAAGCAGATGGATTTTTTTCAGACTTGTGGAAAAGCAGTACAAATTTCGTTCACTTAAATTATATTTGCATTTTTCTATTATTGAAAAAAGTTATTATTTTCATAACTTTCAGTGAATGTTCGATTAATTCAACACCAGCAACGGCGGATAAGTCTGCTATCCATTTATAATTCATCGCTAAACTCAATTGATATTGATTTTGTTTTCAAACGTCAATTAAGATTGCAGTGAATGATAAAGAAGTTGAATATAAAATCAAATTAATGATAGTTGTTTTGAATTCATTCTAAAAGCTGGACACATCATTAGAATTTGGCTGAATGAATCGATTTAAAAGTTTGTAAAAACATACATTCAATTTCCGATTTCTTATGCTTTATTGCATATGATGTATTGTTTGCTGTATTTTAAATTAAACTTGTAAAATATCTAAATTTATTTTCGTTTTTTTTTCCTGAAATGCAAAACTTCGTTGCATTTATAACGACTAGATTTTTTTTCGGCAATATAAAATACCCGTGTAATTAGAACATCTTACTATAAGACCATGCAAAAAATCTCATTATTTTGGTAAACATAAAATATATTGATTAATTTTGCTATAAACAAGATTCTAAGATAGTTGGCGCACACTTACGGCAGATATTTGTATACTAACAACCTACATGTCTAAAGTACTTAAAAAACGAAGTCATTAATAAAAGAAAGTTGTTTCACTGGGGCATGAAATCTTATGTCGAGTATCATAATTAAAATATCGATTTTTTTTTAACTTTAAATGAGAGAGCTTGTTGTTGACGCCACTTGTGTGGAGTACTCTTAAGAAACTGAAGTGCATATTGAAGAATACTCGTGAGACCATGCACTTAGAAATTACCCTTTTTTATAAAAATTAAAAATTTTTAAATAAGTTAATAAATTATATTATTTAGATCGATTTAATTCGTTTGAGCTCAGTTAGATTAACTTTTAGGACTTGAAATGAACGGGAACTTAAATAGAAATCCATAATTTCTTAATCACAATATATTTTATATAAATTAATAACTTTTCCGACAGTACGATACTTAAGTATCAGTTATATTTTTGTTGCACTCCCAATATGTCTCCATTAAAATGTGAGTACCAATCCAAAATTTTACTTGAGTGTATATTCTTATTAAATAAAAATATTTTGCACTGTGATTAGATTGATACAAGCAAATATGTACTATAACTAAAAATGAGGTATTGTAAATTACAAAATAATATTTTGCGATTTCTTTTCATGTGAATTACCTATTTTCCAAGAGTTTATTTATTTTACTTGGTTGTGATGGAAAATATTCCAATTATTAATTCGAAAAATGGAATGAAAAGTAAGTATAGTTCTATTTCAGAACAGGACTTTAATGAAAGTTTATATAAAAAGAGCTTCATTAAAAACAGCGTCAACGTTTATGCTTTGTAGAATGTTTCTATGTTTAAGTTGGATTATCGCTAATAAAAGATGGCGGTGTGATGATTTTTCTCCTTTGTTCTTCGATCTTCCCATCCAAAAGCAAAATGGCAAAGAGAAGAGCGGATGTACAAAAAAACTATCACAAGTAAGCACAAAAGTGACAATTAATTGAATTAACCAACGTCATAGAATTATACATTTATTAAATCAACACGCTCAGAAACTGACAGCGAATTTTATCAAACATACAAGTCGAATGAAAGCACTGTTAAAATAAATGACATGCAATATTTAAAACTAATAGCTTAACGGAGAAATCTTAACATCTTGATGTTATTATTTATGGTTTGTGAGAAAAGTTATCCTATTTTCTACGCTTGCGAAAATCACAAACTTTAACTTCTTTACAATAAAGGATAACATTTTTTTATTCATAAACTTAAGAATGTGTGACAATGATTTTTTTTATACCCTTTCTTTTGAAAACAATTTTTCAATAAACTATTCTTTTGTTTGCACGCTATTTGTTTAAAAAAGTCCTTGTATTTTCGTACGCCATTTGTTCGAAAGCCGTTTCCAAGTTTTTTTTAACACCTTTTGTTCTATATCAAGGAAGCAAATTTCTTAAATTTTTTTGACTGCATTTTTTAATGGTTTAAAAGCATAAAATATCATTTCTGATACAAAGGCAAACTGCAATTTAATTAATTCATATCGTGATTGAGGTAAATATACCAACGACCAATTATTAATTATAACGACTACCTCATTTATTGCGAACGGGCTTAAAAAAAATCTGGATAAACATTTGCATCGTATTCAGTTATTCTTCTACTTCTTCACTTCGTCCCGCTGAAGATAATTGCGTCATTTTTTTGAAGCATGTCGAATGTGTGAGTGGTACCGTTTTTCTTCATTCCTTATAACATATCAAATCGAAGCTACAATTTCATTAGTTAAATTGAAAGGTTTCTCTAATGAGTTATATGTACGATATTTTTTGTTGTAAAGATTATTTTTTTAGGTTCATAATTAAGAAAGAAATATAATGAGGTTTCGAGTGAAACAGTAGCAAATGAAAATAAGTAATGGAGTTAATTTAACAATTCTCATTGTTTAGAAAGGGAAAATGTGGCGCATTTGATACAACAGAGTCTTCATATAAATACTAAAAATTAAAAATATAAAATTCTTCTTTTCAGCGATAAATGCTTCAAAAATTAAAAAAAAAGAAGAATATCTGAGCATCATAATATTTCTTAATAGTATTGGTGCTACTTTTCTCCCATAGCTCATATGCGCAAAAAACCTCCTCTATTAGTTAAAGTCGCCTATTCATAGTGTTTCAAAATTACGAGGTGTCCCAGAATATTTCCCTTTACAATTGATCACGAATTTTGGCCGATAGCCCTTTGTTTTCATAGACATGAAATATAAGTTGCCTGGCCAGTGTTATTAAGAGGAAATTGCAAAAGTGTGAACAAAATGTCGACTAGCAGTCACGTGACTGATTACTTGTCGTCATACTTGTGTTTGTTTTGAATCGAGAAGTTACTTGAAGCACCTCGTTTGAAAACGCAACATCTTATGACGAGGTGTTAATCCGCATTTATATAGACTAGTGACGAAAATGGTGAAATTGCCAAAATATACTACCATGAGTTGAGTAATCAATAGACCAACCAGATTATGAATGAAAGGATATACCTTCTGTTCTACCGTCCCGTGGACCAATCAGATAATGAATATTAGATTCCATGCAACAAACGAAAGCAGTCAAAGGGCACGTTAATACTAGTTTTGGTCACATGATTCAGGGCACATAAAACCTTTTACCCAATCTACTTGCAATTTTCCTTTGTTGTTGTATTGCTCCAACATAATGTAAATTCGTATAGAGCCCACACATATATTCACCACCCATATAGAGCAAAGTAAATTCAACTATCTACCTCTTAGTTGAAAGAATCCTTACTAAGGTAACCTAGGATGAATACTTATAGGGAAATAAGGCTATATTTGATGTATACACACGCAAGTAAGATTTCTAGATTTATACGTGTGAACTCCTCAGGGAGTTGAGAACATTCTTCGTATTTAAACGTACCAAAACATAAATGGTTTCAAATTTCAATGCAGACCACTTTCCTTTACTTTTGATCTAAGGTTTCATAACTTTTCATTTCTTCTTTAAACTATTTATGAATACTACGTTAAGACGAAGATCTTTAAATTTTTTATGACTATAGTACTATCAGTTTATATAAATGTCTTTAGCACTTAACCAACATTTAGTAGTTTTAGTTTTTTAAGGGTTGACATAAACCCTTATGCCAAACCCATATAGAGCATCTCCTCGTCATCAGAATAACAAATGATGTATTATAAGAAATGAAGCATTTAACTACCCCAAGTAGTTTTGACGAGATATTTCGTCCATCAAGATCTGATTACTCTCGCTAATGACGAGATATCTCGTCTATCAAGGTATGCCTAATCTCGCTGATGACGATGTATTTCGTCAATACGAGACTGACGAAATTTTGATGGGTGAGCTAGCTTGTCAGAGAAAACTGACCAGAAAATATCGAGATATTTCGTCCCCAATAATGCCGATTGAATTCAGAATGATGTGATATTGCCGATGTTTTTAATGACTAGATCCAGTTCTGGTCAGTTTTCTCTGACAAGATATCGCACCCTTCAAAATTTGGTCAGTTTTTCTAATCACGAGATATCTCGTCAGTATAATCACCAGGAGGGTTAATGAAAAATTGAAAGCAGATGGAGGAGCTTATAATTGACTATCGATTAACCATGATTGTGATCGCAGATATCTGGAAATTTATTTTACTCGTTCGTTTCATAAAGTAAAATGCGCGTTTAATAACAGAATATGAACGTGTAGCAGAGCGTGGGATGTCACATCAACTTCAATCTTCACCGAAAGTCATGTCATGTTTTAAATTCGTTTCACTGTTGTACAAGGTGATATCTGGCCAGATTTAAAGGGTGGTAAAGGGGCCTAAAATGAACAATTTTGTTAATGTTTTTGTAGTGTGTTCATAAATGGAGTTTTTCAATTGTAGAGGACGCTGTTTTGGTAAGTCGATAGCATTACTTCTGACTTTCAAATCCTTTTCCTATGCTCTGATTTTAAAACTTCGAATGTGTGTAGCAATGCATGCTGTCACCAAAATATCAGAGATTGAGGAAATAGTATGCAAGGGGGCAACAAAATCCTCGAAAAAAGTTTCCCTGGCATTTGCCTGATAGTGTCGCACAAATTTCCCTGATTTTACAATTCCCTTAATAAATGTTGTGGTACGTAATTGGTATCGATATACAGTATCCACATATTATTATTTTTGTATCAGATGGGGTAAAAGATTATTTTTCTACAAATATTTTTTTTTTCTCTTTGGATACTTTAATTGTAATTATAAGAGTTGGAACCCCTAAGGGAACTTTTACAAAAGAAATTAAAAAACACCGGAGAGAAAAATACAAAATATTTTGATTATGAACTTATTACATCTGAAACTATATTACCATACTATACATCAAAATCAAATGCAAATATACATAAAAAATTCTACAAAAATGTAGTTGTAAGCACAAAAATATTAATTTAATACACAAAATAAAAAAAAACATCATTAGTTACACAAATTAAAAAAAAAAAAAAAAACAGCGGCGGCGGTTTTAAATTACGGCGCCAGTGTTTTTTATTCGAATTACAAATTTGACGAATACGATTTATTCGATTAACAAAAGAACACGTAATCGCGCATCTCTAAATAGGACAAATGATAATAGTTGCCGTTTAAATTATCAAAATTTCCCTGATTTTTTGTGAAATTTTGAAATTTTTCCTGATATTTCCCTGATTTCATGTTTTTCTGGTTCTGTTACCAACCTGATATAGCATCAGTCTATTAAAAATACTCCATGTTTGAGATTTATGTAAAAGCAATCTTCGGTACCCCACAATTCATGTCCCGTACCTGCTTTAAACCATTATCTGCATTCAAAATATGTATGCGTTCATCTATGTGTAGCTCACGATAATCTATATGCTTGTTTCGAAATGCATACCTATTTGAAATCAATATGTCCAAAGATGAAGCTAACACAAAATTCGTATTTATTTCACGGAGTGCAGAGGAATATTAAGGTAGTAAAGAGGACAAATCTAAAGTCAATACTTTTCTTTACCCCGTTTCGCAAACGAGTCGAAAAGCCAAAGAGGAGAGAATATCAGAAAAAAAGGATTTCAAATTTACAATGATTTCAGCCGACTACGTGAAGCGACTCTTCGATCTTGCTGACTGTCCTCGTGAGCATATAAATGACCACTAAGATAATTTATCATGAAAGAAATGAAAGAGACGTTGCCTCACAAAAGCCCCAGTTCAGAAATCCGGTTGTATCTTCCCAATAACGGCAGAGGCAGCTGGTAGGGAAAAAGAAAATAATTTAACAGTTAGTTTGTGAATAGAGTGATGATCTTTTTCTTGGGGTACTTGACAGCTAACTTATATCATTTTTAAAGACTACTTACGGAATTTGATGATTACTTCTGTCGTGAAGAATATTATTTCCAATACAGTAGAACTCCAATTATCCGAATCAATTGGGACCGGACCCCATTCGGATAATCAAAAATTCGGATTATTGGATTGTTTCCTAAAAAAACGGTCTAGTATGTATTTTAATTAATTACTGTATGTATGTTGAAAATGGGAGAAAAAAAAATGTTTTAAAAGAAAAAGCTTTTAATTAATTGAATGAAAAGGCAACACTTTTACATGTTAAGCGTACTTACAAGTGATGTACATTAGTACAGTATGTATGTACCGTACTGTAAATGAAAGTCATTGCTTGCTAAACATCTCGGTCAAAGTAAGCTGTTTGACTCTTCATCGGTTTTCGGGCAACCAAGTCGCGCATCCGCTTGACAATGAGAAGTTGCATGTGGCCACACTCGGGCTGTTACTCCATCCACTTCAACGCAGTTTCAAAGCCGGCAAATGCTTCACTAGAAAATGGCCCTTTGCTTCAACTTCGACAATAAGGTCATATTCTTCAACGACACTTTCTTCTCTGAAACTTTCAATAAGTTCATCATCATTTAGAATTTGAAATCCAGAATCATTATTTTGCGAATCGCAATACGTTTCCGTCTTAATTTTTTTTCTGAAATACTGAAAGCTATTCGGATAATCAGCGATTCGGATAGTCGGAGTTCGGATAATTGGAGTTCTACTGTACCAGTTTATGGGTCGCATGACTCTTAAAGCACTGATTTGCAATAACGAGGGATTATTATATAGTTGATACACGCATGGTAAAACCGTTGTGATACTAACAATCAACTTATTTTAGAAGTACTTCAAAAAACAATTTTCACTGTGGAAGATCATTAATGTTCATGTAATTAAATTCAGTCTTTTGTATCCTATAAATCGTGACCCGAACGTGTACATCCTGTGCATGCATGTAATTGAATATAATCTGATTTATTCAGAAACTGAGATAATTGATCATGGAAGGGAATGAAAGGAATGACATATCTTCACAAAATTCGTCTGTTTAGGAATTGCTGTATTATGCTAACAACACACACATAAGTTACATTTGTATAAGAATCTGGTGATGAAAAGTGTAAAATCATTCACCAATTTGTGAATAGATTAAGAATTTTTTTAGTAAGTTCCTTTATCCATTTTTAAAGGACCGACCAACCGGCATAGAGGTTAAGGTGTTAGTCTCTAGATAGGAAGGTTCCTGGTTCGAATCCGGGTCCGGTAGTGTAGAGGCGGCTGGTGCACCTTAAATTTGTCGTGGCCGAAAGTCCTCACGTTGGGTTGGTGTGGAAGGTTGGAGAGTGGGGTACCAATCCAGGTGTTGTCTTGTCATGGTTCAAAATTACTAGGTGTTGTCCTCGGATCTCTCCCTTCAGGGATTGATCCTGGACCGTCGTCAATAGACCGCTGTGTTACTCTAGTAGGACGCTAACTAAAATTTACCAATTACCATTTTTGAAGGAAATTATTAGAGCTCTACATGAACGTTTTTATTATAATGTTTGTCGTGAAGAATATATAAGATTGTTTTTCCAATACCACTTTATTAACCGTATGACCCTTAAAGCACTAACTGTTGACAACGTGGGATTCTAATATTGTTGCTACACGCATAGGATAAGAATTGTGTATACTACCAACAACTCAAAAACTGTTTTCATCGAATATAATCACTAATCGAAGAAACTTACTTTTGTACTGAGGCATTTTCACAGTAAAGTTATTCGTCTATCGAATTGTAATTAAAATGTTATTAAAAATTTTTTGTTTAGTGTTTTACATTGGATTTTATATAAAAAAAGGTTTAATATTGTAATACTCTAAACGCGGCGTTTCTGATCAAACTGACATAACGCAGACATCAAGAATTCTCCAATTGGAGATTATACAACTCTTTTGAAGTGATAAACTGTCCTTAACTAACCCTAGAAGCACTATTAAAACACATTTAACATTACAACGGTCATAAAATTATGAGCACTTGACATAAACCCTCTTCGTCTGACAAGTGCACTGACATTACGATTTCCTAAGTCTCAAGTCTGTTGAAAACACTCAAAATTCCATTGACTGGTGCTTTTCATATGAAAGAGGCTGGAAATAGTCAGAGACAATGTGACCTGTGACGGCGAGGACACACTCGCTGGCTTCTGCCGAACCCGTCTTGTCCCAAAATATTTGTCATTTTGCTGTGTAAAGCTGTAGGATGTTAGAATAAATGTTTTAGTGGTGAAAACCAAAGATATTGTTCTTTACGCTACCATTTCTGTCATCACACCATTTCATCCGGTACAATACCTATTTGCCGTCTATTCTATCCCAGAAAACTGACCCGGGCGTAATTTGGTGATCCGGACACATGTTAACTCTGTACAAAATGCACTCTATAACAAAAAAAAAATCGATGCACCAAGAAGGAGTTGTCCAATGGAGACAAAAATTGGTGGATAAGAAAATTATGTACAGAATAGAAAATGATTAAAATTTCAGAACAATTGAATGATTTATTTCAGAGTTACAGTAACAAGCTCAATAAGGCGTTGACCCGCCTCTAGCCTGGATGCAAGCTGCCACACGGCGTGGCATAGACCGATAAAGCTCCCGGATGGTCTCCTGCGGTATTCCTTGCCAAATTTGCTCCTACTGTCGGACTACGTCATCAACATTCCCTACAAGATGCAGTCGCCTTCCCATCATATCCCAGACATGCTCGATGGGAGAGAGATCTGGTGATCTGGCTGGCCAAGGAAGTGTTTGACAAGCTCGAAGACAGTTCATTGCAACACGTCCCGTATATGGTCTGGCATTGTCTTGCTTAAGGGCTTCCGAGACACAAAAATCGTCAAATTTTCGAATTTTTTTTTTATTATTTTAAGAAATTCTCTATGTTTTTTTGCTTAAAATGACGTCTAAATCATGTTTCTATCTTAATTAGAACTAGAGATATAATAATTTTTGTAGTGCGTTGTTTTGAAAATCTAACACTCTTGACAGTTGTTGTCATGGCAACGACATCTGTCTTTAAAACTTTAAGTGCGTTTTTCTCCATGATACTTTTTTCAAGATTTCCTGTATTCAAATTGCTATAAGTCGAAAACCAATAAAGTTTAAGGGTTGAAATTTGGAATATATATTTTTCAAACATTATACTTTAATTTTGATTCAGCAAATTTGAAACAAATATTTACTTTTAAAAATATGACTTTAAAAAAAAAATACCTTAAAATTTTCAAAAATTTTCATTCAAATATTTTTTATTTTTTGTTAAATTAATATTTTTTAAATTGCTGAATCAAAATTAAAGTTTATAAATTTGTGAATAATTTACTGCAAGAATTTTGAAAATGGACCAAGAATATTTTGAGCCTTAGCAATTTAAAATGACCCCTCTTTTTTTCAAAAAATTTTAATTTAAAATTAAAAAAAAAACTTTTGGAAAAATTTTGTGTTGTGATTTTGTTTATTAGTTAGATGGGTAATCAGTACAAAAAAATACTAAATTCTAAATTAATTAATAAAATTTTTTTTCTTATGTGTCCCGTACCCCCTTAAAAATAAGCACAGGGTACTGCGAACGGAACGGTAGCAAAACAGGTCTCAGAATGTCGTCAACGTACCGCTGTGCAGTAAGTGTACCTCTAATGACGACCAAAGGGGTCCGGCTATCAAGGGAAATGGCACCCCAGACCATAACTCCTTGTTGAGGGCCCGTGTGGCGTGCAATAGTGAAAGCAGGATCGGCATGCTGCCCTGGCCGTCTCCAGACCCGTCTTCGATGATCGTCAAGACACAGTTGGAAGCGGGATTCGTCGCTAAAGACTATACGTCCCCAGTCAGCATCACTCCAGCCTGATCGAGCCAAGCACCACTGTAATCTGGCTCGATAGTGTGCAGGCGTGAGTGGCAGGTGGCGTAACGGTCGGTACGAGCTTAGATTTCGCTCTCTCAGCCGTTTGTGAATGGTCATGGTGGATACTCGTGTGTGGGTCGCACGACTGATGGTTGATAGCGATGAATCAGGCGCTGTGACAGCTGATCTGACAATCACTCTGTCCTCGCGATCTGTTGTGGCCCTACGTCGACAGCTACCATCATGACGCTGAAACCTGCCATTGTCCACCCACTCTTGCCAGGATCTTCTAATAGCCGCATCGCTTCAACTCACATGACGAGCGATGCTCCAATTTGCCCAACCTGCCTCTTTCAATCCAATACGACCTCTTTCAAACTCTGAAAGTTGCTCGTAATGAGCTCGAATCCTGCGGCGAGACATTTTTTCAGTCGTTGAAAGGAATCCTAAATCGCAATGCAGCAGAAATTTTTAACAACAGTTCAAGAACAACTCCTTATATACATCTGCTGGATGCGCAGTTCCGATGCGCTGGAGATCGCACTATTCATTCATTGGACACCAAATTTTAATCATTTGTATATTTGGTCAAAACATTTTTGCATACGAAATTTCAAAGCAATCGGATGATTCCTTCTTGGTAAGACGATTTTTTTGTGATAGAGTGTAGAATCTTAACGGTAATCAGCAAGCCTCCTTTGGAAAAACATACGTATTAAAAATCAATTTTACCTGGTGTTCAAGGTAGCACAGAATACATTCGTATTGATAACACAAATTACAGAAAAATATCTATCGTCGCGAATCTCAATAATATTTTGCTCCACTTCGCAAACGTAACAGAGAGCTAAATAGGAGGGAATATATCGGATTTCAAATTTACAATGATTTCAGTTAACTACGTCGAGCGATTTCGCCGAATTCGATCGCTCAGGATGTTCTCGTTAGTTTAAAACTGACCACCAAGTTCCCTGTCATGAAGAATGGTAAGGGCAGAGCATCAGAAAAGCTGTTCTGTGGTGTCTGGTTGTATCTGCTCCACCAATAAGGAGTTACAGCTTGTGGGAACAGCTGGTGAAGACACAGTTGTAAAATCGGTACAACTACACTCTATGTTTATGAGTGATGGCAACGTTTTAGCGAATTTTTTGGCGCACTTCTAGTAGCGAGTTACGATAAATTAAGGCAAACCATCTGTCGTTACGGTTGTTGCGATTTTCATGGCAACCTTCGCAAACGGAAACGTTCAATATTCATTTTAAATATTCTAGAAAGTTCTTCCAAAATCCGTTAAAGTCGTTTGATTTCATTGGTTCATTTGAAATTTTTTCTTTCCTCCCATTGGTTATTTTGTTTTTAAAATATTCTTTGATTGCACTGGTCCTTTTAAATCTTTTTCTTTGATATCATTGGTCCATTTATTTTGTATTTCGACAGTTGTCGAATTTTTATTTTATCATAGTAGTTTTCACGAAAGGACAAAGAGTTTTTTTTTGACCATTTGCATTTTCATTATTTTTTTTTCACGTAAGAGTTCTGACGTTATCAGGTTGTATTATTTCTTGTTTTTTCTTTAAAAATCTTTTTGTTTTTCAACATGCCTACTGCATCTAGTGTAATTTATGTTTCAGGGTTTTCTTACCCAACAAATGCAGTTTAGTTTTTCTGCTGGTTCACAATTGTGTTTTGAAATATGTTCAAGCATATTACTTTGAGTGAAATGATTTGAAAAATATTCTTTTCAAAACGTTCTCAAGTGTGTTTTCAAGCTATTTTTCAGAACAAAAATATCTTTAAAAAAATTATTGGCAACATTAGAATTGTGTCAAAAAAAATCGCCAATGCCGTTGCCACCGCTCATAAACGTAGACCGAAACTGTACCGTAAAATCATTTAACAATTTTATAAATTGATTAGTATGATTGATCCATTTGGAATTTTGACAGCTGATTTATTTTATTTTAAGGGTAATAATATAGAAATTTAGGACTTTTATGAAATATTAGATTTTTGATTTATAATTTATCCGCATTTTTAAATTGTGCTCCTATTAAAGATGTTAGTGCAAGTCATGGTTATTTTTTAAGTACAGAAATAGGATACACACTGTATATTATGCAAAACAAAGAGTATATTGTTTTGTAATTCAGGATACATTGGATTTGCTTCGATTCATCGCATTAGCTGATATCGATTCCACGCTAAGAGTGTACAATCGACAAGTCATACTTTCGGAAAAGAGAAAGTATTTCGAAAGTTTCGCTCGTTTCCACGCATTTCTAGGGCGGGTTGACGAACTGAATGTACTCGTAAAGAATTTTAATCGGCTCATATATTTAAAATATTTTTAGGAATTCTCAATCAAAAAGTAATTTTAGTTTTCAATTAATTGGTAATTTTAACTAGTACTTGTGATAGCTGTAAAAGTAAATAAAGTTTAAAATTTCAATTTCATCGGTTTTCATAATTTTTATTTTTATTTTCTGAAAATGAAAATCGAAAAGAATTAGTAATATATTGTTAATATTAGGCCAATCCATTTGAAATTTTGCACATCATCCACATAACCAATCCTCCATGCTACGTAATAATAATGTAAAAAGGGGCAATTCACTGTTGAGTAAAAAAAACAATCACTCACATATATTAGTCATGAAAACGAGTTGTATTTATTCCAATATTCTATTCGTTAACTAAAAAGGCTTTTTGAACTTAAAATACCTTCACATTAACAAGCTTATCTGAAATATATCGGTGTGTCTAAATTTTCTCCATACAAAAAGAGGTAATCACAAGCCGTCATGTAAAATATCGTTGTCAAAAGTGTGAAACCACATAAAGTCGAATAAATTCGATTTAGTGTTCCGTAAACATTCTCATTAAAATCATTCTTCCTTCTATATAGTATATCGAAAAAACTAAAAATTGACTAGACAGATGGAGATGATTTTACTCTGCATGTTTAACGGAACAACCCGAAGTCAAAACCACGTAAGGCGAAAAGATTTTATTTGGGGTTTGTTCCGAAAACACGCGCAGTAAAATCATCCTTTCAACTAGATAGAATATTTTATATACTATCTAGTTGAAAAAATTAAAAATTGACAAGGTAGATGCAGTTGATTTTGTTACGAATGCTTACAGAACAACCCGAAATCAAAACCACATCTTAGATTACAACTGGTTTCACACTATTACCGACGTTATCTCAATATAATCAGACATATACCAAACGTGTTTAAGTGTTATTACAAGACTTAAACAGCAAAGGCACTTGTGAAATAGTTGCACTACTACCATTAATTTTTAAAAACAGCCTATTTTAAAACGCTATTTTAGTAGCAAATTTAGTTGCTCAGATATGTGTGTGAAACAGACTTTGATAAACCCAAAGAAATTTAAAATTTAAAACTAGAGAACTAAATATTTTCATAATAAAGGCTTTTACGACGGTCTAGCAAACACAGATTTTCAAAAGAAGTCGCTAAACTTTTGAAAATGGGAAATTTTAAGACTATTTGGCGTAAAGAGATACACTTCGTCGCCAAGTTCGAAAAATACTAGCAAAAAAGTCACTTATTGTAGACCGTCGTTGTGTCCAAGAATAGAGTCCTGATTAACCACCTACCAACCACAATTGCCTAAGTATTTCAATAGTGTCCAAACATG
This sequence comes from Metellina segmentata, assembly GCA_947359465.1. Lineage (NCBI taxonomy): Eukaryota > Metazoa > Arthropoda > Arachnida > Araneae > Tetragnathidae > Metellina > Metellina segmentata. The sequence goes on along the minus strand of OX375877.1, from coordinate 38,843,195 downwards.
TGTCTGGTATTTATCAATTCCTCAGGTGTCGTGAAATCAATGTGGGAGCTTTCCACATACTCAAACACTATCAGTACAGAGACAGCAGTAATCAAAGGGACACCTGAGGCATCCCACTCACTTGGTTTCTGCTGAAGTAGCAGGAATATTGCTGAGTCGCGCATCACATTGTGGGAATGTGTGCAACATTTCTAACAAGTCGAACATTTCTAACCACCGAGGAATGCGGTGGGTTGAATTCATTGAACGGCATGAGCACTTACGTTTTCCGTTGGAATACAATGTGCTACTAATTAATGGAATATCCAAGATTCCTCGGACGTGAATATCTGATTCAAATGGCATAGAGTCCACTACTTGAGTTTATGTCTGTAATAGTTTATGAATTGCAAGCGAAACTGGTGTAACAGCTTAGCTTATGTGAATAAATATCGCAATAACTTGAGCAATGATTATAAACTGTATACATAATTATCTTACGTGGCACGCAAAAAAGACGTTATTTCTTAACGCGTTTTGGCATTATTGTACAGTTGTTTTGTTTACCACAAAGCCTCGCCCATCAATTTAATTTATAACGTTATCGGATGACATTTTATTGGAAAAAATGAATTTTAGTTGAAGTTGTTGCAGTGTATAATAAAAATCAAAGAAAGCAGGAAATCTTTTCAGGGCCAACAATTATAGTTCAACAAGACGCTTCCACTGCAACTTTCGGCAGCAAACGCAATGAAAAAGTGTGGGTGGTTCGAGTGCTGGGGAAATGTACACACAAACAACATGCTGGGTATTCAATTTCCAAATCAGCGCTTACATTTCGAGTGAAAATTTGCTCAAAGTTTTCATTTGAATTCTAATTTCAGAGTACTGTATATATATATTTGCTATAATACAGCAAATTTAGGTTTGAAAAACATTTTTTTGGAATATTATATTTTATAAGCAATTCCTTCTGCTAGGACACATGTCTTCATTGATGCGAGCGAAGTGAGCATAGGTTCGTGCAGATAACCAATGAGGATTGCAAAGCAATACTCTGGGGGTTGGCGAGCGTTAGTGAGCAGGAGGCGGGCCCCCTAGTAATAATGTAAATGGGGAGACAGTTGTACCTAAGGTTCTAGTTAGTTAAATAAAACCAAGAGTTAATTCATTTTTTGGTATTGTTCACCCAACTTTAGCACTGCCATATTGGCTATCGAATTCGAAATGGCTGTTGTACCAAGGGACACTGTTGTCCTCAGGTAAAACAGCGGATCATCAATGATCTGTTTCCAAGCTACTTTGCAATTTTCAGAATGCCATATAATTCATATGTAAAGTGATTTGGTATGTGCTTATATAAAACATTTTCCGATAAAATTATAACTCCCGTCTATTTTACCAGTTTTCTGTTAGGATAAGGTTTTTCACATTTATTGATGCACTAAAAAGTGACATGATAAGAAAAATACTTGTTACTTCTCTGCGATTTATTGTGATGTCTGACATTATTGTAACCATGAAAAGAAATTTCACTGAGCTATGATTTTGCTTTAAAATTTCAGTCTGAAGCTTATAAGTAAAATCTAAGCCTTTTGATATTATTTGTGCATAAGCACTTAATATTTTGATATTTTTGTAAATAATCTTAATTTTTGGAGAGTATTATTATTTTTAACTGTCCACTATAGTTGTTCAATAAAATTTTAAGTTGAAAAAGTGTTTAAAAGTTTTTTTTCTACACTTTCTGGGCTTGTACTCTCGTACAACACCCCCTGTCCCTAGGTATGGAGGGAGTGTCGTACCAAGGGACAATAGAAGAGGTTTAAAATTTTACACTTTTCGTATTGATAGAAACGAAAGTAGCCACCACTAAAATACGAAATAGGTAGCAAAATACCTCTAGTTCAACATGGGTAGCAGCAAATCCCTCTAATTTTGAGAGAAAAAATTATAAAATTCAAAATAAAATTTTGTATACCTCACCTTCTTTTATAATGGCTGTCATTTTAAAGTCCTAGTGACTGAAAATGCTCACTAAAATACATTTGTAACCTAAAAAAAATGTCCTAAGAGGTAAAATTTATGTAAAGCTTTTAGTAAATGAAGAAATGTTCTAGCCAAAACATGTTCTGACAGGTAATATTATTGTAGATGTTTTTAAAAAGAGGAAGGACTGAAACAATAGTCCCTCTTCTCGCGATTGTCTCGATGAGCATTATCATAGCGTCAAACTTTAAACTTAGTCAAAACTGATCGGATCCTTAAGGACAAGATATCTCCTCATTAGATGAAAAAGACCAGATCTTGATCATCATAAAAAAATTGATAGTATATTGATGACGAGATATCTCGTCTTTAGCAAAATCGGGCAGATCTTGATGACGATATATCTCGTCATGAGCAAAATTGGGCAGATCTGCAAAATGTACAAGATATCTCGGCAAAACCACTTAGAGAGTTAATAATTTCAACATCCCTTACACAATGAAAAATTACACATAAAAGAACAATGTAACATTTTATATTTTGGTATCACTTTAAACTTGTGGACAGTTTGGTAGTGAACTAGCAAACTGTCCACACAACAAAGAATACTTTTCATACACATTTCACATTTAATAACAATTAAGGTTTAAAATTTAATTTGTTACTTTCTCTAACAAAAACATTTAATTCAATGTATTTAATTGTATGGTCAACATAAAGTTCTTAGTTCATAAAACCAGATTTGCAAAGAAGAAAACACGAATGCATTTTTGCAATAGATTTTCTATGGTTTAGCTGTAAAGTCTTAAACTCTGTAAAGCTGTCTTTATGGAGTCCACTAGAGCAAGCTTTATCTTTCCTGGTGGTAACCTGGGCGAGATATCTCGTCCTCAGTAAAAAAACGACCAGATTGTGAAGTCGTCACATGAAATCGACAGGATCCTGTACACAAAATACGCAGTCCAGTCACATTAATGTGACCACCTGTCAAAAGCCAGAATAACCACCTTTGGCGGAGCGGACCGCTGCTAGACGAGCAGAAAGAGAGTCAATTAGGTTTCTGAAGGTGTTCACTGGGATGTTTAGCCATGTAGACTCCAGTGCCGTGGCCAGCTGCGCTAGATTACCTTCCTCCTCCAGCCTGGATCCTTCCGGCAATTGTTGCAGGGTGTTTGCTTTCAAACGTTTCACGCCGTATACGCCAACTCCCATCTGTCCGATGGAGCATAAAACGTGATTCATCGGGAAAATCCACTTGTCGCCACTCTGTGGACGTCCAGTTGCGGTACTGGCGTGCACATTCCAGCCTTCGTCGCCGATGAACAGCAGTCAGCATAGGTGCATTAACCAGACGTCTGCTGCGGAGACCCATGCGCAGCAACGTTCGCTGAATTGTTGTTGAGGATACACTCTTGGTAGCCCCTTGGTTCATCTGGGCGGTCAGTTGCTCAACAGTTGCACTTCTATTCGCCCGAAAGCATCTCCGTAGCCTTCGTTCGCCTCTGTCATCTATAGCCAGTGGTGCACCACATGTGCCACGCCGCTGATTTTGGATAGTGCCATTTTGCCGTGCACGGTATACTTTTACCACGGAGCCACGCGAACAGTTCACAAAATCAGCCGTTTCCGAAATGCTTCCGCCCTTGGCCCGAAAGCCAATATTCATGCACTTTTGGACGTCGGATAAATCGCTACGTTTCTGCATTACGCCAACGATTGAAATGCTTTTCGATGCCCTAGGACATCCTTTATATACACTCCACTGCAGGTGGCTCCACAATGTGCTGCCACCTGCCTTTTGTAATTGGTTATTTCACGTTGACGTCGAAAGAAGGTGGTGGTCACATTAATGTGACTGGACTGTGTACTTCGCCCTTCGCAAAATAAGATTAATTAAATATATTCAATTAAATGTTTGTGTTAGTTAAAGTAAAAAGTTGAATTTCAAACCGTAATTGTTAGTGAATATAAGTTGTGTATGAAACATATATATATATATATATATTTTTTGTTTTGAGCCAGTTTGGTAATACTCTACCAAACTGTCCACACTGGTAAAGTGTTACCAAAATGTAAAGTGAGTGTTCTTTTATTTGTAATTTTTAATCGTTTAAGGGATGTTGAAATTATTAACCCTCAAAGTGGTTTTGCCGAGATATCTTGTACATCAAGATCTGCTCAATTTTGGAATTTGGTCGAAATATTTGGATTAAGTAAACTGCTTCATTTTGATTAATCTCTTACAATTTCACCCATGGATGAAAATTGAGATTTCAGAAAAATTAATCCCAAAATAATATTTTCTTAAAAATACAAAAATATCCAGAACAATAAGCTTTGAAAAAACCAAAATAAACCTGAAAAATGCCCTTTTGAGTAAAAAACATTAAATACATGGAAATGCCAAAATAAAAGTGTTACATTAGTTTAATAAAAGTTAAACTAAGCCCAAATAAAAGTTTACATTAGGTAAAAGTGTTAGTTTAGATTCTTTTGAAATACGTCTACACTCGAATGGTGCAATCAGTCAAATTTTAAGTCGTTCTAAAAACATGAACGAGAAATCATGAGAATCGTAGTCATACCGATTCCGATAGATTGGCTGCTTTACTAATCAACATTACCGTAGAGCTAAAACTTCGCTTCCCAATAATAAAACTATCACTTTCAGAAGTGACACACCAAAGAGCATGTAAAAGAGTAGCATCAGTACCATAACTTTTTATAAATAGTAGCAAAAACTTCTTTAAAACGCTGTTTAAAAGAAATTGTAGTTGCCCAAATACAAAATGAATCGGGCTCGAGCACAAAATGTGCTTATAAAGCACGAAACAGACGTTGAAGACCAATAATTTTAAATTTCAAAAATATAAACCTAAATACTTTCTGAATAAAAGTTTTCATGACAATTTGGCAACCACAGATAAGGTAACACCGTAATGCACCATACTAGAGTACTTGGATAACACGAATAAATATTTTCATTTTGTTTGTTTTCTCGGAAAACTCCCTCAAATCCCACTTGCCCCGTTTTCTGTTAAATCATTTTGATTTTTCCTCGGCACTATCAAAATTAGATTTGACTGCCAAATTTAATTGAACAGTGCACCTCAGCAATCCTTTCGAAACAGATGCGTGCAGCTTAATTTATTTCTACTTAGCATTTTCAATAAACAGGAGCGCTGTTGATGTAAATTTAAGTATAACATAATCTGAATACAGTAAAGTAGGCGACCCATGTGGTATATCTATATAAATAAGAATGGAGTGTTTCTTTGTACATTCAATATTTTCGACCCATTTCAAGTTTTCTATCCGTTTTGGACCCTTCTGATGCCAAATCCGCCTTTTTCTCGTTTGGTGTCTGTCTGTCTGTCTGTCCGTCTGTCTGTCTGTCTGTCTGTATGTTGTGCCCTATACACGTCCACGCGGTGTAAGATATTTTCATGAAAATTTGCATACAGTGAGTACTTATCTTCATTTAGTGAGTGGCATTGGTTGCGAAAGTCTGTCTGTCCGTCTTTCTGTTGTATGCTCGATTTTGTGTTTGTGTGTTTGTGTAGACATCACATGAATTGTATTCCAGATATTTGATTGCATGTTAATTTATTTTATACACTATCTATTAGTTTAGTGAATGCAATATTAAACATATCTTTATTGTTATATTTAGTTGAGTTTCATGCTAAAACACCTGAGTAAGTATACTTAAATCAACCATAATTTGGTAGTTTTGGAAAAATTGGAATGTCTATTGAATATTGCGATTACTTCAATAGCTTTACCAGTACTGCTGAAAAAGTAATTATTCTTCAAAAAATTATTTTTTTTATGGAATTTCATCTCTGATACTTCATTTATTTCGAGTCTTATTTTTATTCTTTGCGCAATGAAAACGATTTCTGAATATTAGGGACAGACGATATTTTTCAATCAAACGAGAATGAACAAGATCGCGCGAGCAGTGATATTTTTTCTGGTTCTTTCGCTCTGAATTAATTTTACATTTCTAAATTTTGTACACTTTTAGTTGTAAGTTTTGGCAATTGTGCGAGATCAAGAGATAAAATTGAATCACAAATTAATATCTTTAGAACAATTTTTTGTTACATCTTTTATTTTGTTTTACTTCGCAGTTTCCTGTTTTAAATATTTATTATTTTAATAAATGTGTTTTCCTTCTCATCACACGCAACAGCACCACGAAGTATTAGACTTAAAAATGTTAAGTAAGTCAGTATAAATTTTCAGTAAATTTTAAGTGTAGTTATGCCATTATTGAAAGAATAATGCCGTTATTTAAAGAATAATGCCGTTATTTAAAGAATAATGCATTTATTTAAAGAATAATGCCGTTATTTAAAGAATAATGCAGTTATTTAAAGAATAATGCCGTTATTTAAAGAATAATGAAGTTATTGAAAGAATAATAATGTTTATTAATCCAAACTGGAACTTTTTCCAGTATTAAAAAATTCGTTGTAATAATGACAGGAGAAGATTGCAAAATTTCACAATGTCGCATACCGGAGGCAAGAGTGCCACAAGTAAAAAAATATTGTTTTGTTGACTATGAGAGCGAGAGCACTCGCCGTAAATCGTAATTTTAATTAATTGAGTTGAACATGAAAATAACTTATTCAAACCGAGTATGGTCGGGTATTTTGCTAGTATAAAGATAAGTTTAATTAAATACTTATCATAGGCTTATAATTGTATAGTACAAATATCAGGTAGATTTCAGTTTTCAAAAACACTATCCTCTAGATTTGGGGCTTCACGGATAGTAGACCAATACTTGGTCATTTTGCTCTTGACCGATCTAATAAGCCACTGTGTATCAAATGAGGATCGAAGAGAGAGAGAAGCCAAACCTAAAGTCAAACCGTATTGGCATTTGTAAAATTACATCTATATAAATAAGAATGGAGTGTTTGTTTGTACATTCAATATTTTCGACCCATTTCAAGTTTTCTATCTGTTTTGGACCCTTCTCATGCCGAATCCGCCCTTTTCTCGTTTGGTGTCTGTCTGTCTGTCTGTATGTTGTGCCCTATACACGTCCACGCGGTTTAAGATATTTTCATGGAAATTTGCATACAGTGAGTACTTATCTTCATTTAGTGAATGGAATTGGTTGCGAAAGTCTGTCTGTCCGTCTTTCTGTTCTATGCTCGATTTTGTGTTTGTGTGTTTGTGTAGGCATCACATGAATTGTATTTCAGATATTTGATTGCAGTGTATTTTATGTTATACATTATTTATTAGTTTAGTGAATGCAATATTAAACATTTCTTTATTGTTATATTTAGATGAGTTTCATGCTAAAACACCTGAGTAAGTATACTTAAATCAGCCATAATTTGGTAGTTTTGGAAAAATTGGAATGTCTATTGAATATTACGATTACTTCGATTGTTTTACCAGTACTGCTGAAAAAGTAATTATTCTTCAAAAAATTATATTTTTTAATGGAATTTCAGCTTTGATACTTTATTTATATCGAGTCTTATTTTTGTTCTTAGCGCAATGAAAACGATTTCGGAATATTTGAGACAGACGATATTTTTCAACGAAACGAGAATGAACAAGATTGCGTGAGCAGTGATATTTTCTTTTTTTTTTCGCTCTGAATTAATTTCACATTTCTAAATTTTGTGCACTTTTAGTTGTAAATTGTGGCAACTGTGCGAGATCAAGAGATAAAAATGAATCACAAATTAATATCTTTAAAACAATGTTTCCGACATCTTTTATTTTGTTCTATTTCACTGTTTTCTGTTTTAAATATTTATTATTTTAATAAATGTGTTTTCCTTCTCATCACACCCAACAGCACCACAAAGTATTAGACTTAAAAATGTTAGGTAAGTCAGTATAAATTTTCAGTAAATTTTAAGTGTAGTTATGCCGTTATTTAAAGAATAATGCCGTTATTGAAAGAATAATAATGTTTAAAAATCCAAACTAGAACTTTTTCCAACATTAAAAAATTCGTTGTAGTAATGACAGGTAATGGTAATTTTAGTTAACGTCGTACTAGAGCAACACAACGGGCTATTGACGACGGTCCGGGATCAGTCCCTTAAGGGAAAGATCCGAGGACAACACCTCGTAATTTTGAACCACGGTCAGATCACGAGGCAACACATGAGCTGGCACCCCACTCTCCAAACTTCCACGCCAACCCAACGTGAGGACTTTCGGCCACGACAGATTTAAGGTGCACCAGCCGCCTCTACACCATACGTTTACAAACATCCATGCCCGAACCCGGATTCGAACCAGGAATCTTCCGATCTAGAGGCGTAGTAATGACAGGAGAAGATTGCTAAATTTCACAATGTCGCATACCGGAGTCAAGAGTGCCACAAGTAAAAAAATATTGTTTTGTTGACTATGAGTACGAGAGCACTCGCCGTAAATCGTAATTTTAATTAATTGAGTTGAACATGAAAAGAACTTAAGAAAGGTAATTCCAAATCTTCCTATAAATCGTCTTTTATAGTAGTAACCTTAGTATCACCTTTCGTCATTTTGTAGCTTTGTCATACAGCAATTGTTGTGAAATGTATTACATGAATGGATATGCATGTGTAGGATTTGTGTCCAAAGTAAGTTGTAGAAAATATAAAGATGGCGAAAGGTGTTAAAATAAATTTTTATTCTACAAAAAAACGTAAGTCATTATATATTTTGATTATCTCTTCAATCTAGAGTAAACGAATTCAAACCGAGTAAGGTCGGGTATTTTGCTAGTTTATAATATAAAGTCTGTTGCTAATAGCTATTAATAATAAAAGAGTTGAGGCATATTTCCTTCCTCTTATGAGAACGATTTTCAAGTCTACGAATACTACTAAGAATTCATGAAAATTGATCCGGTATCGACCTTTTTAATGTTTCAAATATTTTTAAATTCCATAGCTTTCAAACCATTCCAAGGTCTCATACAAATTCGGAATATTTAATTATTTCAAAAATTTTGGAATATAAGTTACAAAGATTTTCGGATTTTTTTAAACATATACACATGCTTCAAAAATTTCAAAAATTCAATTTCGGATTTGAGGTTTTGCAAACGATAACTCAACAATTAATGGATCTATTATAATTATTTTTGTATCATTCTTAATCTATACTAGCAAAATACCCGACCTTACTCGGTTTGAATTGGTTTACTCTAGATTGAAGAGATAATCAAAATATATAATGACTTACGTTTTTTGTAGAATAAAAATTTATTTTAACATCTTTCGCCATCTTTATATTTTCTACAACTTACTTTGGACACAAATCCTACACATGCATATCCATTCATGTAATACATTTCACTTACATCGCACAATTGCTGTATGACAAAGCTACAAAATGACGAAAGGTGATACTAAGGTTACTACTATAAAAGACGATTTATAGGAAGATTTGGAATTCCCTTTCTTAAGTTCTTTTCATGTTCAACTCAATTAATTAAAATTACGATTTACGGCGAGTGCTCTCGCACTCATAGTCAACGAAACAATATTTTTTTACTTGTGGCACTCTTGCCTCCGGTATGCGACATTGTGAAATTTTGCAATCTTCTCCTGTCATTATTACAACGAATTTTTTAATGTTGGAAAAAGTTCTAGTTTGGATTTTTAAACATTATTATTCTTTCAATAACGGCATTATTCTTTAAATAACGGAATTATTCTTTCAATAATGGCATAACTACACTTAAAATTTACTGAAAATTTATACTGACTTACCTAACATTTTAAAGTCTAATACTTTGTGGTGCTGTTGCGTGTGATGAGAAGGAAACACATTTATTAAAATAATAAATATTAAAAACAGGAAACAGCAAAGTAAAACAAAATAAAAGATGTCGCAAAAAATTGTTCTAAAGATATTAATTTGTGATTCAATTTTATCTCTTGATCCCGCACAGTTGCCACAACTTACAACTAAAAGTGCACAAAATTTAGAAATGTGAAATTAATTCAGAGCGAAAGAATCTGAAAAAATATCACTGCTCGCGCGATCTTGTTCATTCTCGTTTGATTGAAAAATATCGTCTGTCCCAAATATTCTGAAATCGTTTTCATTGCGCAAAGAATAAAATTAAGACTCGAAATAAATGAAGTATCAGAGATGAAATTCCATAAAAAAATAATAATTTTTTGAAGAATAATTACTTTTTCAGCAGTGCTGGTAAAGCAATCGAAGTAATCGTAATATTCAATAGACATTCCAATTTTTCCAAAACTACCAAATTATGGTTGGTTTAAGTATACTTACTCAGGTGTTTTAGCATGAAACTCAACTAAATATAACAATAAAGAAATGTTTAATATTGCATTTACTAAACTAATAGATAAAGTATAAAATAAAATAAAATTCAATCAAATATCTGGAATACAATTCATGTGATTTCTACACAAACACACAAACACAAAATCGAGCATAGAACAGAAAGACGGACAGACAGACTTTCGCAACCAATGCCACTCACTAAATGAAGATAAGTACTCATTGTATGCAAATTTTCATGAAAATATCTTAAACCGCGTGGACGTGTATAGGGCACAACATACAGACAGACAGACAGACAGACAGACAGACAGACAGACAGACAGACGGACAGACAGACAGACAGACACCAAACGAGAAAAAGGCGGATTCGGCATCAGAAGGGTCCAAAACGGATAGAAAACTTGAAATGGGTCGAAAATATTGAATGTACAAACAAACACTCCATTCTTATTTATATAGATAACACAGTGCATGTTTTTACTCTCAATCAGTTTTTAGTTTAAAATAAATTTTAAATTCTAAATTCCTGGAAAAAATATTTTTTGTATTCTACTTGAATGGGAAAAAATTATAAAAATACTCTTTACCCTATCAACTTAATTGAGAGTAAAACATACAAAATAATATTAGAAATGATTTCCAACAAGTATAGTCTTTCTGAACAAATTACAATTTGAGAATGACAAATTTGAATTCAATATCACTGTTAAGAAATGCTAATTAAGTAATCATATTTAAATTAAGCACCTAATAGATTATTAGTTTCATCTGATTTTTTTTTCACCCTGAAATGATTTTAAATATAAACCAAATATTAATCTTAAACCAAAAATATTTTTTAAACCAAAATTGAAAAAAAAACAAAAAACAAAAAAACAGACGGAAAATGGAGCTTTTACTTTCTGTTACTCAAGTGCTCTTGTATTATAGATTTTGGGGTTGCACACTTATACAGTATTTTACTATTGTTATAATAGTGGAACGAGTTTCTTGTACTCAAGTTATTATCAGGAAAACAAACAAATAAGACAAGCCTGTCTGTTAAATTTTGCATCCGCAACCCAATTGCTCTTCCATGACACACATAGGGGTTATTGTAAAATAAAGCTTATCACCTTTTGGCGAAATTTGGCGCTTAAGCTAACCGAGTTTGACCACGCAATTATTTTACATCATCTCGGAATTCATTCTTTGCAATATTTATTATTTTTATTTGCGACGTGCTGAAATAGTATTGCAGAAACAAGCCAAGATGAGAATACGTACAAGAAACACTAACGTCTCCTACATTTAGCTTGACAGAAAATGCCATCATATAACACTTTTGTCATGTCCAAAGAAGAGAGGGATTACCATAGTAATTTTTATACGCAGAAAGAGTAAATTAAAGAGAATAAAAGGAAGAAAATAAGGTTCAGAAGATAAAAATTTCAGAACTCTAGAAATGTAACAACCCCGAGTTAAAAGTTCTTTCACTTGTGATTGCCCAAGGTGGTTTGATCACCTGATGAGTTCTAAATGTTTTTCAAAGCACACATACAATCGATTACTCAAACATGTCTAGCAAGAGCCATAAAAACATTCTCTAAACTAGAAAATTCCTTCTTCATTTTAGCAAAGAAGTCAGAAAAACGCTCAACTCAACAAAATTATATTTCGCTACTGCAGCCAGCATTTCCTTCTTTTGCCTTTACATACATTAACCGAGATGTTTTGATTTATCATCAGCTCTCAGGAACGCAAGTGAAGTATCTCACCATCAGCCATTTTTTAACGGTTAAACACGGTTATTTTAAGTTTCTTCTTTTCGTACCCCGCAGACAATTACATTTGTTAAAGAAATGACATTACTAGCATTTTGTTTATTTAACGAAAATTTTTCTAGTGAACTTTCGAGAGACCTTTTCCTTACAGGTAAGGTATTTCGGTATTGCGAGTAATAAGTTTTCTTAGAATAATACTAAAATTTATTTGGTATGAGAAGGTGGCGTGAAAAAACATACCTAGTCCTCGAAAAATGTTAATTTAATATTCGTTTATTTAATGGAGGTTTTGTGTCTAATGTGTTTCCTTGACATCAAGGTTGTCAAACACTTAAAAAATAATATGTCACAAAACTTCAACTTTGAATGATTGTAAGAGAAAGGTAAACGTACTTATGCAATTACTAGAAACTGAACAAAAAAAAAACTTGAAAAAATTAAAAAAACATTAAGTTTTTGTAAAGATAAAAACTTTATTGTGCAAGATTATCTAGATATCTCCTTGCAATATATGGTTTTGTATGTTAATTGCACCCAAGTGTACTGTAACGTTATTTCAAGGATATAGTTATGCATTTCTTATTATTTCCTTAGATATAAACTCTATACATAAACGGAATAAGATTAAAAAAAAACGAAATTATTTCAAGCAAGTCATATTCCACTTACTTGGAATAATATGTCTCTTAATAATGACTTAATACATCTATTTAATATTTATAAGAGAAAAATAATATGTAAACACAAAACATTTGCATACGACAAACCATGAATTTCTTATGATTGGGAAATTTTCTCTCAAAACCTCTCGCATAACACACTATCTACAAACAAATAAGTGGACACCCCTGCAATCGACTATGTTTCTCATGGTAGGGCACGGGACCCTTGGTCGCAATTCCAGGTACACTCAATTCCGAGACATACTGCACCAATTTTGATGACTATACCCTTCCCACGTTGTGGCGGTTTTACGGGGTGGACCCATGTTACTTTCAGGATGACAATGCCACCTGTTATGTTGTGATGTCCTACATGGCCTGGTATGATGACAATGGACTACCAGCGTCGACTGAAAGGGCACACACACCGACAACACGTGCCGTATGCGTTCCAGGCATTACCTCGTTGAAAAGTGTATGGGTGCCGCAAAAGGAACGGTTACACAACCAGTGGTAGAATGTCGTCTACGTACTCCTGTGCTGTACGTGTGCCAGAAACGACTACCAAAGAGGTCCGCCTATCTAAGGAGATGGCACTCCAGACCATAATGCCCTGTTGTGGCCATGTGTGGCAAGCGATAGTAAGGGCAGAATCTCCACGCTGCCCTGGACGTCTCCATACGTGTCTACGGTTGTCGTCAGGACACAATTGGAAACGGGACTCGTCACTAAAGACTATACATTCTCAGTCATCGGTGTTCCAAGTTGATCGAGCTCGGCACCCCTGTAATACAGCATCTTCTTGGTGCGTCGATATTTGTTGTTATAGCGTATACATTAAACAGCCAAAACATTAAGACCACCTACTCAATAACGGGTTGCGCCTTCCTTGGCCTGTAAAACAGCTGCAACTCGCCTGGGCATAGATGCCACAAGTTATTGGTACATGACTGGAGGCTGGTTGCACCAAATGCCTAAGCAGCGGTCACACAAAGTCGATATATTCGGCCATGGTGGTGTTTGAGCTCTGATATGTCGCTACATGACACTCCAAATGTGCTCTATCGCATTAAGATCTGGCGAGTTAGGTGGCCAGTACATTAAGTGGAATTCATCAGTATGCTCCTCTAACCATTCCAACACAAACCGAGCTTTATGACATGAGGCGTTATCCTGCTGGAAGATTCCGTTTCCAGTTGGGAAGACAGATGTCATGTAAGGGTGTAACTGATCCGCAATGATGTTATGATAGTTCGCAGCGTTCATGGTCTAATCTATCACACCTACGGGTCCCAGAGTCGCCAATTAGAACGTCCCCCAAACCATAATACCACTACCATCAGCCTGCGTATTACCTGCTGTACAAGAGGGTAGCAACTTTTCCCCTGGCAGGCTGCGTACCCTGACACGACCATCGACGTGATGAATGAGAAATCGTGATTTATCTGACCAGGCAACTCTCTTTCATTCGTCCATGGTTTAGTCTCAATGTTCTAGGTCCCACTGTAAGCGTACTTGACGATGACGATTGTTCAAAAGGCACACGAGTGGACGTCTGCTTCACAGTCCCATATCCAACAGTGTCCGCTGAACTGTGTGTTCCGAAACACTTACGCTTGGGCCTGAATTTTATTGGTCTGTCAGCTGAGCCATTGTCTCGCGCCGATTTTGTTTTGCCAACATGGACAGTCTTCGACGTGCTTTTTCTTTGATGACGCGTGGACGACCAACACCTTGGCGTCTACTGCTGGTGTCACCATCATTTATCCACTTTCATGAATATTAACAACGGCAGATCATAAACAACCTACCAGTCGTGCAGTTTCATTGATACTCGTTCCGAGTCTTTGGGACATTACGATCTGCCCTCTATCAAATTCGCTTTGGTCAGCAGCCTTTCCCATCACTCGCAAAAGTAGGTGCAAGAATGATTACTTACGCAACTCCAGCAACAGTTAAATACCACTCTCACTTAATCACGTGCCCTCCACGTCATTCAGACGAGTTAATTGAGAAATGGAGGCTGGTTATAATGTTTTGACTTGTCAGTGTATATCGTTAGCAAAATACTGCCCATTTTTTTTATAATGACGAGAACAAGATCTGGTCAGTTTTCTTCTGACATCTCGTCCATCCAGGTCTGGTCAGATTTTTTAACGACGAGATACCTCGTCGAGACAACCACCTGCAGTGTTAAAACGCAGCAGAAATTCCCTTAAAAGAGGAAAAGAGGAAGATAGAAGTACGTCCAAAATAAAAATGTGCGCGTGGAATTCAACAATCAGCAAATTTACAACTTGGAATTGGTTCACATTTATCGCAGATATAAATGAAACGACATCGAAGTGAGTCTACCTGGGAACTCAATAACGTAAGGAAAAGCTAATATAAATGCAGTGATTAATGAGACGTTTCAGGTGTTCGTAAAACTTCTATTATAAATGGATGAGATTATCGTGTTGTACCCAGTGTCCTGACCAATCTATGCCTACTACTGCATTAAATTTAATACATAAAATTAATTTTCGATATTTATTACTTCTATCAGCATGTCCAATGTCAGAAAACTATCCCAAAGGCCGAATCTACCCAGCGGATCGTTGATTGTAAAGAAAACCCAGATTTATAAAATCACACCCGAATGAATTGATTAACATATTGATGAGATAATGTGGGTGGTATGTTAACGATCCAAATCATTCGCTCCACACTTCGGTTCTCCCATTCCCTCTGGTGATAGATGTAGATAATAACACGTGACTTGCAAATGGACGTGATAAAGATTGCTGACGTTTCTGTACCCACTCTACCATCATATTTTAGAAGGTCCATCCTCGTTTTTGTTTATGCAGTGTAAAATAATTCACCGTAACATACAATTGGAAGATTCGCTATAGTAAATATTTGCAATTAATGAATGCTTGGCTGGTTAATTTAACTCTGTAGAGTAAGTCACATCGATTGTGATAGTTTCAGTCTTACCAATGCATTTAAACATCTCAGAAATATTATGCGCATATATCCGATGATCAACCTGTACTCTTTTGATTAGTTTTGAAATTTTTGACAGGTAGAATCTTTCCTATGATTCTTCCAACCAGTCAATGCAGTTTTTTTTTTGTGTATTTGTGTGTTGCGGGGGAAAAGCAATAATACACTTCTCGAAAATCTTATGACGCTCGGAGAGTTATTTGCAAGGGGTAACCGAAATAAATTTCAAAGAAATAAGGAAAACTCGGGAGATTCACAGCGATAGTTCGAAATCGCATTGCCAAATCACCTCAATCTGGGAATAACGGGTCTTTGTAGATAGAGTTACTAGGAAACTACACTATATGGATAAAAGTTTTTGGACACTGCAGAAATTCGGAGGAGGATCCATCTTAGAGTGGAGTTTTTTTTTCCTGGTTAGGACTCGGCCCATTGCTTTATGTACCTGGTACCATCAACGCTGACGTGTACCTCTACGTTCTGGATTATTACCTACACAATGGCAATACTATGGCGATGATGGTTGTTTTTTCCAACAGAATCGAGTTCCATGTCATACAGCAAAACGCGTGCTGGACTGGTTTCCTGAAAATGAGGGGAATTTGCTTGTGTGACCTGTCCAGAAGTCCGATCTCAATACGATCGAGCACTTGTAGGACACACTGGAGCGACGAGTACGACACCGCCACGCACGCCCATCTTCACAACAATCTCTTCTCACGGCCTTGCAAGAGGCAAGGCGAGCTTTTCCTGCCCAGACTTACAGATGACTTGTAGAAAGCATGCCTCGACGTATTGCAGATGTAATACAAGTAAAATAGCACCTACCCGTTACTAAACAGAATAAAAACAGCCAAATATTTGTGTCCAAATTCTTTTGTCTATACAGTGTTTTTGGTTTAGGTTGTTCACATAATGGTTAAAAAACGGAAAAATGGGAAAGTTTGGTGTATGTCCGTCTCTTTTCTCGTATGTATGTGCCTGTACTGTTTTCCAAAAGATAAGTATAGTTTCATGAGACTTTGCAACTGTAAGTACTCACATTTATTTGCTGACTGACCTTCACAGAGCCTGCACATCCCTTTTTAAGACTGTGCGCGTGTCTGTGGTTGTAAGTTTAATAAATACTTATATTTTAATAAATTGCATTTTGTATTGCATACAAAATACAATTGTAACTGCATACAAGTTAAAATAAAACACATTTTAAACGAAACTTTGTCAATCAGTCATATTATTAATCTTAAAAAACATCGTAGATAGGATTTTTTAACGTCAATTATTTGTAGAGATAAGACCGAGCCTATGAACCGAGTTAATGCGATATTTAACCATCTTAATATACCTGTTAAAAGTTTCTTGGAAAACATGAAAAGAGATTTTCTTTAAAATAGCGTTATCAAATCTACTTTATTTGAAGAATGGTAATAGTAAGTTTTTTTTAATAAAAATTATGAAAATCTTGAAAAGGTGTTGCAAAATATCTTCCTGGCAGTTAAGTGATACTGGTATTTTTCTATGAAAGAAAAAATCGATTGTTGCGGTTATTTTTAAAATCTTCAGTTAACCAATTTAACTCGAGTTAGGTCAGATAATTCTGCTAGTTACAAGTAAAAATGCTAGAAAAACAATTGACATATATTTAAATAAACTACAGCAAACTCTAGATTATCCATGGAATTGAGTGGCACGGCAACCACGGATTATCCACAAAACTGGCTGAAAGGGCGCAAATCAACAACGACGAAAACGTTTTTGACAATTTGTATTTACAGTTTTGTGTCTAAATTATGAATTAATAAACAGTAGATTTATATACATAAAAGTTTATTTATTTACTTAATCCCCCAAAAATCAATTAATTGTTTTTTGTTTTGTTTTAAATCACCTTTCTTATTTGAGACTGATTCTTTTTCAACAACATATTGTCACAAAGTGACCACGGTTAAGCCGTAATGCGGATAATAGGTAGTTTACTGTATACCATTAACTAGGATATACATGTGAGTTATACAGACATCTAGAGAGACTTGAACATCTCTCCAAAGAGCCTCCTTGCTATTAATAACATTATGTAGCAAAGTTATTTTGTTTTTGGTGGAAATCATTTGTGCATCTACAGCCTAAGATGTAGTGGTTAATAATCTACACAACACCACACGGACCGAGATACATGGTTTAATTTAATTTTGAATTTATTTGGTTAGGTAAGATAAGATAATTTTAATTAACGTCGTACTAGAGAAACACGGCCAGCTATTTGAATTTATTTGGATACTATAGAAATTGGCAGGGTGGTCTCTGTTTTAAAAGAAAACTAAATACCCATTTAGAGAAAGAAAAGAATAGGGGAATTTAATGAATGCATAAGTTATCCCTGTAGTATCTTACTCCCACGGGTATTTTCAGGTATATATTACATGGTCTTTAAGAGTTCGGAGGGATTAGAGACGGGGGAAGAGGTATCCATCTCCTAGCCAGAATTAGCAACCAACTTGGAATCGTGGTCGTTACTATGATCACCAACGTGGGCCCTGGCACAGCTGAGCCCAAATATGTTGGAATGTTTCACAAAGTCTATCCTAAAGCTATTAATAAAGTAAGATTTATTATTAAATTTCGATAAAGCTGCATGGAGCTTAGGCTGCCAGAATAAATATTCCCAATTTATCTGTGATGGTGAAGCCGCAGGATTGTGGTTGGTGGATAGCAATATATTTTACATGGAATACGGAGCTGAGTTTCTTTTATGTAAAACGAAATATTTTGTTAATGGAATAATGAGTGGGGAGGATACAAAACAATAGAAAAATACGTTTCATTGATCGTTTTCAAACCGACGGTATCAATTAACTCTCCTGGTCATCTCGACGAGGTAACAAAACTGACCAGATCTTGATCGACAAGATATCGTGTCGTTTGTAAAAGCGGTCATATCTTGACGGACTCTTTGACACCATTGGGAGGGTTAAGAACTGTGAATTTCAAATTTGGGGAACAATGTCAATACCTTTCTCTCTCTTTTGGGATTTGTGAGGTTCTGAGGTTAATTTGTCAACACAGAGAGGAATGGTTGGCGGAGTGAAGGATGGATGCGCTGGCGGGGGTGCCCTTGTGAAGTCACCCGGACCAGAAGGAAAGAAAAGATAGGAGATCGACCAGCGAAGGCAGTGGAAGACGGACTGACGATTAAACTAAGGGTTAATGGGACTACGGCCAAGGCTCCTCCCTGAAGCCCCTGCGTCAACTGTGTTTACTAGGGGCCCCCCAACGAGGGTCTTTTTTTTAATGCTGTAAATCAAGAGTGCTTGCACTCCTTACTTATCCTTGGGAGACCTTATCAACCTGACATATGTCGGAAGGTAAGGGAGTTACCTGCGGTGACAAAAGAGGGTCTACAAAGCTAATTTGACTGGTTCTGTAATATGTAAGTATGTTATGGGCAATGATGGTGTTCCCACTGTGCGCTCCTTCACAAATGGCCATCACTTCCGTCCTTGTAGTGGCCTATGATTAAGCTCATAAGTGCCCGCCATTGAGAAAAAAAGTAATATGTAAAGATAACAAAGAAATTTCCAATAAATCTATATAAATACATCTATGAAGAAGTGTTACACACTCCAGTAGGTAACACGACCCGCACACTCACCATTGCAAAAAGAGGTGGTGTGACAGGTGTCGAATTTGGTGATTCTAAAAGTCCACTGTCTAGCCTACATATTTTCAAAACTAATTTAAAAAGAAGGCTATTTCGTTATAAAATATGAAAGTACAAAACATCTAGCAATGAAAATTGTCTTGTTCTTTCAGAGAAGAAACGATAATTTATTTTTAAAATAATTATTTGTATCTGCTAACCGCGTAAGGCGACGTTTGTTTTCGGTTCTTTAGAGTATTAACAAAGGGAAATCATCAAAGCTATGCTTTGATGATTTGAATTACTGATCAAAGCGTGTGTTTATATGCCGTTAACTAAGGAAATTCAAGACTCCCCCTATGTCTCATACTCGTATCAATACAAATTGAATTTAAAAACGTATACAATATTCAATTTGTCCGTTTCTCCCCGGTGAAAGGTACTAGTAATTTGATATTCCATATCGAGTTGCGTCTTCATTTGTTACCGAAACGCGTTGACACAAGGGAATGCTGTTCCTAGATCAGTGAAGTATTTACACTTGCGGTGACATTTGCGTTGAGCTTAGAAATGCAATCACGTGGGACAAGAACGACAACCTGCAAATGGGACAGAACAACAGAATCGGTGAAAATAGTCTTCAGGAATCCCTTAATATCTCGACGGTCGGCGTAACCTTCAAAACTTACCGGCATAAAGAAAAGCATGGTACAGCAACAGTCTACGTGTTTGAGCGATGGCAATGGTCTTGGCGATTTCAAAACTATTTTCTTTTTACAACGGAAAATGAAAACTTGAAAACAAATTTAAAAACGTTTTAAAAAATATATTTTTTAAAAACTTTCACAAAAGAAATAAGTTTAAACACATTTCAAAACACAATTGTAAATCAGCAGTTAAAACTAAACTCATATGTTGGGTAAGAAAACCTTGAAACCTCAATTACACTAAATACAGTGGGCATGATGAAAAATAAAAAAGATTTTTAAAGACAAAAGCAAGAAATAACACAACCTGATACATCAGAAGAAAAATATTCCGAGAAAAAAAAATTTAAACACGAATATTCTACAAATGGCGAAAAAACAATACATATCTGAACTCTACCGTAAAAAAATAACAGTGAAATATAAAATTCCACAACTAGATAAAAACCATTAAATGAACCAATAAAACCAAAAAAAAATTTTTTAAAGGACCAATGCAATCAAAGGATATTTTAAAATCAAAATAACCAATGGAAGCAATGAAAAAATTGCAAAAGAACCAATGAAATCAACGACTTTAACGGATTTTGGAAGAACTTTCTGGAATACTCAAAATGAAAATTGAAAGTTACCGTTTGCCGAGGTTGCCATGAAAACCACAATAACAGTAAAGACAGATGGGTTGGCTTAATCTACCGTAACTCGCTACTGAAAGTGCGACAAAAAAAAAACCAAGGCCGTTGCCACCGCTCATAAACGTAGAGTGTAGCTGTACCGAAAAAAAAAAGCATAAGCATTAATTATCTTTTTTTAGATATTCAAGTAATCACGAGGTTTCCTAAATTCAAAAAGGCACTCCAAAAGCGTTGCCACAAGAAATCTTTATATGAAAGCTGTACTGGGTATACTAGATGTTAGTGTGTTGTACACAGAAATCGAACCGTCCACTCCAAACATATCTTCTAAACTAAGCTTAAACAACTGCAATCGCCTCATTTATCTTGTGATCGTTATTTGAGGCCACGCGCTATTATAATTACAGTTTTTTATGTTTATTGAATTAATTGTTTTATCTACTTTCATCTTACCAGTCTTCATCATCACGTGGAATTAACTCCGTACAACACACACGCGAAGCACACGTGATGTGAATCTCCCAATTAGCATATCAATTCATTTTTATTTATGCCGCAATAAACAAGTTTTTTTTTACGTACCAGGACGACCTTGTGGATGAAATGTGGACGAAAAGTAAACACGTTTCACATCTTTGAAGCGTTCGCTGTCAATTTTGAATGAGCAAAAATAGTTGCCCCCTCTTAAATTCTTCTCTCTCAGCATATATTTCACAACTCGATAATTCAACTTAAACCCTGTTTATATATTTCCTAAAAGCTAGCACAGAAATTGACATTAGTAGTATAGCGTCGAATGACACATACAAACAAATCAACGATAATACAAAATCAATCTCTGCGGGTTTCATTCCCTAAATATTCAGTTCAAATATTTTTTATTTGAGCAATATGGAGCTACGGAATCGTATTTCAATAAGAAGTTAATGCAATTTGTAGTGAATTTAAGAAGTTTATTGTACTAACATAACTCGTACTTTCTAGTAAGTCTTTCTGTCGATTGTAAATAGAAATCAATAGCCATTAAACTACAAAAAATGCCACTATATATTGTTTACATTTCATTTGGTTGGTTTGCGTATTATGGGCTACATTTTATCAAGATGCTTCAAGCAACTAGTTTCATTTGTTGGAATGTTTATCTATACCTATATACATTATAAATTGATTTATATACGGTATACAAAGTGTGCGTACAGACATGGGCATCAAAATATATAAGCAATTAAGAAACTAGCGCTGATAAATATCTGGTATGCTGACTGCGGAAATATTTCAATATATTGTATTTCAGGATATGACATAGCAGTTTTTACCAAAGAACATGGATGGTTGATTTCAAAAGTCATCCTTTCGTACTCCTTTACCACAAACGTTGTCCATACCTGAAATATCGTCGGCTGATACGTAAAACACACTAAACCAAAAAACATTGTTTTGATAAAAGAATGTGAACATTTTCCACTAAAAATGTTATACATTCACTACATAATATCTATATATATAATTCTCTTACGTGGCACGCAAAAAAGAAGTTATTTGTTACCGCGTTTTGGCAACATTGAACGATTGTTTGTTTACCACAATGCCTCGCGCCTCAATTGGATTTATAGCGTTATCGGATGAAATTTTATTGAAAAAAAAAATGAATTTTAGTCAAGCTGTTGCAGTTAATAGAAATCAAAGAAAGCGAAGGATCTTTTCAGGGCCATTAAAACGGTCTTTTTCAAGGCCAACAATTATAGTTCAACAAGACGTTTCCACTATAGATTTCCAAAACAAGCTCAATGAAAAGTGTGGGTGGCTAGAGTGCTGGGTAAATGTACACACAAACAACAGGTTGGGTATTCAATTTCCAAATCAGCGCTCACATTTCGAGTCAAAATTTGCTCAAAGTTTTCATTTTAATGCTGATTCCAGAGGTACTGTATATATCTTTTCTAAAAAAACAGCCAATTTAGAATTGATAAATATTTTTTTGGAATATCATTTTATGTAAACAATCCCTTCTGCTAGGACATATGTCTTCATTGATACGAGCAAAGCGAGCATAGGTTCGCGCAGCGAACCAATGAGGAATGAGAAGCAATCCTAGTTTAATAGAAAATGTTTCACTATTTAGTAAAAAATGTGAAGATAGAATTCTCAAGAAGAAACGTATCCGTCATGCAAAGACTCTGTGGAGACACTTCACCAACTTAACGATCATCACATTCTCATTTATGAAAGCTAAAATCTAATATCACGAAACTTTTGACTTAATTTTTTTCACCTATGAGCAGACGATAGATTTTTAACCTTCCTAGTGGTTTTGAAGAAATATCTAGTCCATCAAGATCTAAGAAATTTTGCTAATGATATTTCGTGATTTGCTAATCATAATTACCGATTTTTTCAGGATGATAGGAGCGAAACCTGGTCAGTTTTTCTCTAACAGACGAGAAACCTCGTCCGTCAAAATCTGGTCAGATATTTCTTGTAAAGACGATATATCACGTCCACCACGATCGGGTCAGTTTTGCTAATGACGAAATACCTCGTCGAAACAACCACTAGGTGGGTTAAAAGTTACGATAAACAGTATTTATTTTGAATGTTAGATCACAACAAAGATTCTTTCAATAAAAATCATTTGAGGGCAAAAATATCTTTAAGTTGCAACCAAATACATTTGAACTCCTTGCAACAAAGATTACATCGCATGCACCACCAATATTCTGCAATCTTAAAACTAAAATCACAACACACAGGCCATACCACTTACCTAATTCTCCCGCGTGTTTTCGTGTAGGGAAACACATTACATAAGGAAAAGCTTACCACTGTTACGACCCGAACAGGTTTTCTGAGTCTCAGATACCGTTTTGACCTATCCGACGCAAACACAAGAAAAGAATCCCCACTCAGAAATATCAGACTACTCTAGATAAGAAAACGTAAATTTGATCACTCGACGGCCTTGGAACTTTCTTTCTGACACAACCCTTTCTTTTTGCTTCGGTAGCACACGACTTGCAGATACGCTATCTGCCGACTTGTTGAATGAAACACCTGTAGCCGAACAATAGCCCGCGAAAGTGATCCTTGATAGGGTGATCTCGTTCAGCGGTTTTTTTTTTCTTCTTTTTTCAGTTTTGATTTTTCAGAGTTTATGTTCAATCAGACAGTGGCGTAGCCAAGACTTTATTTCGGAGAGGAATCAAATCTAAAAATGGAAATTTTTGCGTCATGTTAACGTCTTATCAGATACATAAAAATGGGTTAAGTAGCGATATGTGTATGATAGATATTTGCGATCCCAATTCAGAAAGGTTATTTAATCAAGACGGAACCAATGTGATCGTGATCAGTATTTAACCCTTCAAGGGGTTTTGACGAGATATCTCGTCCATCAAGGTTTGACCAATTTCCTTAACCACGAGATATCTCGTTCATGAAGGTCTGACCAATTTCCCTAACGGCGAGATATCTCGTTCATCAAGGTCTGACCAATTTCCCTAACGACGAGATATCTCGTCCATCAAGGTCTGACAAAATTTTATAACGACGAGATATATCGTCCATCAAGGTCTGGCCAATTTCCCTAACGACGAGATATCTCGTCCATTAAGGTCTGGCCAATTTCCCTGACGATGAGATATTTCGTCCATCATGGTCTGCCCAATTTCCCTAACGACGAGATATCTCGTCCATCAAGGTCTGGCCAATTTCCCTAACGACGAGATATCTCGTCCTTCAAGGTCTGACCAATTTCCCTGACGACGAGATATTTCGTCCATCATGGTGTGCCCAATTTCCCTAACGACGAGATATCTCGTCCATCAAGGTCTGGCCAATTTCCCTAGCGACGAGATATTTCGTCCATCAAGGTCTGCCCAATTTCCCTAACGACGAGATATCTCGTCCATCAAGGTCTGGCCAATTTCCCTAGCGACGAGATATCTCGTTTATCAAGGTCTGGCCAATTTCCCTAACGACTAGATATCTCGTCCATCAAGGTCTGACCAATTTCCCTAACGACGATATATCTCGTTCATAAAGGTCTGACCAATTTCCCTAACGACAAGATACCTCGTCCATCAAGATCGGAAAAATTTTGCTAATAACGAGATATCTTTGCTAATAACGAGATGTGGTCAGTTTTCTTCTAATTACGAGACATCTCGTTCATCAAGATGTGGTCAGTTTTGCTTTGAACGAACCCTCTTTTTGGTTGTCCCGACAAGACACCTGTTGTAGCAACCTCCAAGAGGGCTAAAACTATCACCATCTGAGTATCAGGCGATTTCTCAGAAGTGTGTAGAATAGTTTTTTCAGACAACCGTCCAAATACATAGCAGACACATCTATTGGCTAGAAGAATCCCAACAAAAATTTTAACGACAAGTAGGCGAAAAACAATACGAGGACATACAGTGAACATTGCAGGTTGCCGATACGTCTGAAACGCCACTAAGAGGTGTAATTTAAAATCAAACGTAAACATAAAAGCAACGAGAAACATACAAGACATTACAAACAGGAAACATAAACGTAGAAATGGAATAGTACAAATAGACAGTTGAAGAAATAAATTATCATTAATGTCATGGTTAAAATGGAAAGAAAATATTCAAATGCATTTGCGAGAAAAAGTTGCACGCGTTTAATAAATCAAAATGGCTAAATCTTGATTTGAGATAGATTCTCAGTATAAGCAAACAACCGGAGGACGATAGTATAAGACTCAGTTACCTAACATGGAATGAAAGATATTGTATGTCTAGTTAAATGTTGATGGCTATATAATACTTCTGCGGTGGAACGGTTTCCTAAAAATGTCAAATGTAAAGAACATTGAATGACCTTCAAATTGTAAAGGTCATTCACATAATAATGTTAAACATCATTAGAAAGAGGTTGCACATTTATCCAGAAAATAAGTCGTATATTAGTAGGATTGAATAGTTATGTTCAGAATATATGTGTGATTTAGTAAATCTAGAAATATGAACTAATTACCCTACTTTTCAAACTTAAAATGTAGGTAACTAGAAGGATAAACATTTCCTGATTTTGTTACGTGTATCTGGGTAACGAAATAGCTGTATAATCATCCAAGTGTTTCGATTAAAAACACTTCGTCTAAGCTCTGGTCATTTTTGCTTAGGAAGAGATGTCTCGGCCATCTAGATATGGCCGGTTTCTGCTAGTTACGAGAAACTGCGTAGTGACAAAACTGCCCTGTTAATCTAAAGGGAAACGAAAATCCAAATAGGATAAACAAACCATCCCTTATTCGGAAATTGTGACAATTCGGAACAGGTTTTTGTACAAGAGGCTGGACAGTACAGGGCAATTTTTGACGTGAATATAAACCATCTGGAAGATTAAAAGACCAAATAATGTCGGGTTGTGTCGAATTAGCATGGTGTGCATAGGAAATATTTGCAAACAATATCTTCACAATCACGATCAACATAACTTTATTCAAACAATATCAGTTTGAAATCAACAATGATCGATATTATTTCCATTGACATTTCCTGGACTTTTCAACACACCCCGCAGCTTCCAAACATTTTAAAATTTAAAAATTAGCCTATAGATACTAATCCTGCAATGGATAATATTCGCGTACATCTCTTCAAAACCGTTGTTTTCTGTAAACTTCGAATACACAAGAACCTATATGTATACATATAGATATGTAAACTGCTTTGAATTGCAATGTCATTACTCGATACACATACTGCGTAAGATGTATTCACAATTTATTCGCATTGTACTCGTTTAACGTTCTTTAGAGGCGAATGTTTGTCAGGACCTAATGCGAGGACACTTGAATACCTGAATTAAATACATTGTTTCAAATTATTTTTTTACATTTATTACATGGTATGAACAACTAGACAATTTAAAACAAATCGAATCGAATTGATAGGACCTAAAGGGAATTACTTTCGAAAATAACTCCAATCAATAACCTAAATGCAGAGCTTATCGTATCAGAATAACGAGCAATTTGTGTGCAAATGAAACGATTAGCTTTAACAAACATTTCCTACCAACAGCAACACAGGGACAAAAGATCCCGAACAGCTACAACGCAGTCACAGATGCGAACTATTTCACCAAATAACTGACCTCAGAATGATCTGACAGAGATCTGAAATGCACAGTATCGCCACGTTGTAACGAGATGATTCTTCTAAATCCATCACTGATCATTATTCAATTTAATCCAAGAAATAAAAAGGAAACTCCAGCAACCCCAATAAAAAGATGACAGTTACAACAGACTGATCTCTCAGTAGTTTCAAAGGAACTTCTTTTTCCGAAATGAAGTCATCATCGACGGAGTCGTTGGTGTAATCTGTTCAATTCCATTGGGTCGTGGATGTAATGATTTGTTGAAATTGGCAGGGCCAATTGTTCACGAAGACATTTCATGTAATGTCTTTGTTCCGTTTTGTAAGCTGTTCTCATTAGAAACGGAATGAAAGTTTTCGGATTTTTCGTAGTTATAGGTTTTTTGATTGCATTAAGCGGCTAAGTTGTAGTCATTACATGAATCATTTGTTGTAGAAGTGACATGTTCAATTTGTGGAAACATTGAGGTAGTTTAAAGGGGTGGACGACGTTAAAAAGATCAAACGAAGTGCATAATTTGATGAAATTTCTCGGTGTTGCTTAAGTTAAGTGACAATTGAACACCTTTTAAAATAGATATAGGGGAATTTATTTTGTATGCTTTTAACTTATAGTGCATAGAAGTTGTAACACTTAGGGGGGTTTAACTTTATAATAGGATATTTGAACAATTTATTTCCCAATTATAAGATAGTCTTGATAAGAGAGTTGTAATGGTGTTTTTAATTTCACTAGCATAAAATGAGGTATACAACCTGTATTTACCACAATAGAACACTTACGTTTGTAAACAAAAATGGATTGCAAAGGATATAATGAGTGAATTCAAGTGCAAGAAAAATTTTTTTCCTGTAAATGTTTCAAAGCAAAATTCAGTTTATAATATTTATTTAGTTTAGTGTAAAATTCCTTAACATTCCTTAACCGTGTCTTGACGAGGTGTCTCGTCATTCATTGCAAGAAAAAAAGTGACCAGATCTTGATCTCATAAAAAAAATCGGCAACATCTTGATAACGAGATACCCTGTCATCAGCATATACCTGTCATATTGATGGACGTGGTGAATCTTCGAAACACCTCGAAGGGTTAAATTATTTAGTAATAGAACTTAAGACTATTTCTTAAACATTATATTACTTGCAGTGGTACATCTGCACAATATTGCTATAAGTACGGGGCGATCTAAAAGCATTCTTCAGCAGTCTAATGACAAAAGGCAAAGATAAATCTGGAAAATGACGATAAGTCCAGAAGAGGATATAAGAGCGAATGCGAAAGTAAGTTTAGGAAAATACTTCATCTCTCTTGAGTACGTTAATGTGATAGAATTAAATTCCTTTACGTACAATACTTTTGAGATTCACAACGTGCTGATCAAGCACAGTTGGTTGATCTATCTAATTAACCTGAACCAGTGCATTGATTTATTTATAGTTTCAACTGTAGTAATCATCAGATCAAATTCTCCTTTGCTATGTATTTTTTGACTAACGAGTACCATCCTTGTACCTGTAAGTTTAAATTACTGCTCCCGTTAACAACAGTAGGAATATTTCGATGATGGTCATACCACCCATTTCAGATTGAAGTAATTAAGATCTTCCTGTACAAACACGTCCGCTCCGATACCGGCTTTGCCTTGAAAAGGAGCCCCTGGCAAGTTAGATAAACGAAACATAATAGAGAACATTTGAGGACGCTGTGAACATTTCCACTTGCAAAATTTACTTTTCTATTCGTACTGTTATGTAAATTGACTCGATCCTCTTTGGATCCTTAGCGCATTTTTTTTTCATAATATATAACAAAGGTCTAATGATATTGACTTTGTAATCAACATTGCTGTGAAGTCAGAAGAGGAAACACACGAAACCTTTTTAGGAAATACTTGCAGGAGAAACAAGACTAACATCTCAGAACTACCGCCTATTTAGTTATTTCGACCTTTTCCTCTTAGCTACATCCCTGTTGAGGACATCTTTGAAGTAGGGATGCGACATCAATGTCGATGTTTCCAAAACATCGATCTATTTACCATCCATGTATTGGAGCCGATGTTTTCTAGACAGCGATGTTTTATGAAAAACATCGATGTATTTACCATCGATGTATTGGAGCCGATGTTTTCTTAATATAAATGTTTATACTTGTCAATATAAAATTTTGAATAAAAAAAGTACCATTGCAAAAATTAAAAATATAACCAAGTAGCAGTTTTCATAATCAGTCAATTGAACATACTTTTAGACTCAAGTGGCCAAGCGTGAAGGGTCTGAAAAGTAGGGATGCGGTATCGATGTCGATGTTTTCAAAGCATTGATGTTTTAAAAAAACATTGATGTATTTACCATCGATTTATTTGAGACGATGTTTGTTTAAGATTGAATCATTTTTACTTTGTTTTGACTGTTGAAAAAAGTATTAGTTAGAAATTAACTAACACGGCAAATGACAAATTAAATCACCCCCTGCCTGTCGAACATTAATGTTTAACGTTACTAAACCAGTTGTAAGTTACAGGGAGGAAAAGTTAAATACACTGATGCTTAAAAACATCGATGTTTAAATGCATCGATGTTTTTTGGGCGATGTATTATCAACATCAATGTTTCATAACATCGATGTTTTGCTGTCGATGCCGCATCCCTACTTTGAAGGTGTCTAACGTGCATAGAAAGGTAGATAAGTGTTTTTATTTAAATTAACGTCATACTGGAGCAACACAAAGGGATATTTACGACTTTCCGGGATCAAACCCCTAAGAGAAAGATCCCAGGACAACACCACGTAATTTTAAAACACGGTCAAATGACGAGGTAATACCTGAGCTTCCACCCCTCTTTCCAAACACCCACATCGCGACAACTTGAGGAAATTTGAGACCACAACGTATTTAACGTGCACAAGCCCCCTCTGTACACGACTATTTGGCTGGATTCGAACTCGCAAAACACCAGGTGCTAATCTGATACTCTTCCAACTGGGCTACCGCCGACCCAAACGGTCTGGTGGTTAAGGTGTTAGTGTTTAGATCGGAAGGCTTCTGGTTTGAATCAGGGTCAGTGCATGGATGTTTGTAAGAGTATAGTGTAGAGGCGGCTGGTAAACTTTAAATATGTCATGGCCGAAAGTCCTCACGCTGGTTTGGTGTGGAAGTCAGGTGTTGCCTCGTCATCTGACCGTAGTTCAAAATGACGTGTTCAAACATTTTGTATTGAATTTCCATATAAGCACAAAGATAATAGCTCTTTTAAATAATACATTACAAAACACTGCATAATAACATTTTGTTGAAGGCTTTCTCTTCCACAATTCCTTACTTATTTTAATCCTTAAGCAAGCGAAAACCTGACTCTTATTATGTGTTAATTCTTCTTCTTTTAATTGAATTCACTATAATTACAGCACTAATTAGAACGAAATAAGACAAAGATAATGTTTCAGAGGGAGAGCTACATTGGGACAGAAAGTGACTTATATCATAAATCCTAAGAGAATCCAATTATCTACAGACCACGACGTAACGTGATTCCTCCCAAACACATTGATCCTGCCTCGATGGGCGAACGAGGTCTGTAAAACATCGGTCCTTAAACACCGATATAATAGGATTCATCTTCGCATTTCTATGGCCACGGAACAAAACCAGCCCCCATGTAACGCCCGAGTACCCACAAACACAAGCACAACTCAAGACATCCTTGAAGACGCCCAGCTTGCATAGAAAATTACAGGACTTGGACAATTAATGGTATGCATTCCACGTTACTCTCTTTGGTGATTTATATTTGCTAACGTCTAATGAACTTCTGTCTGTCGCAGTTGGAACACTCTTTAAGAGTAATTAATGGGATTGTACAACGATTCAACGGTTACTATTGGTTACCATCGCCCAATTAAATGGACTCATCAAGAGAACGGAACGTGATCACTTAAAGAGCTGAGTGACAGTAGACGATTTTGGGGATTTAAATATTGCGTTAAGCGTCGAGGTGTGTTGAGAAACACTGATGGTTAATGAAGCGTGGATTGTCTCGAACGGAAGTCTTAATTGTAGAGACAATTAACAGGATTTGATTTTGATGGTGGAGTAATTTATTAGATGTTTAGAGTAAGAAGTACACCACAGACAGTGCAATTTCAGTCTAGCAAAAAGTGCTATATGATTGAGATCGGTTGCAGTGTTATGTATGCTACTATTATACGAGTTAGTTTTTGTTGTGGTGTGTTTGATCGCTTCGATTCAAATCTCTAGGATGTAGCAGCGGCTGAATAAAACAGATAATACTACTAATTGACTGAATGACAATTTCGTGAAACCGTGAGAACTACATTAAGATCACAGGTAATAACTTGCGAGATTCTGTAGCAACAGCTATGAAAATTTGCAAACATTATTTAAATCTGAACAATTAACAAAATATAATAAAAGTATTTATTTGTTAACGTCTAATGAATTTCTGTCTGACACTCTTGCACATCCATGGAATAAGGAGTAATTAAAGGGATTGTTACAAAGATTCCATGGTTACCTGAGTTCATCGCAAGACCGGAGCTAAGGAGTTTTGAGAAACATGGAGGGATTAATGAAGAAAGGATTGCCTTCAACAGTACTCTTCATTTCTGTGGATATGAAAGGATTTGTGTTAATTACTGGAGGAATTTAATTAAATATGTAGCAGAACGCGTGTAACGACGGTGTAATTTAAGTCTACGAAAAGGTACTACATGATTGGTATTCATCGCACTGGGTGTTTCGGAAATACATGTGCGATGAATACAAGTATTTTCCAATCGTAAAGGAATGATAGAGAAGGCCCCAAATAAGCATACTTTGTTAAATATTGAAATTATTGCTTAAAATGTTACTTAAAAATGCAACAACTAAAATGAAGAAAGTCAAGTAGGAAATAAAGAGGTATCAAAAACATTTCAGCGTTACACTATTTAATCGAGAGCAACTAGTTGGAATTCAAAAAAAAAAAAAAATTGTG
Source organism: Metellina segmentata (assembly GCA_947359465.1). NCBI lineage: Eukaryota > Metazoa > Arthropoda > Arachnida > Araneae > Tetragnathidae > Metellina > Metellina segmentata. Next base: position 38,811,407 of record OX375877.1, on the reverse strand, counting down.
AAATTAAAAAATACAATTCTATGCTTAACGATATATACATACTGCAAATGTTTACCATAACACTACAAAGTGGGATGAAACTATAAATTTCATAATAGTGTCACTAATTTGTCAAACTATATTGATATTCTCTTATACGAGTATATCAGAGTCATCATTAGCATAACTAACCAGATCATGATGAACGAGATATCTCGTCAATCGAAGAAAGCTGACCAGAATTTGATGGACGAGATATCTTGTAATTAACATATTTAATCTGATCTTTATTGACTAGATATTTAATCGAAAGGGTTCAAAAAGGAGATTTCAAATTATTTCAGGAACATTTTTATACCACATCTAATTTTAATCACAAAGATTTCCTATAACCCCCGAAATATTTCATATCATATAAAAAGTTTAACCTTGAAATCCATTTATTTATTGATTTATTTCGTTTAAAAAAAATATAAGTTTTCTCCACGATTGTGGGCCGTACTCAAAAGCATGGAGCCATTTCCCTCAATTCAGGCATTTTTGTATTGATTCGACGTTTGCATGGGATAATAAGGCTGAGTTTCCCAGAGAATCAGACGTGCTTTGGGGGAGAAACTTTCATTCTTCCCCTTAAAAGTTTCTTCTTGTTAATAAGTCCAACGATTCTATTGCGTGTTTTATATGAAAATTCTCACGTGACCGAACTTCCCGGATGTCATTTCCAGCTTATTCTTTCTTCATATGTGGCAGGAAAGGAAATGAAATACAAGATGAAATCACTAGGTTTATCTTTGCGGACATTTTCGTGATCTGTTAGATTATGTAAGAACGGTTCTAGGGAGTTTATAAAGTTTTATTCGGAAATTAAATAAGGGTACTAGGTTTTAAATAGTTTGGAACTCGGGTTATGTCTTGCTGGTAACGTCTTTTTGAAATGTGAAGAGCATGAAATTTTAATGAGACGGCGATGCATCGTATTATCTCAAGAAATATGTCACAATTCAAAATGTAAAATTGAATTTGTTTCTTTTAGTTACAATTATTCCTATGAAAGTTAAACGCACGAAAATCCAATTTATGTCCTCTTACATATAGGAAACGCGTCACAAACCAAAATGGATATTTAATTGTTTTATATTGTGATTAATCAAATAAAAGTCAAACAAAACATGGTAAATTTATATCGTATCTCGGTTATATCGGTTGTATCCCTTGTTAAATTTATGATGAATATGAGATTTTCTAGAAAAAGGTGGGTTTGGTTCTATATATTGTAATTTCATGCTGCATAGAAATTTTAATAGTGTGAAAGTAAAAAATATAGATAATTTAATGTAAAATGTTTTATGGTACTAATTATTCTATCTTCAATATAGGCTCTCAGTGTAGCATAGTCATTGGAGTCATTTATTGAATTTTCCACTCTAATAATTTTTAAATATTAAAAAATTCTAAAACTAACGTTTATCTACTTATCAAGAGGTCATGTTATCTTATACATTTCCGTATTACGCCGTCATTCACAATCATAAATTCTTGAATTTTCTCTTAAATATTTTGTTTTAAAATATTTAATTCACAGTTGTATCGTTTTCCATAATGTTCGATTCGTTCTTCAGTTGTTGACTTTCATACCACATTGAAACATAACATACTAAATACAACACCCCTCCCCCCCAAAAAAACAAATTGTACACAATTGCCCTAAATTATCTTTCTGATTTAAAAGTGCCTCTTCTATGAAAGACCACGATCTGAAAATCTACTTTCAATTAGATCATTAAAAGAAGGAATCATACTCTTATATCTATATCTATATATATACAAACATAACAGTTTAAAGCTAAATTTTTACTTCTATTCAGTTGCGTATTCGCAGACAATTAATGCAAAAGCTTAATGCTTGCTGGCATGGATACTCAACGGTTTTTGCATAGTATCACATTTACGAACTCGACTTTGTGTTTCTGTGGATAGCCCAAATAAATAATCACTGATATGAAAATCGACTGAGTGTAATTGCAGATCGTGTCATTGATTGAAAGTGAAAAACGGTCATTCGGATTTCCACGAAACCCCAACACTTTCAACAAATTCAGTTTTCCATGCGTGCACATAACCCTCTGTTAGCTAAACTCAAGTGTTGACCTCGTCTTTGAAATTACTAAGTGTTGTCCTCGAATATCTCCTTAGGTATTATCCCGGACCATCACCAATATCCCGTTTTGTGTCTCCAGTGAGACATAAATTCATCTACCTAGCTGCCCTAAGCAAATCAAACCTTTTCCATTTACACTCGCGAGACATTTTATCTATCTGGCATTGTCATGAAAATTTGAGAGTGCGAAGCCAGTGTTGCGCGCGTCAAATGACGGTGGTTCTAAATTACGAGGCTTTGTATTCGGATCTTTCCATTCGAGATATACTATACCCGTCCACCATCACAACTAGCTTATTTTGTTGCTTTAGTACGACGTCGATTCAACTGCCGATTGCGAGGAATCCTGTATAATCATATTAATTGTATCTCAATTAAAGCCAACTTGTGGCACCTGCGAAACAAAACAAGGGCATAAACTTCGCAAACTTGTCGATAGCTTTATCACCTAACACTTTTTATCGCTCCGTCATTAAAACTCATTAAGGCGACGCACAGCAGTAGGACACGTTCTTCGAATTAAAATCTGGCACACTTTTCTAAACAACGTTGAGCGCATCGTCTTCTTTGATTGAACGTTAATGACGAAAAGATGCCACTCCAAGAAGACGTTTCCAGACGTTTAAGAGGCAAGGTCCGCGTCAATTAACCCGGGTGGATCGGGGAATTATACGGAGCATCATTAGCGCCCCTTTACGTCCTCCTTGGGGCGGCTTGATGGATGAGTAGCGACGACGAAATCCGAGATGCGCTTATAATGAGGTCAAGTTGATATTCAAGACACGAAGCAGGGTGCAGAGTTGATGGATATTGCTGACTTTCCAAGGAGAGAATATAGACTAATAAAATAGTTTCATATGGGGTGAACAATACGTTTAAGAGCGATAAGTTGATGAGAAAATCTGAATCATAGTTCTATTTATTGTTATAATAGGTATATATTGTTATATATTATGTAACAGCTACATTCTACGTTTATGAGTGGTGGCAACGGCCTTGGTGATTTTTTTGCCGCACTTCTAAAGTCGCCAAGGAAATAATTTTTTCAAAAATCGTTTTTTTCAAAAATTTTTTGTTTTTACATCGGAAAATAAAAGCTTGAAAACGTTTTAAAAAGAATATATTTTTTTAAATTTCACAAAAAGTAAATTGTATAACAAAACACAATTGTGTTCCAGCAGAACTAAACTTCGAATGTTGGGTAAGAATATATATATATATATACCCTGAAGCTTATCAATTACACTAAATACAGTAGGAAAGCAATTTTGTTGAAAAAAAAAAGATTTATAAAAGAAAAAAAAGCAAGAAATAATACAACCTGATAACGTCAGAACTCTTGTGTAAAAAAAATAATCAAAACGAAAATGAAAAAAAAAAAAAAACTCTTAGTCCTTTCGTGATAGAAAACTAATATAATAAAATAAAAATTCCACAACAATCGAAGTACAATTAAATGGACCAATGGTATCACAGAAAAAGATTTAAAAGGACCAATGCAGTCAAAGAATATTTTAAAATCAAATAACCGATGGAAGCAAAGAAAAAAAATTCATACGAACCAATGAAATCAAACGACTTTAACGGATTTTAGAAGAACTTTCTAGAATATTCAAAAATAAAAATGGAAAAGTTTCCGTTTGACGAGGTTGCTATGAAAAACAAAACAAACGTAACGACAGATGGGTTGCCTTAATTTATCGTAACTCGCTACGAGAAGTGCGCCAAAAAAATTGCCAAGCCGTTGCCATCACTCATAAACGTTGTGTAGCTGTACCTATATTATGAATAATAGATGAGGAGAGAGAAAAACTGATGTTTTCTTGATGTAAATTGCACTTACTATAGTTAAAATAATTGGCGTGGCACGAACTTGAAGAATTTTTCTAAGAATGTAACTTATGAGTTACAGTTATTATGTCACTTGGGTTTGAAGGATATCTGATAGATGACATAATACGACTAGATTGTTAAATGCAAAGCTATGGTATGTAGTAATCGAAGCTGCTGTTACAAATACAGATTGTTAACCAGAGTTGGTGGAGATCGTTTGTTGGCCAAGGAATATAGACTTGCAAAATAGTTTCATACGATGACTAATACGTTTACGTGATTATATAACCGAAGAGAATATCTTAATCTTACAAATTGCCTAATAAATAAAGTCGATTCAATTAAAAGTCGGTCATTCAAATTTCGGAACTTTTAGACTGTAATTTCCGATACAAAATTAAAACTGTCATATCTAGACCTATTAAGAAAGTTTATCGGAAGAAAAGTCGGATATTTCGTTAACCCTGCCATTTCGGCAAGACATTTCGAAAGTTAATTTATGCACAAATTTGCTAATGACGAAACCACGTCGTCAATATAATGCCGATGTATTTAGCATAACGAGAAAACGATTTGATAGGTTTTTCTAATGACAAAATGTCTCGTCCATCAAAATCTGGTCACTTTAAATTAAAGACGAGATATACCGTCGAGACAACTACCAGGACAGTTAATTCGTATGTGCATTTGAAGTAAGTTTGTGTTGTGGTGGCAAGTACAAGTTTTGTAGTGGCAAATACAATTGTTACTGTGGCAAGCACAAGTGTTACGGTGACAAGTACAAATGTTGTGTTGACAAGTACAAGTGTTGTGGTGGCAAGTACAATTGTTGCGGTGGCAACCACAAGATCTCGGTGGTAAGTACGAGTGCTGTGGTGGCCAGTGCAAGTATTGTGCTGACAAGTACAAGTATTGTGGTGGAAAGTACGAGTATCGTTCGGAAAGCAATACCCGTTTGAGCATTTGTCTCGCACTATCATTTACGAAACGGTAACAGATCACCTCAAAGTCAGAAAAATTTATGCAAGGTGGGTGACACATGTGACGACCACAAAATCAAGCGACTTTATGCAACGTTAAGCTTTTTGGATCGCTAGTCAAATGAAGATGACTTTCTTTCCCATATTGTTACAGAACAAGAAACTTGGGTTTCTTATGCTGCATCTGAAACCATACGTCAGTCTATGGCATCATGCTCGTTCATCAACCAGGGCAAAAAAGGTTTAAGCAACCAATATCGATTCGCAAACTTGGGACCGTTACGGATTATTGCTTATTGAGTTTATGCCACAGGGAGCCTGCATAAACGTCGATGCATACTGTGAGACATTAAAGAAGCTACGGCGTGCTATTCAGAATCTCAGATGGGGAATGTTGTCTAGCGGCGTGGTCCTCTTGCATGACAACGTACATCCTCACGCAGCTGTTAAAACTCAACAGTTGTTCAGCAAGCTTCAGTGGGAAATCCTTGACTTACCCTATAGCCTGGTCATAACCTTCCATGACTTTCATCTGTACGCAAATCTTAAAGAGTTTATGAGTGGAAAAGATTTTGCGAACGTCAAGGAGCTTAAGGTTGTTGTTACTACTTATATCAATGGACTGGGGTGGCAGAGGAAGTATGTCACTGTTATTCAAAAGCTCGTCACAAGATATGATAAATGTTTAAATTTGCAAGGGGACTGCGTATAAAAGTAATATAAGGTATGAAAATGTAAAACAAAAAGTGTGGTTGAAAAATTTTAATTGGTTTGCATTAGATTTAAAAACAGTTGTGTTGATTATCAGAGCGGTTCGTTGGTTTGGGTTTATGGCGTTAGGTCCAAAGAAGATCAAGCTGAGCTAAGAGGAAGGAAGGAATAACAAGCACTTGAATAAACGGCACTGGGGCTGACCTTATGGTTAGCGAGGGCGGAATATTGTAAAAGAAAAATTGGTGACAGTACCTATAATAGCGGCGACGACTAGAGGGTGAAAGATAAGAAAAAAGGTTAGTTAATCTGGAGCGTCAAGGGATTTATCTGAGGTGAACATTATATTGTAGAAGGATAATTTAACATTGTTTCATGTATATTTTAGATGATTTGTGAAGTCGTCGAAGACTACAAAATTTTCTCACATTTACGACATTAGCTTCTTAACATTTACTGTGTAATTAACCATCATATAGTAAAAATTAGTGAAGAACGGGAAACAAAATTATCTACGTATTTATTTTTCTTCAAAATGAATAAAATATTCCCAGTAGAGTTAGAGCACGTCAATTGTTCTTTCAAACCATCCATCATTTTTGATAAAAAGAAATTTGTGGAGCCTAAAGATTATAAGGTCCATGTCATCTTCTATCTAACATTTGCAATGTCTCACATGTCACCCACTAACTAATGACCAATCCTTAGTTATCTACAACGCTCGGAACCTCCAAAGACCTAATCATCCAGTCCAAAAACCTAATCATCCTAATAAACACATCACAAAATCTCCAGTGTTCTACCAGCTTTCATAGCGTTTAGTAAAATTCTCTCCTACGCTTGTGTAGTAAAAAGGAGAAAATAAGCATAGAAGGACAAAACGAACTATCAACGTATTGATTGCTTTGCTTCTAGATAAACGAAAATTTCCCAGATGTTTAAAAAATATAGTGTCCTTTTAATCTTTAATCATTTCTTGTCAGAAAAAATGGGAGTTTCCTAAGGTCCTTGGGAACCTCGCATCTGGTAAGATCTTCAATTCTCACATGTCACCCAGTAACTAATGACCAATCCTTAGTTCTCAACAATGCATCTCTGCCGCGAACCCCTAAAAACCTGACCATCCAAAAAATCTCCAGTTCTAACATTTTTTAGCGTTTAGTAAAATTCTCTCTTGTGCTTGTGCAGGAAAAAGAAAAACGAAACATAGAAGGACAAAACAAATTACCAACGTATTGATTGCTTTGCTTCTGGATGAACGAAAAATCCCCAGATGTACTGAAAAACTGTCGCCCTTTTAATCTTTAATCAGTTCTGGTCAAAAGAAGTGGGAGCTGCCTAAGGTCCCTCGATACCCCTATCTGGCCAGATCGTCGAGTCTCTCATGCCACCCAGTAATTAGTGACCAATCCTTAGATCTCTACAATGCTTCGCGAGGCCATCCATAAATCCGAGGAATTCTTTCTTTTCCAAACCGCTGGAGACTATACCAGGTAAGGATCTGTTCCGTAAAAGTCCCACAGAAGATATCGACCTTTATTTGTAGATACTGGCCCACCTCCCAAGCGTATAGGAGGACAGGTTCTCTACGATAAAAATCACTTGCCCCACAGTGAGTCTCAACTTCCTGCGTAAAATCCTCTTTCTCTGTAGAGAAATCCCCCAAGACACGGATCCAAAGCTCAGCTCATTTTATACTCTCTGGTTTTATTCAGGGGCAGCTATTTTCTTTGGCCTCGAGGGGTCGACTTTTTTGGTGTCTTTACCACTTGTGCGGGCATCGTTGGAGGGTGGAGCTGCTATTGCTTTCTTACGGGAGAGATACCGTAGCTGGGGAGTTGGATGTGTTTGGAGTTGATACGTAAATGTGCTCGGAATTTTTATTTCAGGTGGAAAAGTAAACCAATGTTTTGGATTGTTTGCTCGGTGCTCTTTTGGTTGTTTTTGCTTAGAGTGCGACGCACAAGGTTAAAAAAAAAACATCTTGAAGACCCACCATGGACCCACTCACCTGCGAGGTTTGGAGTGCTTATGTGGGGTAAAAATCGTGGTAAAGATATCGTACTCGGGGTATGTTTTGTCGCAAATAATTTTTCTCGACAAATGAAGAAGGTGACTGAAGCCAATATGACGGTCATCTTGGAATGTGAGAGAACGCGATAAATCCAAATTTCGTTGCCATGTAAACGAACTTTCCTACCTTGGCATAGGATTGCCTTTAAGCTGGATTCAAACTTCAAGGTTAACATGTTTGGTAATAAATCGCCGTGCCTCATTTACGACATCTCCACCAAAATCTTGTTTATTGATAATTTAAAATGTCGTATACGGTTACAGCTACCAAAAAGCGATGTTCTACAGATTAATCTAATTTAGTCAATATCAACTTCTAAATGGTCCACCTTTGCAGTATTGACATTATCTCACTTGTTCCATTTATTTTTCAAACGTTTACTGATTTTTATTAAAGTTTGAAGAAGATGGGGTTGACACTTTGGGAGGTTGGTTTCTAATTAAAAGGCTGAAGGTAGAAAGTCTTCTACAAGACTATTCGTGTTACATGTCGGTGAAACGGTCAAGCAGCTAGCCATTCTGAATCTTAGGACGATGTTGCCAGAGTATTCAATTTCATATTATCCTCATATAGGCCGAAATCTGCAAAACACAAAAGTAGTCCTGCATTGGATTCCAGTACACTGTGGAGTCTGTGATAGTTAACAAGCGGATAACTTGGAAAGTGAACCGAACTTGTTCATATTCTATAAGCATATCTATCGCGTATGATTTCAAAAAAAATATCCTACAAAAATTCAGAGATACTTTTTTAGCAAGAACTAATGGCTAGAAACTCACATACAAGTAAGAATTGACCTATAAATTGAAAATGAAAAGCGTTTTTTTTTTATCTCATGGGGGGGGGCAATATTTTATTTTGGAATAAACTTTAAATTAAATGTTTTTATGACAATTTCGTTCCATCGGGCCGGAGTATTCAGGTGAAACTAGGGTTTTAGTTGCCCCTACCAATTCTTTCAATGTTTTTCAATGCAGTCAGTGTTACATGAAATCAACAAATTTAAGTATCATACCCCAAATCAGTTCCACCAAAATAACATAAAACGATGTCACAATTTAAATTATAAACCTGAAAGGGTTTATCACAGGTTGTAAACTGTCCCAATTCATGGATTCGTCCTACCCAATTCCTCTCGGGTGGTCATTACGAAAATTTAACAGATATTTTAAAACTTCTTGCATTACATTTCCAACTGTTTCAAAATCTCAACAAGTCAATTTTTAACTGATTTTATAATCGCGCATTTTTTGGAAGCATAAGAAGATATTTTTAACCATCCAAGTAGTTTCGACGAGATATCTCCACCACCAACACCTGATCAATTTGTAAATGACACGATACCTCGTCAACCGCGAGCAGAAAGTGCTTAAAACTGCGATGTACGTCGCAGAACAAAGTCTTTGTACAATTTTTCCTTAATTTTATCAAAATATTTTGGTTCTTTCATTCATTAGTTACGATGTTCTGCAGTGCAAAGCGCGCTCTTTGCCACACCTTTTTTCTACTCTAGCTACGGAACAACCTCACTACACTGCCCCAAATTACCTAAACACTTTATAAATAACATATATTCTATATCAATGACAAAATATTTAACTTCAAAAATTATCAACAGAATTGCAAATTCTGAAACTATGCTTAGGTTTTAACAATAGTAAGTTAATTAATTTTAATGTGTATTATCATAAATATATAATACATATTTATCCGATAATTGTGTTTTACGTCTGTTCTTCATATTACTGCAGTTTTCTAAATTCGGATAAAATGTCTGCAGAACAATTGCTATTGCTTGGAGTTATGTTGTAGAACACTGAAAATAAATCTGCACCTGAGAATATAGGTACCTGGAACTTAATAAGTTTTAATCCTCCTTATGGTTATATTGACACGGGGCCTTGTAATTATAAAAAAACTGACTGGATCTTGATGGAAGAGATATTTAATTCTGCACCTGGACCTCGCGATAAAAATACTGTGATCCATCAAAATCTGGTCAATTTTTCGAATGACGTAATGCGACTCAGAGACAACCGCCAAGAGGTTTAAAACCAATTAATATAACTATTTAAAAAAATATGTGACTGACTACATTTGTCGGGTATGTAATCAATCTAATTATCTCAACCCAAGATTAAAGACGAATTGGAAGTCGCTACATTACCTTTCTGAAGAATTAAACTCATTTCAACGCCATCCATAATGATTATTTTGTTATTTCCCCCTGCAAATTGAAACAAGCATCGATCATTAAAGCATGCAAACATTTACCTAAATCCAGTTCCGTGCAATACCGAAGAAGCCACTTAAATCTCACAACCGTTGTTTTAATCTGCCAGCAGCAATCGCTCACTGTAGTGCGAGACGCTTTCTGTTATCTCCGGACTTAATTTCCCTCCCGACCGATGCTTCTTCATTCGCCCTTGAACGGCATCCAGCAAATGTGTGTGTGCCAGGTAATTCGTCTCCATAAAAGTTCCCATTAATATTTTACTTTTTGAACACAACCTGTCAACAAGCGATAGCGTTGGGAGCCGGCTTTGCTTAAACGTCCTTAAGATTTGTTTTCATTTCTCTCCTCTCGTTTTGTTTTATACACATGCATTAATATGTAAAACAGCTAGCTTTGTAATTGCTTGTATGGCGTCAAACCTTTTTAATGAATACAACCAGTCCTCAAAGATAATCTAAGCAGGAATCATCTTGCAAAATTGACAAGGTTTCGTATCGGCGCCAAAGATCCTAATTTCTCAAATTGGAGCTTTTCGATCATATTACAAGTTTTGATTTATCTTCTTCAGTCTAATTAGAGATTTTTCAGATGACAAATTTTAGTAAAAATGTAAAATTGGCAAGGCTTTGTACCGTTTATCTTGGGGACTTGACACCCAAAGAGCTAATTTCACCAATATGAGTTGTTTGATAATATTATCAGTTGCAATTTATTTTCTTGAGTCTAAATAAAGGTTTTTGAAGTGAAAATTTGTAATACAAATATAATATTGTCTATGTTTTGTATCAGGCATCCTTGGCACCCAAAGAGCTAATTTCTCTAACATGATTTTTTAATAATATTATAAGTTGCAATATAAATCAGGGTTTTTCATATGAAACATACTTAAATAACCTTCCAGTTTTGAAAAAATAAAAAATAAACAGATTAAAATTTATTACAGATTTAAAAAGTTACTCCTCCTTCAATTTGGGATATTTTGGCTTGATATTCTAAAATGCTCATAAAACCTTTTTGAAGATTTCTAAGAATGGGATTTTTGACACCTCAAACAGTAATTGAATCAAAATATCGGAAGTGAAAAATCCCCCGAAAAAACATGACAATATAGACTTTTTCAAAATTTAATTTTACTACAAAACTTTTTGCTCATTATATTGAAACTCAAAACCTCAGTTTCATTACGTGGATTAATGTAAAAGTCTTTGAAAAATTTTATGTGATTTGAAAGGTAGTTAAAAAAGCCCTAGCATTTTGAGCGTGACAGAGTACGTGAAAAATCGAAACAAAAAAAAATCAATTTCAAGATTTTGATTTCGTACAAAAAGTTTGTAAAATGTAATTAAACAAATGAATATTTATTTTCGAATTACTATAACCTATATGTGTTTATCTATTACCTTTTAAGGAATTTTACCAAAGATTTTACCTTTATATATGCAAAGTTAAAGGTGGCTGTTACATCGCAAAATATGGAGAAAATAAATTTTGGTACAAAACATTCTGTAGAACGAACAGTTATCCATCAGTTAAATAATAAACATCATTTTAAATCTTTAGACAATGATTTACGATGTTCAAAATTAATATTTAATTCACTAGACAAAAATATTAATTTCCATAATGAGCAAAAGTCAAAATTGTAATCGACAGTTAAGACCATAAATTACCTAGAATACTCCGGCTTTGTAAATCATAATTTTACTCTTTTATAGGTCGGGTTTTGTTTTATATTAGGAAATTTAATCGGCAGCTTAACATTCTTTACTGTAGATGGTCCTCTGTTATGTAAAATCACTTTTCTTCTTACCGGCAATGCTCACAGTTTGTGGTTTACATTTTCATAGTTTTTTCCAAAAGTGCTTTGCTGTTCTGAATATTTTAGGCACTCCAACACTAATTTCAAACTTACAAAAACGAAGTATTAATACTTGGAAATTCCAAAATTTTGTTTGAAAACTTGATCCAATTATTAATACGACGGGACACATTCTCTAAGTGGATTTCACAGTGAAGGACATTTTCAAAATATTATCTTTTGTCAATCTTTGATATACATCCAGAATGTATCGAAAAACCTCATTAATTAGATTCGCACACAATATGGTACTGTGCTATTTAAAAAACCTGACACTAAAAGGTTTCGTTGACAAATTTTGGTATCTAACAGCATTTTAGTGAATAGCGAGTGGTGAGAGTGAAAACACTCCTCAGATTTTCGTGCCAGTAAAATAAAAAATACATTAGCTTAAAATTATCGCAGGGACATAAGACTTTGCTGAAACATTCCTCAATGTATTTAGTATAATTTGAGAGAAAAAAAAATCGACATTGTGTTGGTATTTTGGAGGCTGAGTACCCTTAATATAGTCGAGTACAGACCGTTGATTTGTTGGAGGCCCACCTTTCATGTGTTATTTTAACTTTATCAAGTCACGCAGTAGGGAATTTATTTTAGACCTTTGTTGCTTAGGGGATGCATTAAAGGTGCGCAATCCTCTTTGTTTCAACATGTATCTGTGAACAAATTTTGTCAGGCATGAGTATCAAGGAGGAAGATTGGAACCGCTTTACTAATGAAAATTCTGAATCAATTTTGCGCTTGAAAACTGTTAAAGACGAACCAAATATTAAAGCAATGCAATCGTTACAGATAAAATGTATTCTTTATTTATTTTTCATCTTTATTTTTTAACAATCTTTAGTATATAAGACGCTAGATACTCCTGTGTTTCTGTGGCTATTAAAGTTTTGATTGGTTGTGTTACGACACGAGTAGCTGGAGTTTCTTATTGATTTGATTGGTTATGTGAAGTAACGAGCGAAACGAGATACGAAATATCAAAAATCATTACTATATTCGAAATAGCCATGCAAATAACATTGGGTATAAAACGATTGTTTTACCATGTTTATCAAAACTTACGTTTTCCAATAATATTGTTTCACCAATATTTTTCAAAAAACAATACCATGAAAAATCAAGGCAAGTTGACAGATAGTGGTGGAAAAATACTTATACATAACCAGTTCTCAACAAGAATTGACAGATAGTGGTGAAACAAGGTTTAAACACAACAAATAGTCACGCAACGTCAGGTTTTAAAAATATGTAAAAGAAGTTTCACAAAAAAAAAATTTTTGCTATGCACCAGTCGTATGACGGGTTATTTATCCTAGTATTCAATATAAAGAATGTAAATAATAAATATCGGTAAAATAAATTATTGTAGAAAACTTGCATAGTTTTTTGGGCGTCCCTCCTATAACTCCCAGTAAACCAATGTGGCGTGTCAACTTGAAAAGGGTGTGCATTCCTCATTTATTCACACACAAGCATTTGTACATAGTATGTGCTAAATTGTATTCATCACGTACGTGAATGCTGGTGCACTTTGTGACAGCTCTACAGGTGTGATCATGTGACCGTGGTTCATAATTTGAAGTGTTGTTCTTGACATTTTCCCTTCGAGATTGATCCCAGTACGTCGTCAATACCCCAATGTGTTTGTTTTGCAGTGCGCCGTAAATCAACTATCTGCGTACCAACAATTCTCAAAAATCGAATTTAAGTGGAAATCATAGCGTAAAATGAAGATAAGCAAGAACATTATATCGAAACAAATTCAGTTTACTGAATGCATTAAGAAAAATAGTTTCTACATGATTTTTAAACTTCATATAGTACATTCTATACACATATACGTATGTCTCTACTAAAAGTAGGTGTTGGTCTCATTCCTGGACACACTTTTTTGACGAATCTATGGCACTTACAATAATGAGACTTGGCATACAGGTAGTCAGAATTGTTTGCGATTTTTCTTTCTTTAACCTAGAACATTTTAAAATGAATTTGTTAGTTTTTCTCGCCATCCTTTCTTCCGTTCCGGAAAGAGAAGAAGCACCTCTCGATTTTGATATTTTCGAACTGCACACTGACGTCAGCCTTTGGAACCAGTTTTTTTCGCCTTCCGTCTTTCACTCCGAAATGTGAAGTCACATGTACCTTACAAGAGACGTTGGTTGACTTCGGAAAGAAGAAGAAAGTGCCAAGTTTTTTTTTTTTACGATTCTCGCGTGTTTTGTCAAATGGGAACGTAGCAATCACCGGGGGTTGGTGAGCGTTAGCGAGCAGTGGCCACACCTGACCCCACGAAAAGAACTGTCACGGTAAAGGAAAATTTTACATTAAATCGATACATTGTACATTTGATTTTCTTTTAATAAATAATTTTTCAATTGAATATTTATATTTTCCCTGAATTGAATGAAATATTTATTTTTTACAAAAATATGGCATGGCGACATATTTTTGGAAGACATTATGACGTCACGCCAATTGGATTTCTATCTCCTAGATCGTTAAAGACAAAGTAAAAATTTCAACGGATTTGAAATTGATATACGATTGTCTAGTTCGAAGTAAGCATGGCTGAAACCGATAGCTCTGGTTGAGGAAGTGATGTAACATATTTCAAAAAGTGGCATATCATTGGTCTGCACCAAAGTGGGATAAAATGTAACGACATGGTTGCAATTTGTGGCATAGGATTGCGAACTGTTCAACGCATAACTAAATCTTGGAAAGATGTCGGTGAACTATCCAGTTCGCGAAAAGTGTGCTGTCGAAAATCTATACTCAACGAACGTGACCGGCGATCGCTGAAGCTATTAGTGAAAGCAAATAAAAAGAAGTCGACTTATCAACCCACAACACTCTTCGATAATGAAAACAAAACAATTTTCATACGCACAATGCGACAAGAACTTAAAAGAAACGAGACTAAGAAGCTACGTTGCAGTACGAAAGACCCTTGTGAGTGCCATTAATCGAAAGAAAACACTGAAATTTGCAAAGGAGCACGAAAATTGGACTGCTCAGCTATTTGGAAAGGTCATGGGTCCAATGAGTCACAATTTACGCTTTTTCAAAACGACGGACGCATCAGGGTTCGAAGACATCCACATGAAGCATTGGACCTTGCATGTATGGTTCCTGTGCACTTGTCAGGAGGCAGAGTAATGATATGGGGTTGTTTCTGATCGGCTGGACTGGTCCCCGCAACATTGTACATCAACAAAATTGTCTGCACAGCACCACAACAGCTTTTATGATCAGGTTGTACCAGCAATGGACTTTTTCTTCCCTGAAGGCAGTGGTGTATTTCAAGCCGATAACGCCAAGGTACAACAAGCTGGAACTGTGAAATCTTCAGGGAGCACGATACATTGTTCATTTGGTCACCCCTAAGTCCAAAACTCAATATCATCAAGAATCTGTGTGACATCCTCGAAAACGATTTAAGAGCGCATTCCACTTATCCTTCGTACCTCGAGATTTTGGGAGACCTCTTGTTGCAACTGTTGCCAAAAATACAAATGGACATATATATATGAAACGAACGATACCTAAAAATAACCCCCTAATACAATTCTCACCAGAGATCAGACGCCGAACACCCCACTTTCCACTCAGTCTTTCGTCTCTTTTGTCCAATAGGTCATATATCTTGCCATCCACTTTCATATTTGACCTCAGGACCTCCCAGTATGACTGACCTCCCACGACCACTTTTCCTCTCAAATCGCCTGTAAGATAAAATTACTCCTTCGCTTAATTCCCGACTTCTACCAATGAAATTTCTTGCTGGATTCACTGCCCAATACTCTTGTTTTAATTCTTATCCCTCTAGCGAATTCATTGTGAACCATATACTTTTTCCATGAGCCCCTTAGAATAGGAAGTCTCAGAATCGTACAAACCACAGAGAGCGAGTGAAATAAAATGTATGTACAAACTACTCTACTTAATGTATTTAAATGCATCCAGTAAACAGAATGTGTTATGATATAATATCCTAATCTCCATTTTACACCTCTACATATCGCAACCCGGCAAGAAAAGTGACACAGCTCAAAATTGCAGAATTTGAGAAACGTCAACTTAAAGAATACTATAAAACTTACATTTAAATAGTATAAGCTTCTTTTAAATTTTAGGTATGTATTTATGGTGGTAACTTCTATTATATTCTATAGAATAGTAATATAACATGCTGGGGCACCTCATACGTATTTTTGAATGACATAACATTGAAATTTTTCTTTTTTGAGTTGTGTCACTTTTTTTACCTGGGTGCGATATGTATTATTTATTTATCTTAAGGTAACCCTGGAAGGAAACAGCAGAGGAAGAATATCGAGCATTTGGTCCACTGAAGGGCAAATGGGAGTTTGCCATCACACTATTTACCTGCGCTTCTGTAGAAGAAAAATTCAAATGGAGCCATTTTCTCAGCTCCTTCAATTAACTCAGCAAACAGCTTCCTTTCACACAAGTCCTGGGAGACGCAAAGTTTGCGGAAATATAAGTACTTTCTTTTTTAACTTAGTTTTGTGCGAAGAGTCGGCTTTTCTTTTCTTACAGACAACAGTGAAAGGCCGGAAGCGTTCAATTTAGAGTATATTTCCAAACTTTTTCCAACTGTGGAGTGAGGTTTTCACGTTCTTGTCGCGTGAATTGTTACCACCGTTTTGGGACGGTAATAAAACATGGCGCATTTTCCAAGAGGCCGCGGAAAACTTTTTCGATTTACACAAACACTAATCGAATTAAGATAATAGTTTTTCTCGTTTTTAATTAAGGTAATGTGTTAAAACGGATGAATTTGCTCTTTTGGTTTCATTGAGGTTTTACGAACGCCTGATCCCTACCTTAGTTTAACATAAAAAAATTCAGATTTCGTTAGTATGTAATGTGATTATCTTCGTTAAGTGGCAGGAAGTATTTAAAGGAGTTAACATTGCATCTTTACTGCAAAATCAGCCAAAAATTACGAACGAGTCACTAATATGGCGGAGCGTGGAAAGATATAAGCAATAGTCTACTGAAAGGTAGTTCATGTTTGACATTCATTTGACGTATACTTATTACAGACACATGTAGTCAAAATTTTCGAAATATGAATTTTTAGCTTTTCGACATTAGAATGTAGTGATCTTTAGATTGGAGAAATGTGTGTTTGGTACTGGATGAAATAGTGTGATGACAGAAATGGTAACGTAAAGAACAAGACCTTATATGTTTCACCGTTACAAAATGTATTCCTACACCCTACATATTTACAGACATATACAGCAAAATTACACATACTTATGGACTAGAAGGGTTCGACCGAAATTAGCGAGTGTGTCCTCGCTCTCAGGTCCTAATGGTCTATCTAGCAATTTGTAGTCTTTCAGGCCCCTTTTAGCTGAAATCCCCTGTCGATGGAATTTTGAGTGTTCTCAAGGGGCTTGAGATTTAGGAGATCGAAATGTCAGTGAAAAGTCAGATGAAGAGGCATTACGTCAAGTGCCCAGAACTTAATGATCAATGCCAAATGGAGTGCTGTAATAGTACTTCTAGGGTTAGTTATGGACAGTTGATCATTAGAAAACTTTTATGATTGTCGTTACAGTTTAAGACGCCATTTTCCTTTGTATATATGAAGGTTGTATTTCTCCTTGGGAAATACTCTTCGTGAGTACAGTGTATTCCTCTTTGTTTTCTCGTGGTATCCTTATTGAAAGAGGAACGGATTAGCAACCTTAAGGTAGCTAGTTCGAATCCAACCAAAGACCGTCGAGTACAAGCGTGAGGTTGCCGTCGTGAACCGCAAACGTCCTAACGTTGGCGCGTGATGTATAAGTTTGGAGAGTGTGGTGCCATCTGAGTAGTGACCTCGTGATCTGACCGTGGTTCCAAATTACTTGGTGTAGTCTAGGGATCTTTCCATTAAGGAGATGATTTTGACCATCGTCAATAGTCCGTTGTGTTGCTCATGTGCGACGTTATTAAAATACTTTCCAAAAATTAATAATTTATTATTCTGTATTGCAACTAGTTCACAAGTTACTTTGACTGGGACAGTACAGATATTTTCCCCCACAGTTCCTACTCTAATGAAAGAATTAAAACTAAAATACGGTATTTTTAATCACCGTCGGTAATTTTTGGTTATTGAGAATGCAGGCAATTTGCGCAAAATCCCCCAGGAACATCTACAACTTATATTCACGAGTTAAAGGAATCCCAGCAATCAGTAACATTCCTCCCAATCGAAGCATTCTCCCTTTCCCTTTCAAGTTTCATGCTAATGTGGAGACTCATATATGCGATGGTCCTCTTCATGCATTCTCTTCCACTGACGGTCCCAAATAGGGAGTTCGTGCCTTTTATGAGCACTCATATACACCAAAGTGACTCACTGCACCAATGCGATGGTAATTAATATCTACCTACCTTCGTTCTCTCAAAACTGTTTTTGACAGGGTTTTACTTGCAAGCGAAGGATATATACTATTATTGAAAGCCTATAAATATAGAGTAGTCCAGACAAAGAACAGACATGACCTTCGGACGGAATCTGCAATAAATCGAAATCGCAGGCCGAGCTTTTGGGAAGTGTAAGACCCGGTGCACACATCCGGTTTTTAAACGTGCGGCGCCGCTGTCGCAACGCAAGTGCGGTCTGAGATAAATTAGATCCAACGGACTAGTGCACACATGCCTCCAGCGCCGCTGCGGTGACGCACGACCAACTTGTGTGCGATTTGTACCGCAGTTCCCCACGGTGCCGCAGCTCGCCGCACACGCGTCTCCGTTCTGAAGTACCTTGTTTTTATAAATAAATAATAATTAATTAATGGTTGCATCCAGTAACGTCTGTTTTGTTTCAAAATATAGTTTTTTGTGCTCCAAGTAAGCTAAATAAACACGTTTTCTTCGATAGAATATTGATCACAAATGGCGCGAAATGACAACTTGCGTCATTTCGCGGTTATGTGTGCATGGTCGGGCTTCGGTGCCGCAGCAGCGCTGCACGTTGAAAAACCGGATGTGTGCACCGGGCCTAAGTTTTTATTGCGTAAAATGAGGACTTTGAAGTTGTTGAGTATTTTCGTACAAGATGGCGCGGCGGACAGCCCGACCACACGGGGATGCCACCGTGCTTGGATGCTTATATTCAAAGGGGTGCATAGCCTACCCGTTTTGTTGTTTATCATTGACTTCAGAGACGACTGCCTGCCCTGCACAAAGCTGTTAGCTTCGCTGTCTTTGAAATTTCAATAAATCCGTTATTTTTTAATCTTAAATTATATTGTGTTAACTCATCAAGCACAGAAATAGATTGATTGACGTGCCCAAACATAAGTGATGTCGCTCGAAAGCTACAGAAATATGTTACAATCAGGGCCATTGTAATCACAGGGTTAAATGGGCAACAGCCCCGGGGCGCTATCCTTTTTGGGAGGAAATTTTGCTTGCACTCAAATCAGTTTGATGGCTGCAGACAAACGCGTGGCTGACTAATATTGACTTTTCTAGTTCTGAAACTTTTAAAACTTTACCGTCCACCCCCCCTCTCGTGTATTTTCTTTTGAAGAGGGGGGCATTAATCTGAATAGCCCAAGGATGCCAAATATCTTAGGACAGCACTGGCTACGATTAATATTGAACAAAAATTTTTCATCTAGCTGCACTTTAATCTTTTAAACTGTAAATTATAGTAACAAGCGTTCAATCTTCGTATGTGTACTTCAATAATTCAACACATCCAACCAGTTTTAAAATTATATCAATACTAGCCACTACTGTTCTACTGTTGACAGTTCTTTTCGTGGGGTCAGGTGTGATCACTGCTCGCTGACGCTCGCCAAACCCCGGTGATTGCTACGTATTCCCATTTGGTTTGCTTCGCCAACGAACTCCACATGCAACGCCGTGGTAGCCTTGAAGTGGCTATTAACAACTTCAATCAACCACGATAGAATCGGAAGATGGCACGGTTCCAAAGGCGGTTCAAATAGTTGGCGGTCGAAAATCGCAAAATTTGTTCCTTCTTCATACGAGGTTCGGGTGACGTCATATTCCGGAGGGAAGAAAGAATGGTGCTAATACAAGTAATGAATTAATGCCGACCAATCGGTCTAGTGGTTAAGGTATTGGCCTCTGGATCGGAAGGTTCCCGGTTCTAATCCGGGGTCAGGGCACGGATATAAATTGTGATGTCCTATGTTAGGAGCAATGATGACTCCCTTTTTGTGCTCCTTTACAAATGGTCATCGCTTCAAACATTGCACAATGTATGGATTGGATTGAATTCCAAAAATACGGTCATATATTAAAAAAAAACCTAATAAATTAATTTTAAAATGTTCGAGATTAAAATTTTCAAATTCAGGCTGGCTACAAAAATCGCAAACAATTCGGACTACCTGTGTGCCAAATTTCATTATTATAAGTGCCATAGATTCGTCAGGACACTTCGTAGCGAGAGACAAACACTTCCTTTTATAATAGTAGTGATGACAAATTTAAACAAATGGAGTCAACATATTTGCAGAGTCTGGAATGTGTTGAAAAAATATGACACTTTTAAAAGTCTCCACAGTTACTGGGACAAACCCCGGTAGCCCAGCCATGTATTTAAGATGTGTTGAGGATAATCGATATGTATCACAATATGTGACAGACGTTCAGATGTCAGTGGGCATACAGCTTCTTCGCTATACAATATTTACGGTGTTTGCTTTGCGAATGAGTCGATCAACTCAATTAGCTAACAGCGGAGAAGTTGTGGTGAACGCTGCTACTTAATGGTGTGGCATTTTCAAATAGAAACTTAAACGATGTGCTTTGTGGGTGTGTTTTGTAAAGAAGCTATGCGTTGGCAGTACGTGAGATAGAATGGGATAAATATATAATTGGTGTTATATTTATGTTACAACGACACGTGTGAGACAACTGCTACAATTGTTTAGACAGAAAAGCCAAGGATTGAGAATGTTGGGCCTTAGTAATTGGTTCACTATGAACTTTGAAGATTTGGGCTAAAAGTACATAAATACATAGAACAAATGTGCTTGATCCAAGAAGTGTAAGAAAAAAAGACGCAAACAAAAACAATTAGATAGAAAGATGAAACTAAGAATTTCATAAATCAGATAATTTATCGAATTCGAATAATTGACGCGAAATGCGACGCGAGTGAAACAACTGCTACAATTTCTTAGACAGAAAAGTCACGGATTGAGAATGATGGGCCTTAGTAATTGGTTCACTATGAACTTTGAAGATTTGGGTTAAAAAATACATAAATATATAGAACAAATGTGCTTGATCCTAGAAATGCAAGAAAAAGAGACGTACACAAAAACAATTAGATAGAAAGATGAAACTAAGAATTTCATAAAACAGATAAATTTTCGAATTCAAATAATTTTGCATACATGAATTATTAATATCATTATTATTAGTATATCAACTTCTGGGAAAGTTAAGTAGGTATTAATTAAGGTGTGTATATACTAAAATATGTTTTTTTATTTTAATTTTGACTTTAAATATCCTTTTTTTTTTACCACATGTAATTGATGTATTCTTAAAATAATTCCAGGGGAAAAAAAAGACTACGTAAATAATTAATTATCTAATTAAGATATAAACAGAAAAATAGCATGTTTTTTGAAACATGATGCTTCAAATTCTAATATGTTCAGAAATAAGACTCCTATTGGAAATTATTACTTCTATTATGCTTCATATTTTGAATCTCCATCAAGTTGCTAGACCAAATTGTTTTTGCAATTTTTTAATCAAGGAAGCGTAAAAAAATCAGCATTTTTTCAGGAATTTCAACATTTAAAAATGAATTAAAAACCTAAAAATTTAATTTTTGACTAAATTCTCTGATTGAGATTTAAAACCTACACTGTATTATATGGATCATAATAATGTAAAAATAATTATAAGAGGTGAATTCACTGTGGAGTTATCAGGTTTTGAACAAAGTATGATATGAATGGGATAAATATATAACTATTGTTTTATGTCTGTTACTACTACGCTTGTGCGACAACAAAAATACGCATTTCTTCAGAAATCAAACAAACACAAACAAATTAACATGTTTAAAAACATGCTAATTTACGAATTATATCTTAATCAGATAATTAGTTGTATGCACAATCGTACTTTTTGTCCCTGAAATGATTTTAAGAATACTCTAATTATCTGTGGTAAAAGAAACGGAATTTTTATGTCAAAATTTATAAAAAATTTCATGTGTATATGCACACCCGTTAAAAAAAAGGACTCATCCGATCACAATTGCACAATTTACATCGCCGAGCAAAATAAAAGGTAGCAATCGATAGGGATTAATGTTTTCTACAAATATCAATAAATAAAATTAGTCTATGGAACCGTCTTCATAACAAATTGAGTTCTTGCTCCGAAAATTTCAATACGAACCCCATCTTTAATCAGACATTTGGATTCTACACACAATTTAAGGCTGAAATAAAAAAAAATTCATCAATTTTATTGGATTTTTCATCGATTTGTAAGTGTTTGAAAATTAGATCTCCTGATGTTAAATTGGTGTTCCACGTTTTTTGTTTTTTGCTAAAAGTATTAATTTTTCTTGGACAAAGTTTTTCCATCATTTGCTACCCAAATGCCAAAACACAATCAATAAACATTTTCTTCATCAAACTAAATTGTACTATTTTTTATTAATTATGAATTTAATATTCATAAAAATTATGAATGGAAACCTGGGCAAATATCGACTCCAAGCGATTCAACTGTTACTGAAACATCATCGGAATTCAAAATTTCAGCTCATCACGTGCATTATTAGAAGCGCAGTGATAATGTTTGCAAAATTCGATGATTAGTATCGTTATTGGGAATTGTTCACAAAGTGGAAACAGAAATATCTGCCAACAGATCCTGGGATTCAATCAGAATGGATTCTGACTTCGTCATCATTGAAATGGGCTCTATACCACGACGCCTGCAACAGGTCATTGACTGCGACGGTCACAACACGGCTTTATTAATATTTATAATGTGACTGAACTCCGAACATTCACACGCTCCTTCAATGGCTCTTATGGATTTTACGCCGTGTTTCATTATTTTTGCATAAAATCCGCCTGAAATTGTGTGTAGAATCCAAATTTGTGATAAAAGATGTGGGTTCGAATTGAAAATATCGGAGCAAGCACCCAATTTAATATGAAGACGACCCCTTAGACAAATTTTAAATATTGGTATTTATAGAAAACATTCACCCCTATCGATTGTTACCTTCCGTTTTGTTCTGTGATGTAAATTGGGCAATTGCGACCGGGCGAGTCGTGTTTTTTTGACGGGTATACACCTTAACTTTGGACTGCGTGAGGGAATGTCAATCGAAACCCATCGAACTACTCTACAAATAATATTGGACATCAACAATCTCTCAAAAAAAATTTCTGTCAAACTGTACTTTAATCGTTCAGATTGAAAATTAATTTTGGAATATTTACAGAATAAACAATCGTTCAAACTTGCCAAGTCTGCTTCTTTCATTCTACAATCCAAATGGGACGAGTATTTAGGTCAAAATTACGATTTGTGTTTTCGACTTAATCTACCAATTTTTGTCAGTGTTTTGAGTAAGAGAAAATATTTCTTAAGACATGGATTATACAGCCAATTTAAGTTTCAAAACAGCACTGTTTTGGAGAAGAATATGGGTGCAAAGTCCTTTGTTTATTTCAATGAAAGAGATCAATAAGAATAACACCATATTCACACACACAAGAGCGAAATTGAGAAACACTCAAAAAATCAGAACAGCCGTTCGTTTGAAATATTCACGACTGGGAACATATAAAACCGAGAATACGTTAAGAAATGTGTTCAAAACAAGAAATGGGCAAAGTCTTTTCTTTATATAGAAAGAAACTAACCTGTTGTCGTTTCTTCAATTATGAATACGAGAAATAACACAGTTTGGGTTCCTTTAAATTCATGAAAATTCATACTCTCCCACTGCCCGAACAAGGGAATCATAAGTTCTATATCATCGTTACTCGCCCTACTCTAGAAATTCCCAAGCTGCAGGTTATTTCGTTATTTGTACGAGAAATATATTTTATTTTATGATTATGTTCCAGAGTTAGGGAATTCTAAGAGAAATGCAGTTCATTCCCTCAAGGATAAATTGAAATGAATTACATTTTAGGTAGCGTGACTGTAAAATGTTAAAGTATTAATGATAACGATATTGTTTTCAACATTTTCTTCTCTGTAGAGGTTTTAACTTTTGAAGAAGGGTAGTGTTAAGCTGGCCATATCCTTTCCGTTTGATGATTCGTGTGACTAAGTGATTTATTCTTTAATATGGAAGTTTTACTTAGTTAAGATTGCTATGTATTTGGTATCATACCTTTTCCGTTTGATGATTCATGAGGTCAAGTGATTCATTCTTCAAAGTGTAGGTTTTAGGTAAGATTGCTACGTGTTCAGATTATCATAACTTTTCCGATTGAGGATGTATTGGTTCGTGATTCCATCGTATTGATTCTTCAATTTGGAAGTTTTACTTAGGCAAAATTGCTATGGGTTTGTATCATCACATGTTTTCTTCTGTATATAAGTTTTACCTCATTAATGGTGTGATGCGTGCGGCTGATTAAATAGTTTCATTTAATGATTCATGTGCCCATGTGATTCATTTTCCCATACAGAAGTTTTACTCCAGGATAAGTGAGTAGATTTCAGCTTAATTGTTTTGCATGTTTCAAAAGTCTATGCGACTCAATCTTTAGTTTTTTCATTACATTTTTGCATAAGTGCGATGTGTGTTTGGCCATTTGACGATTCATGTGTCCACGTGATCCATTTTTCAGTATAGAAATGTCACTTCTGAACAAGTGCTATGTGTTAGGATCACCGTGTATTTTAAATTTGGCGATTCTGTGTGTATAGACAATATTAATCATAAAATAAAGTATAGTTCATCTCAATTTGAGAACACAATACAATCTCCATGTCTCTAATCTCTTTAAACAATGACGTGGGCCGATTCGTGACATCAACTTGGTTCTAATGAAATAGACAAATCACGTGGGCACTATCGATACTCTAGAACACTGTCGTAAGATATATGAAGGGTAAATCACGTAGGTTTACGAATCGGCAAATCATATTGGTAATCAAAGGATATGTTAGTGGTTTAGATCAGTGGATAATCACTTTAATCAATAAATTATTCAGGATTCATATTTTTCCCCACAACCACGTGACATATCTTCAAATGGAGTTATCGGAAGCAATAACATGAAGGTGATCGCACATGCGTTGTCTATTTCATTAGAAGGTCGATTATTGACTATTTAAACGCAAACTAATGTTTTCCTTAACGCTCGTCAATAAGTCGTACATAGAATTCGTGCCTTCTTTCATTACCCTGTGGTCTTTAACTGGAGACAGACAAATGGTGGACCAGAGCGATTGAAAGAAAGAGGCACGCGCTCGAACTTCGTTTATTTCATTACAAGTCGATGCAATACAAATAGGGTAGATGGCTTTGAATCATAACACAATAAGTCAAACTTTCTTTTTAACAATAACTTTAGAGGCAGGGTCATTCCACGTCAGTTCAACTAGGCTCCGACACCCATGGTCTTAGATTTTGATGAAACTTGGCATGTTTGTTCCTTTTATGGATTTAAGAACACGTATAAATTTTTTTTGCTCTATCTCAAATGGCTTATGTTTTATAGCCTGTTAAAGTTTTTGGAATTTTGCGGTTTTTATCGATCAGACGGAGGAAACCGAATTTGTTTTTTATAGAAAATAAATTATATCTCCCTTGTTTATCAACCAATGTTGATGAAGTTTTTAAGAGTTTACATCAATATGTAAGGAGTCCAGAAAAAATTAATTATACCTGCAAGTATCTTATACATAGTCAGAAAAAAATTCCAAAGTTCGAATTAAAGATTTTAAAAATAAAATGGCGAGTTCTACGCTAAGTGGAATATCTTCAAAAGGTTTAAGGACAATCAAAAAATTTTTTTTGTATTCTTATTTTTAAAAATATGCTCTACTACATGAAAAAATAAAAGGAATAGTTTTTTCACTCCTTTATTATTTTTTCTCACTTTAAGATAGAAATCACTTGACTCACTAATTTTCTTAAAAACGTTAAATTAAAGTTACAATTTTAGTAAAATTTTAACTACAAATGTCACATATATCAACCAATTTCAAATAAAATTATACAACGCTAACACAAATTTAAAATTATTAAAGTAATATAGTATAATTAAGATTGTTAATCAGGCCAAAAAAAATGTTTTAAAATGGGTTATCCACAATTATATCTTGAGATTATTTAGAAATAAGGTAATAATTTCTTCATTTTCAACAATTAGGTCTAATTAAAGCAAATAAAATTACATTACAATTTAAATTTAGTTTTAAAAACTAGTTCTAAACTAGTCAACTCCCACTAACACAGTAAATTATTTCAAGAAATATTATAAGCAATAAATACACTCAAGCTGAGACAAAAAAGATGTGTCTTCAATTTTGATTAGTACCTGATATGGTGTGTTTTGGCTGGTGCCACTAGCACACACTTAGTGTGTATGTTTGCACAATACATCAAAATGTGATTTTATTGATTCACTGAGCAGGTATTGAAGAGGATTACAAAGACCTTTTTCGTATATTGTTTGTGAAGGAGCAGTAAGAGAATGTATGCTAAGGCATTGCGACAAGTGTCCATCAAATATAGCCTTGTTCAGTTTTTACAGTCAAAATTTGAGAACTATGATGATGAAGACCCTGTCGAGTACAATCAGTGGGTTTTGACTGATCGAACTAAAATGATAGGGTGCTCGAGCTCAGTTGATGAGGTTAGTGATAACTTAGTAAAAAAACTGAACAGGTCAATAACTCATTCATACATTGCTAAATCACAAGATTCATTTATTAAAAGTTTAAAGGAAACAGTTTCCTTAAATACAGCTGTTATCTCTGGATTTTAGTGAAAATTATGCTTTCACAATACAAAAAGAGGAGCAAGGTTACCACAGGACCTCAGATTCATGCACTATTCATCCTGTCATTATTCATTCACTGCAATGATGCAAGCAATAAAAAACTGAATTTAACCTCTTTGTATCATATCTGATGACCTTAAACATGACACGAGTATGGTGTATGAGATCTAAAAAACTGTAACTACCTTTCTGAAAGAACTACCCACATAGCAAACATTCACTACTTCAGTGACGGATGTTCTGGGCAATATAAAAATAAATACAACTTCACTAATCTGTGTCTGCATGAAAAGGACTTTCAACTAAAAGCCCAGTGGTCATTTTTTGCAACCAGTCACGGTAAAACAGAATGTGAAGGAATATGGGTTTAACGTAAAACACTTAGCTAGGAAGGAAAGTCTTTAATGACACCTGGAAAGACAAATTAAAACAACGAATGAACTTTGAGTTTTGCAAATCCAACATTACAAATATTAACTTCCAACTTATTTCTAAGACATATCCTGGATGTTTTCTTGTTTGTGTTTATGACAACTTATGGTATTTTGGTATGGTGAGTGAGGTGAATGCAGAAGAAGATTCCACTATAAAGTTTTTACATCCTCATGGAGTACCACCATCATTTTTCTGACCCAAAAGGAAAGATGAATGTGTTGTACCGATCCCTCACGTCATTGCAATTGTGGAATCCCTAAAACAATGACTGGAAGAACTTACAAATTCTCACAAGTATGCATGATGCATGTTCAATCAACCTTATGAAAGCACTGTTGAAAATTAAAGAATTATTACCTAGAATTTGAAATATTTCAATGGTAAGTTTTGTAATACATTTTCCAATCTAGAAGCATTATAAATATTCAAATTTTATTATAATTTCACTAAAATTGTTATTCGAATTTAAAGATTTCAAGAAAATGAGTGAGTCAAGTGATTTCTATCTTTAAAGTGTGAGAAAAAATAATAAAGGAGTGAAAAAACCACTCATTTTATTTTTCCATGTAGTAGAGCATATTTTTTAGAATAAGAATTTAAAAAAATGTTTTGATTGTCCTTAACCCTTTTGAAGATATTCCACTTAGCGTAGAACTCGCCATTTTATTTTAAAATCTTTAAAGAGAACTTTGGAATTTTTTTCTGACTATGCATAAGATACCTGCAGGTATAATTAATTTTTTTCTGGACTCCTTACATATTGATGTAAACTCTTAAAAAATTTCATCAACATTGGTTGATAAACAAGGGAGATATAATTTATTTTCTATAAAAAACAAATTCGGTTTCCTCCGTCTGATCGATAAAAACCGCAACATTCCAAAAACTTTAACAGGCTATAAATCATAAGCCGCTTGAGATAGAGCAAAATATATATATATATATATGTGTTCTTAAATCCATAAAAGGAACAAACATGCCGAGTTACATCAAAATCTGTGATCATGGGTGTCAAATCCTTTTTTTTCTGGATGATTTGACATGGATTGACCCGGCACTAAGTTTCCTTTTCCAATGGTATTTTGAATATAAACAATTTTGTATAATCTTTTTGGAATATTATGGAGCGTAAAAAACGCCAAATGTCTCTCGCAACACTCTTAAATTAAATTTGCCATGAGAGAAAAATGAACTGAAAAATGCCTCTAAGGTTGCACACGCGTATATACGTTCTGCAAACTGCAGTCTTCCCCTACCTGACTTTGGGTTACTTTTGACCTTGATGATCACAACATTTTTTCAAACAGAGAGAGAGTAAATGTGTTTACATAACATTATGTGAGTCGTGTCGAACAATACACTATACATAACTTGAAAATCTCATTTCTCTCCAGGGTTAATTCAAGTGAAATGTATTCAAATGTAATTTTATACAAAGGAGCAGCTGAAATTTAGGTTTTTGGAAAGGCCAAGGACCAAATTTTTGAAAAAGAATGGAGTAACCCACAAACAGGAGAGGGAAGGTAGGTTTAATTTATGTAACACTGCAGCAATACTACGGACTATTGATGACATCCGGGATCAATCCGGAAAGGAAAAGTCTGAGGTCATTATATCTCTGTGCGTCATTGTAGAAAATAAATAGCAGCAAAAAAAACGCAAAAAGTAATTTTTCATTATCTCTGGGCTGAATTGAACATAATCACTTACGCGGCAACTACTGTTTGACAGCTTATCTCATAATGAAAAAACAAAAGAGTTAAACATAAAATAATGTGGATAAAATTAAAATTTTAGAATACAAATTATGAGAAAAGAGGCTGGATAGCACAAATGTATCAACGATACTAAAGTTTAACTTAACCTTCTAGTCAGGACTCGAGGTTTCACATTCTTGGTTGCTTAACTTTCGGTCATCAATTCGGGACTGGGTGACTATCCACTGCACGGATGTGTTTGTTCCTTTGAATTGATAAAATTGAAAGACATAAAATAATGGGAGGGAAGTTAAAAAATAGTAGCTATAATTTAATAAGCGAACGGTAGCCTCTAAATGTATCGAAATAGTTGCGATGCAATTAGAAGTCTAGTCTTATTCGCAAATTAAATGTGATTATAAACAGCAGTCCACAAAAGGATTTACAATGCAATTAGCAGGGGACATTAAGTGGAATTGAAAGTCGTAAATTTCAGGGTCCAAACTGAATGCACCGCAACGACGGTCGAGGACGAAATGTGTAAAGTTGCTTATGCAGAATAGGTATTGTCTGTGAGCTCTTGACCGTGGGATTGTATGGTCGTAATGATCTGGGTTCTTCGTTTGGCTTCATTCTCTCTTCACTCTGGGATTGAAGATGGCGAGTCTTTTACAATGAAATTAATGATGATAAAATGATGATAAAAAATAAGCTAGAGTGAGTTCCAACACAAAAAGAACAGTGGTCACCATCTACTAGTACAGATTTACTAAATCATTAAAGCAAAATTGCCGAATTCATCTACTATATGTTTGTCCATTTTCTACAATTCCCAAAGAGGTCTTTCCCAAAACACAAAAAGAGAATCTCGAACCTCCATATTTTGTTCTAAAACGCCGCCAAAAAATATATTTTAAGACAATTTTGCCATTTAAAAAGTGACAGTTTACACAGCTCTTAACCAACTGTAGATATCAAAAGTACATTGCGGTCCTTTGTATTGCTGACGTTTAACACGAAATCACATACTGTATTTGGTGGAAAGAAACGACAACAAACAAATTGACCGAATAAATGAATGTTTAACATTTCTTTTCCCTCTGGCTCAGAAGATGGCGAGTGCTTTATACCACAATTACGAGTGAAAAAATAAATTAAGGGTAACGTGAAGTCTCTTAACGTCACAAATACAGGAATTTTGAGTATTGCTGTTGAGAGAAGCGTCAAAAAGTGGGAACAACATGTCGATTAGCAGTCACGTGACTGACATGAAAAGACTTGTTTGGCCGATTTTGCATCGTATCAACTCTTTGGCAATATAACATCTGACGACAGGAACATCTGACACGCGTGTGAATGTGTGTTTTTATAGAGTAATGACAAAAATGGTGAAATCCCCAATCTGCGATCATCATATGAACAGCTTAAAGTTACAGAGGTGTAAGTCACTTTTTCAAAAAAGAGACTTAGAAACAGAAACCATATATAATGTAACCAAATTAAACTAAGTATAAATAGTTAGACACAGAAACCAAACCTAGATAGCTCAATCTGTTAACTGAAAACATGAAGACCAATTTTTTTCAACGGCCAACTGATGGCTGTGGAAGTTCTGTGGTTTTTTTCCCCGAAAAAGCGACTTACACCAATATCACTTTAACCAGGCCATATGATCAATGAGTGGATCAATCAAATGATAAATCAATGGGTTGGTGTCTTCTCCCTTCCCGAATATTAATCAGATAATACATGTCACGTTCCATCTAGCAGACAAAATCAGTCTAAGGGTCACGTTACAACTGGTTTTGGTCTCATGACCCTGGATACGCAAAATGTTATCATTCCCTGCTCTACTTTATATTCCTCTATGGTTTCACCACAAGAACACAATGGTCATGCATTACTAGCGTAGCTCTACTAAACAATCAAAGCGCAGTTACCATGTTCAACCACTGTATGTTTGTTCGCTTTCCCACAACCCTGAATGTTTGTGTGTGTCTTCTTCACAAACATGAAAAATAATACCAAACGACCATAATTTGTTCCAATCAAAAGATGAACCAATGGATTGGCGTCTTCTCTCTTCCCGTATACCAATCAGATGATGAATGTCAGGTTCCATTGAACAGACGAAAGCAGAAAGGCCACGTTACTTCTGTATTTGTTCTCATGATCCTGGTGACACAAAAAATTATCATTTCCTGCTCTATATTGCTTTATGGTTCCATCACAAGAACACCATGGTAACCTGCCAGCGTAGCTCTACTAAACCATCGAAGAGCAGCTGCCATATTCACTCACTTGATGTTTGTTTGCTTTCTCACAACCCTCAAAGTTTGTATACCTCCACAAATATGAAAAATGAAATTCAAACAACCATATTTTGTTCCGAAAAAGGAGCCAACAAATAAATTTTCACACAACATTGACGTTCAAAAGGTAACAGTTTGCACCGACGAGCTGAATCAACGGTAGATATTAAAAGTACGTTTACGGCCCCGTGTGCTGCTGACGCCAAGCATCATATCCCTGTCGTCAGAGAAAAGAAATGGCAGAAAAAGAAGCACCGGAGAAAGGAATCTAATACTTTAATACTTCCTTCCCTCTGGGCCACAAGATGGCGGGTCTTTTACAACGAAGTTATGGGAGAGTGAACAAAAAATAAGCCAGTGTGTCTGCAACGGAAAAAAAATGTTCAGAAATGCACATATCCCAGGCATTTGACACAGACGATCTGAGTCGTGAGATACCCGATATTTCCTTTTGGATTTCTTGAATAAAAAGTTTCAATCCCTTGAAGGGATTGACCGTGGGCACAAATAGGGAAAGGTGGAAGATAGATATTTTATTTTCGCCTTGAAGAGGATTTTCGATGGGTTTCGGAGTAAGAATTCAAATTCTATAGTCCTACTGGATTCAATTTCACTTAGCATTTCAGAAGGACCAACAGGAGTGGATTCGTTGCAATTGTGCGCGCATGGATTCGCATATTGGACATAGCTTAGGATTTGGCTATTTTAGGTGGACGTATTTACTGAGTGTCAATAATCGAAGCTGACGGTCTAGATGTTTACTCGAGATTTGTATATGGAGTGAAATTGTACTTTTCATAACCTAATGCATCTTATTTTGCGTACCTTGTCAGGTACGCTTGAATTAATAAACTAATTTTTTAGTATTATTTAAAGGAACCAAATTTTAGTTCTTCCCTCCAAGTAGCAGTTTTAGCTTCCAAACCGGAAGGTTCCTGATTCGAATCTGGGATAGTGCATGGATATTTGTAAGCGTATGGCGGAGAGATGTCTGGTGCACCTTAAATCTGTAGTGACCGAAAGTCCTCACGTTGGGTTGGTGTGGAAGTTTGGAGATTGGTGTGCGAGATCAGATGTTGACTCATAATACGACCGTGGTTCAAAATTACGGGAAGTCATCTGGGATCGTCACTTAGAGGGACTGATGCCGGACCGTCTTCAATAGCGGTTTGTGTTGCTCTAGTGCGACGTTAATTAAAATTATCTTACCATACCTTATCAATATAGCAGTTTGTCATTTCCTTTATAAAAAATCCGCTAAGATACCCGTGATATCTGGCCGCTGTTGGCGATCAATTTTGTGTGTCTGCAGAGTTATTGGCGACTAACCACCCTGCGTGGAAGTGTTGCCATAGAGAAATTGGCAGTCGGATACTTGTCTCGGTTGAGAGTGGTTGTGTTTTGTTTTTGAGTTGCGATGTACTGCACCGGATGAAATGATGTTCGTTTGTGTCTGTCTTTTAATCGTTTAATTAAATTATTATTTTTACAATCTCGTGCTTGGTTATTGGAAGGGAAGAGCATCACAATACCCAATATTGAATTTATTTTAGGTAAGATGCATTACATAAAACGTACCTAAAATTAATTCGCTATATACAATTCTTACCACAGATCAGAACCTTAACGTTTGCCTCACCGCTTTTAGCAATATGTCTAGCACAGTGTGTCACGCGCTTTCACCTTTGAACTTCGGCAACTTCGTTAACCTTAACTTTCAAACACTTCAAACAATCCCAATTTTTCCTTCCAGATCGTCGTTGCAAGATGCGTGGGTCACTTCAAAGACACGGACAATATGCCAATGAACTTTCTTGATAAAAAATAATGCCTGGTCTAATATTATTTTGCCTTGGACCAATAATCTTGCTATTAATCCTTATTCCCCTCGCCAGTGGTTAATACTCAACACGGAACCTCACCGAAGACATTATAACTTGCGAACGTAATTGACCTTAAAATACTATTTTTATGTAATTCTCTACCTTACCATTTGTGGAACGCTACTCATTTGAATGATTCATTGCTAAATTCTAACAGGAGAATATTGTGGAGTACTTAGCCATCAATACAAAATTGATATATCAGTGAATTCTACTTCCACCTGATTTTTGGTAGAAACTTATTCTCTAGTACCACATACGAAGTCTCAACTTTGTCATCGGCAAGTATTCGACCGCTTTAGTCATTCCTAAAAAATAGTTTTGTGAAATTGAGTCAAACATACAAATTGACTTCGGTATTGCGAGTCACAAACACGGTTGGTTACATGTCTAATCAATTGCCTAGTACACTGCTAAGACACTCCCAACACTTGTTCGTTCAAACAGGTACTAGACATACTTACTCCTATAAAAGTAACACAGAACAATCTATGGTCGCATTCATCCCGTGATCTAAACATAACTTTCAGGCAACTGGTAATCGATCAACAAGTGGCGGTCAGCTATCGAATTCAGCCACTGCTAAATTCTAATGAATTTCGAAGTGGAATATTAAGCCACCAATAGAAACGTTAATTTACAATTTAATGGTACAAAAACAGCGAAAGTTTTGTTAAACTAAGTTAACGATACAAATGGACTTTGGTTTTATACGAGCCACAAACACGGGTTTGTTCCAAAGCCTTATTGATTGCCTCGCACTTTTCTAAGGAACTCCATACACTTGTTCGTTCAAACAGGTAGTAAGATAGAACACAATCAAGGGGGAAAAGAATTCAATTTATAATGTCTCAAGATTCAGACAACGGAAGTCTCGAGGAATGATAGCCTCATTAAAAAAAAACTCAAAAACTACTCTGAACGAACGCATATAATTGTTTTTCTGGTAGAATACTAATTAACTCCAGAATAAAAATCAAAAGCTTTTTGAAAATAAATTCGTGTCTTAAGTAAAACAGACCTCTCAGTCAACCGTGTTATTTTATTTTTATTTTCTCTTAACAGATGAGTTTAAGGTAAAAAAAGAGTTGAGTGAGTTTTAAAAGAGCAAATTTATCACGATCAGTACAAGATAAATGCTTGAGGGTAAAGCAATTCCCGTTTAGGGGTTGACAAAAGAATAAGTAAACAACCGAGAAATTCATTAAGCGTTGTTTTCTTAATTAATGGTATACAATAAGAGGGCTGGAGGACAGTGACCGCTTCAAGTGTTAATTTCATTAAAGTTATGAACATGAGCATGTAATAATGTGGTTGAGAAAATTATGTTTTATGATTATCTTAGTTTAAGAACATTATTTGGTTTAAGGAGAGGAATTGTTTCGATGTACTAAGTGGTTATAGTTAAACATATATTTAGAGCTCAGTGCAGAACAAATACATTAAAATTTAGTTTAAATACTTTATAAATACAAATACAAATACAAATATTGACGACCAGCTACAGGCTCAAGCCCAACAAGGCTGGTCCTTTGTTTATAAATTCCCCAATTCCCACTGACTATCCAATTGTATCTTAAATTCGTACACTTCCTTTGAATTAACTATATTTTCTGGCAACGCGTTCCATTTGTCTATTACCATATTAAAGTAGTAGTTTTTCCTTAAATTCCGATTAAAATGTGTCTTATTCAATTTTTACCCATGGCCCCTTGTTCTGTTAACCCAATTCAAATGTAAGCCCTCTGTGTCCCCTTGTTTTACCAACTTGAAAAGCTGAATCAAATCCCCCTCATTCTTCTTCTTTCCAGTGTATACATGTTTAGCTTACTTAAACGTTCATTATAGTATAGATTTGCTATCTCCTTTATTATTTTTGTAGCTCTGTGCTGAGCCCTTTCAATTAATTCTATATCCTTTCTCATATATAGAGCCCAGAATTGTACAGCATATTCTAGATGTGGTCTTACTAAACCCTTATATAACGGCACGATTATATTCTTATCCCTTGAAGTTACAGTCCTTTTAATATACCACAATAACCTATTAGCCTTTTTACCCGCAGCTGAACATTGGTGACCCATTTTAAAATCCCTGTGAATTATCACCCCAAGATCCTTGACTGTTTTTCCCTCTTTTACCTGTTACCCATATGCAGAACATTTCCCTACATTAAATGACGTACCCCATTTTACAGCCCATTCGGATATCTTATCAAAATCGCCTTTTAAATTCTCTATCTGTAACTTGGTATCCACTGTTCTCCATATTTTTAAGTCATCTGCAAATATACTGATTCTATTATTAATACCCTGATCTATATCATCTATGAAAATTATAAATACAATTGGTCCCAAAACTGATCCCTGAGGCACCCCACTAATAACTTCTGTCTGCTGTGAATAATTACCTTTTACCTGCAATCTATGCTTTCTACCAAATAATGAATTCTTTATCCATATCAATGTTTTTACCTGAATCCCCAACCTTTCCAATTTAAACAGTAATGCCTCATGAGGTACTTTATCAAAAGCCTTTTGAAAATCTATGTACATGATATCCACACTGCCCTTATTATCCAGCTCCTCAGTAATTTTTTCGTAGAACTTCAAAAGGTTTGTGGAGCAGTATCTGCCCTTTCTAAACCTATACTGATAATCTGATAACAGTCCACCCTCCTTCAAGTATAACATTATATGCAATGTTTACATTCAGTGAATTAAGAACTATTTGAATCCATAATAAATCGATGATACGTTTTATTGCTTATAAAATTTATAATTTACCAAAGCTGCGTTAAGGGCAATGTTTCTGATACATGCTATACCACAACGGAAATATTCCATTCACGTAGCACCAAAGATTAGTTGTCAACTTAACGACGACGACGTTCATAAGAAACTCAAAACCTACATAGGAGCTGCTATGATGACATTTCTAATGCATCAAAGTTGTGTTGTCCATTTTACGATGACATTCATAACATACGTTACAAGTGTATTAGTGCCACTTGGGCAGCATTTATATTGCACCTCATCTGCATAGACTGCAATACGGCAACGTTCATAACATACGCTTTAAGTAAATTAGTGCATTAAGTAAACTACGGCAGTATTCATATTGCATTAAAACTGCGTTCACGGTTCAACGGCGATATTCCTGGTACACGTTGAGCCGCAACGCAACTGAAACCTTCCATGCATACAGCACTAAGAATAAGCTGTGAGCTTAACGACAACATTCATAAGAAACGCAATAATTGCATTACAGCCGATATGGCGACGTTCATAATGCACCAAAGCTGCGTAGATGGCTTTACGGCAACATTCATAACACAGCTCAACGCATAATTTGGTGCACTACATTATTTTAACTGATTTTATGCGTATTCCATGTGCCTGAAACCAATATGACGTTAGTTTTACCACATCACCTTTTGTTTGTGATACAACAGTAGCGTTATTTGCGTTAATACATTAAATTAGGTTAATGGTATAGGCGATAAATTAAAAAAAAACCTCTTCCTTAATAAATTTTGTAAAATATTTCAGTGAAAAATCAAATAAAAACAAAAGGAAAAAAAATTGTGTTCCATTCTGAAAGCTCTTTTTGTTTGAAATTATTTTGCAGAAAACGGTACAGAGAAGGAAGAAAAAAACAGGAACCAATCCACCTAAAAAAAGTAACTCAACCCTACTCTCCCAATGAGTTTTTAATAAAATCTATCATAATTTAGCTACGCTGAATCTAAAAAAATAGAGCTAATGGAGAAAACCTATTTTCATATTTGAAACCAGCACACCAAATATAGACAAAATCAGTTTAAAAATTACAGGTACCAAACAAACGTTTTTTCTGTAAGGCTGTGTAATATATGCTATTCGTGAATTAGTGCCATTAAAGTACATTCATGTTATATCAAAGCTCCGTTGACGGCTCAACTGCGAAATGCATAATATTGGCTACATTTGCATTTGCACCCGCATGTGCATTATGTATATTCTCTCTGACATTCATGAATTCAACGGCGGTATTTGTAATGTGCACGTAACTGTATATAAGAGCCTTCATGGCGACAAAGGCAATAATATGCCCGCAATTGCATTGGCGCTGTAACGAAGACATTTAAATAATATGTACTATAACTGCAATGGTGCCGTTGAGATATACACTACCCTGCAATAATGGACCAGACGCCAGCGGATTTGCATAAAAACCGACTACTTGTTTGGGGGTGGTTTTCGTGGTATGACCTGGGACCTTTGCATGTTGTTCCTGGTCAGTCGAACGCCGACGCCTGCATGAACATTTTGGACCGTCAGGTTTATCCTACGCTATAGGTTCCCACTGAAATAAAAACTGCATTTATGGAATGGCTCAATGAAATAGAAACAATAAGAAACTTTGAAATCCCTAGGCTATATTTCACTGAGATTAATTGGGAGTCATTAGAAGTCCATATATTTTCAGACGCAAGTCCTAAGTGCTATGGAGCTGTAGCTTATTTCCGGAAAGAGAATATTACAAGTTTTATTAGGTCGAAAAC
Source organism: Metellina segmentata (assembly GCA_947359465.1). Lineage (NCBI taxonomy): Eukaryota > Metazoa > Arthropoda > Arachnida > Araneae > Tetragnathidae > Metellina > Metellina segmentata. Next base: position 38,773,667 of record OX375877.1, on the reverse strand, counting down.
TTGCCTGGCCCCATTGAAGAAACTCACACTATCCAGATTAGAATTATTGGGCACCTTGATTTCAGTAAGAATTGGATTTTACCTACCGGACACTTTCCTTAAGTTAAACAAAGAAAAACGTATTATTTTCGACAGATTCACAGGTATGTATCCAATGAATTAATTGGAGAGCCGATTATTGGCAGCAGTTTGTTACAAACCGTGAAAACGAGATCAAGGAGATGACAGATCCCGCTCATTTGTATCATTGTGAAGGCTAAACTAACCCTGCGGACAAACCTAATAGAGGAATAAGTGCTCAAGCTCTAGTAAACGATGATGCTTGGTTTTCCGGACCCCTGTGGCTTTTAGAAATGGATACCCGTTGTGACGAAGCAAGATCAAGAGTTGACACTGATTTGCATTGTGTTGAAGGAGAAAGGCGGAAGGTGGTGGTGACTCTTCAAACGAACACTGAATCTCTTCAGCCCTTGCTGAGCCTTGAAAATTATTGTGACTTGAACAAAGTTTTTAGAATAACCGTTTACGTCTTACCATTTATTGTATACAATTCCAATTTCAATAAACATGTAAATGTAAAAACTGAATTTAATGTGAATGATGTAGTTTTAGTAGGTGATGACAAGCTTCCTAAACAACTTTGGAAGTTAGGATAAAACATTGAGTGCCAAAAAGGACGTGACGGAAAGGTAAGATCCGATTCAATGAAAACGTCTTTAAACGTCATAAACCGCCCGATTCAACTATTATATAATTTGGAAATTGTATCAAATGAGTAAGTCCAATTCCAGTTCTATTTTAACATCTATTTATTTGACAATGACAGGGCACGAACACAATGACAAGGAAAAAAAAGAGAATGGATTTGTTCATTCCAGTGTAGTCTTTCTTTGACCACGTTCCGAATCAATCTGGGAATTTCCCCATCGGGTAGGGAAGATGCGCGTTTCAAATTCCCTTTCGTAGGGATTATCCGAATATCTGTGGCTAAGTTGTCACACACGTCCGAAATCTACAGTTGAGCTGGCGACACTCTTGCAGCAGAAATGGACACAAATACCCACTGCTGTGTATCAAAACCTTGTTGAAAGTATGCCCAGAAGGGTTCCTAGTGTAATTGCAGCACGTGGGGGACCATCTCCCTATTAAAACATGTATTATTTACATTATACGATCACATCTTGCTGTCCGGTTCATTATCGTAGGGTAGTGCATGTACCTCAACTTCTTTGTTATCCCTGGCTGCATTTATAAAACAAACATATTGCTTGCATAATATGTTTGTTTTATAAATAGTACATAGCAATATTGGATAGGTTATTCACACATTAATATGCACATAAGCGCATGGGTTCCGATATTAAGGTAATTAATTTTTAATTATGTGGGAATTTCTCTGAATTTGTGTTGCAATACGATACTATGCTTAAAATAAGAAAATACCCAAATCATAAAAACAACAATCCGTCTCTTGAAATAATCTGAGGTATTTAATTAATTATACAATACACATACTGTCACATATAATTTTCTATTTTTTTCTTTTTAGAAACATTTAAAAATAAACCATCACAAAATGGCACAAGAATGTAGGAAATACATTCTCATAATTTGTTTTGATCACAAAAAATAATTTTTTACTCTCTGAAAAATAATGTATTGAAATAAACGAATATATAAAATTAAAGCACGACCAACTGAATTTTCAGTTTTTCCTTTCATGAAAACAAGGCGCGAGTTTTCGAGACTATTAGAATAAAATTCTGATAATTCCTAAACCACAAAAGAATTCGAAGAATTCAGAAACAAATTTGTTCGTAAAATTTTCGTTTTGTAAATGCTGAAGCGAGATATTTTGGTCACTTACGATTTTCTTATCGTCCAGAAAAAGTACCATATAAGAGAACACGTAATGATTTTTGGGTACAGAAATAACTAGGAAACCAAAAATAAGAGCGAAGAAAACACGACTCTGTTATCTACATTTATATTCCTTTGTTAAAAATATAAAAGAAAAGAAAAAAGCTCACGTGGAACTTTCTTCCAAATTAAGAAAAGAATGTCATCATTAATTGATAAAAAATCAAAGTAGGCTCGCAAAATGAATATATAATTTATTTTTCAACCCTGCAAGGTTATTTTTTGAGAGAATAAATGGTTTTTCATGGTTGTTAAATTTATCAGGTTTGAAGCATATCATTTTTGTTTTCATCTATAAGCCTGTCTATATAAATTAAGTTTGTTACTATTTGTTATTTTTCCGACAAGTTCTTAAAATATACTTATATATTAATATCTAAAAGTTAAACTTTGGAGGACTTACGTAGATCAATTTTCATACTCGCTTTTATCATTGGTTTAAATCATATTTAAATAATCCCCACTCTCTCATTGGTTCAAGTTGCATCCAATTTTTTTACAATAAATTGTTCGAGAACGATAAATAAATATCAAATAATGGCATATATGGATTTTCAATGAAGTTGAGTAATGCAATCAATAATATCTCTACTATTATAAAAGGAAGTGTTTGTATGTCTGTTCGGCGGAGGTGTGCAGATGAATCTATAACACTTACAGGCATTAAATTAGGCATACAGGTAGTCTTAAAGGTGACGGAATGAACTTCGAAGCCCGAAATTTAAAATTTAATCTAGAACATTTTTAATTAATATATTAGCTTTTTCCCCCATGTGGTTCTTCTTTTGGATGGCGCCAAGTTTCCAATTTGTTATTTTTTTCTTCCATTTTCTTAACGGATTAAAAAATTTTTTGGACGAGTGCCAATTTGCAGCGGTGCATGAATGACGTCGCTGATTTTCCTTTGATTTCATTGGTTCTATTGATTTTTCTCTTTCATTTTCTTAACGGATTGTAAATTGTACGAATTAACGTTCTGTTTGATTTGAGTCACGGTCTAAGGCAGTTGTTTCAGGTTCTATCGTTTCTTGCTTTTATAAAATCATAACTTATTATTGTTTAATTTGGTTTTGTTTTACGTTGTTTACCGGAAAGCATAACAAAAAACTTTTAATATGGTTTGGATTTACGTTGATTGGCGGAATGAGTGAGATTTTGCGTCGAGACTTTTTAAAAGTAACTTTCTTGCTTTTTTTTAGTTTTAAGACGTTAAGCTTTTTCTATGAAAGTATAGCGATAGTTAATTTTATCATTTTTGCTTTTTTTTGTTCATTACTGTTTAAATTGGTACAGTTAATTTTTATCATTTTGGTTTTGATTTATGTTTGTCGGAATCAGTGAAGCTTAGCGTTAAAACTTTTTAAAACTATAACTCTCTTTCTTTTTTCAGGAATGAGTCGACATGCTTGTGTCATGTCGGGTGAAGGTTCGACTCATTCTTAAAATTATTATTATTTTTTTAATGTTTTCAGCATCAATAAAAAAGGACATGGCAAAAAGGCTGTCACGGGCAAAGCCGTAGAGGTATGCTAGTATATCATAAAAAAGAAAAGTCAATCATATGAAAATTGAAATTAAAGGAGCACAATATAGTATAAATAAATTATTAATAAGCATGTAATTTCCTATATTGGAAACATCTTATATGTTTCAGTTTTTAGTTCTGTTTACAGCTATTACTTCAGAGTTTTGTCTTCAGACAGATTACTATATGTTTTCAGATAGAAAATTAATTCCAATTGCAAACTATTCCTAATATTATGATTCACGTTTTCCCCTTCAATCAATTCGTTTGAAGAAATAGGAATGTGAACGTGTAAATTAGAATTAATATATTACTTGCAGGACTGCCACAAGCGGGAATAAAAGTGAATTATTTGCTATTTTTCAACTTTGTCAACTATAGGTATCTTTCAAAGCAAAAAAAAAAAAAAAAAAATTAAAAGCTCTCTTTTTCGAACATTTAGACGACTTTTTCTAAAAATTTACAAACATTTAGACGACTTTTTCTAAAAATTTACAAACATTTAGTCTCATTTTGTTTTACTATTAGTAGTGATAAAAATAATTTTTTGCTGTTTCTTTAGGGAGAACATTTTCCAATTTACGCCTGTCGCGAAGTTTTGGTGACAAGCCGCGAGAACCTTAAAAAAAAATATTTATGTGCGGCTGATGATTATCATGCGTACATTATAACAAAGGTATTTAGATTTTTAATTTTAAAATTTAAATTCAATTTTTGAGATTGCAAACTTTTATTTCGTACTTAACTAACCGAATTTGTGTTTTAATCTATTCATTTAACATCTGAGTTAGTAAACGCTATTAAAATAGTGTTTAGAAGGAAACAGTTTTGCTACTCTTTAAGAATTCCTGCTACTAATTCTACATTCTCACAAGTGCTTTAACTGTACATGCTCTGTAATTGGAATGTCGAAATGAAATAGATTCCTGTATTGCACACAGTGTAGGCGCTATCATTTGTGTTAGAGAAAGAAAGAACCATCAAAGACTCCGTTTTTATTAAGACTTCCAGTTTTTGACAGAAAGAAACCACAGAAAGTTAAAATATATTTTTTAAGTATTTGTGTGTAAAGGATGTTTGGAATCTTGTTTTGTTTCATTCACCTCTTCCTTTCTACTAAAGGTTTTGCAAGTGTATTTCTTCAATATTTTGTTCGTTCAAGGGTAATGTTTCGTTGGGCATTTTCTAACAATTATTACAATCAGGGGCGTGCAACGTTGCAAGCATACTTATCAAAATTGGTAATTATTTTGTGCATAATTTTCTTACTTATTCACAAAATATTTAATACTTAAATAAAATATTTATAATAAAATAGTTTTAATCTATATTTAATAATTTTCTTACTTATTACGGGAAATGTTTTAAGCATACTTATATCAAAATTAAAAAATATTTTGTGCATAGTTTTCTTACGATCCAACCAAAATTTTGAGGATCATAATTTGGATGTCTAAATCTCTAAGATCTTTTTCAAGTACAAGGCGTTCTTGATTTTTTCGTTTGGCAACACTGATGCCCACCCATCTTTCATCAGTTTTTTTTTCCTTTGCTGCGATATGCATTGGACGTGTTTCGCGCGACATGTATGTGCCCAGTTATGATTCTACGATCGACGGCAACTGTACCACGACTTACGCAATTCCGATATTAGCGTGTTTCGTCGGTTCCACCTATCGCGTAATTTCGGAGTATAACTGTAATCAAAAATTACGTTAGAGAATTAAAAAACAAACATTGTAAGAATGATTACTGTTAGTCAAGAGGTTGAATAAGTATAAAAATTACTATCGGCAATTACACGGCTTATAACACGTCACTTTTTTTTTTAATTTTGTCACTTTTTTTCTTTTGTCACCTTTTTGACATTTTGCCACTATTTGTCAGGTGTTTAAGTTTTGAATTCTACTTGGACAAGAGCAATTTTAGTGCACAGTTTAAAAATTCAATTTTTCCTCTTGAAAAAGTCAAATATGAAGAATTATAATTTTTTTGTGCTCGTGTAATTTTTCTTCGCGGAAAAAAAGGCAAAAATATGAGCTTTTTGAAATTTGACAGCAATATCTCTCGGTATTTTCATTTACCCCAATGATGATGATGACCTGAGGAAGGGTTTGAAAAGTCACTGAATGTTTAGTGTTGGTGTGAAAGAGTGAATTATTAACTGGCGTGAGGTATGCGTCAGATCGACAAGGTAAAATCGTTTGCGAACACTAAAAGGCATTTTATATAGGATGTGAAACGGCAGATATTTTATGTGAGAAGATTTTGGAAGCTCTGAGTAAGTTATCTCTTCCACAATATCAACTGTTCATGATTGGCTCAGATGGACCCAATGTCAACAAGTCAGTTTTTAAAAAGATTAATGACATTTCTATGTATACCCGAAAATATAACTAATTAACATTGGGACATGTAATATTCACACAATACATAATACTTTTCTTAAAAGTCTAAAAAAGCTTTGGGAAGGTGTGTTTGAAGTATTTTTTTCTATTCACAGATTTTTTTAGTCAGTGGCCTAAGCGTTGGCCAACATACAAGCAAATTCAAGGAGACTTGAAACTTCCCACTCACTATTTTATCAAAAATTGTTCAAGCAGGTGGCTAAGCCTAAAGCCAGCTGTTAAAAGGTTACTTGAACAGTAGAGTGCAGTGCAAAAGTATTTCATTGACTACATTCCAATAAAGAAGACAAACAGGATACAAATACCAGGCTACATGGAAATTGTTCATTTACTTAGGTGAAAAACTATGAAGACTGATGTGATATTTTTCGTATAACGTGAAAATTATATTTAATCGGTGACCGAATTTCTTCCGAAAAAGGAACCCTTAATACATAACCTTCATCCTCAACTTGAATTGTTGATAAGAACAATTTTGTGTAGAATCTACACAGAGGAATTCATTCGAGATTTGAAGATGGATGAAATGGAAGATATTTGTCCTCAGAATCTGTTGCCTCTGGCTGATATTGTGATTGAAGATCAAATTTCTAAAGCACTTCCGAATGCGAAAGAAAAGGAAAGGAATTTATTTTATATAAGGGCTCAGAAGCATTACACTGCTAGTGTTAAATATCTTCTGAAATTCTCCTTAAGTTCAACTTTCCTTAAAAGTTTATCCTGTCTTGTTCCTCTTAAGAGACTCAGTGGTGAGAGTGAACGACAAGTAAAAGAAGTTGCAAGGGCAATGTCATGGGAGGTCCCAACAGAAATACTACTGGATTAATGAAAATACTCCAAAGAAAATTTGAGGAAGATGGATCTAGAATGAAGCATATTGATGTTTACTGGAACCAGTTCTCCAGACTGCGGGACAGTTCTTCAGACTGTGGATCCTAAATACTCAGTTCTGTCAAAGCTAGTGAATTCTGCTCTGTCACTTTCTCATTGTAGTGCTGAAACTGAACGTAGCTTCTCAGCTTCTGGAAGAGCTTTGACTGGTGACAGAGCATCAATGTCAACGCACACTCAATTCATAGATGGAAAGTATATTGGTAAATTTGGAAAATCAACCTTATTTGGTGCCGATCACATTAACCATAATGGATATGAGAAGGGCTGCATATAAAGCCTACAGTGCCTATTCAGAAGATATAAAACGGAAGGCACAAGAAAAGTTAGAGAAAAACAGGAAAGAAAAAGAAAGACTGGAAGCAGAGAAAAAATTTAAAGCAGCTGTCAAAGAAAAGAAAGGTAATAGAAGAAGAACAAAAACTTAAAACTATGTGTAAGGAAGAAGTTGTTAAAGGAAGCCAATGATAGACTCAAGAAGACGATAAAAATAAACATTTTAAGGAAACAGCACTTGTTGAGGCAATGATTTAAGGGGCGGCAAAAATCTTGGATGATGCTGGTCAGCAAAGACAAACTAATTGCACTAAATGCACTGTATGCAAAATACAGTAAAAAATGCCTTCTATTGAGAAAAAAAAAGACAAAATTAATTTCAGACTTTTTCAACAACAAAAAAATAACAGACATAATATTTTAAATTAAATTACAAAATTCTTCAAGCTATGTCAAAAACAAACAACATATTTAAAAATTATGATTACAAAATTTTTTATTTTTGTTTTGTTAATATCGTTTTGAAATAATATGCTTTTTAAATAAAGAAAATAAATATCCTTCCAAAGAAAGAAAATAAAAAGATAGGAGTGGTAGGGATCGTTTTTTTTTCTATCTTCATACTTGAATATATTTGGGATTATTGTTATATGTCAGATATTGTCACTTTTTTTTGGTTCGATTAGTCACTTATTGTCACTTATTTTTTGTCTGATTGGTTATTTTTGTCACTTTTTTAAACTTTAAAACCTGTTATAGCCCCTGAAATTATACATTATTGTCGATCTAACGCTTTTATCCAGGTAATAGCGAGGATTTTATTGCTAGCTCTTGTGTTGTGAAACATGAGTTACCAATCAAAAACGCGCAAATGGAGCTGCTTTTTGTATTCTCTTATTTGAAAACATCAGATTAGGTTTAGTGTGAATTGAATGATTGATTTGATAGCGATAAGCTTCGTGCTGAATTTAATAGATGTCCCTTTACTCTTGCCCTATTACTTTCGACTTTAAATATTGAAATTATAGTACTCATTACACTACTAGCATATTTAACCTGCTCCTGCTCAAATTATTTATTGCCCGTGCATTTTAAAATCAATGAACCGCCTCGATGAAGAACAATCCAAAACTTTTAAGGGGGCTTACGACCTTTAAACCTTCCAAAAATTCAATTTTTCAAAAAAAAAAATAATAATACACACACACACATATATATATATATATATATATATATATATATATATATATATATATATATATATATATATATATATATATATATATATATATATATATATATATATATATATATATATATATATATATATATATATATATATATATATTAAAGTACATAAATTTTTGATCATTTTGACACCAACCGCATGACAAAATTCAAATAAATACCAGAGATACGAAAGAAAATCGAAAGGTACACTGAGCAAAACATGGGCTTCTGTAACCAAAATTTTATCTTTACAGTTGTTTTTCTCAGCTTTGCTTTTTTTAGAAAAATCTCAGATCGAGCGCATGATATCTGAAGTACTATTTGAGCAACTTGTTCAAAAATTGGTATACGTATTCGTTAAACCTACATGCGTGTTTTAAAACCACAATATTGAAAAATATATATATATTATTTTGGAATTTTGGGGAAGACATTGTTGTTGACGTATCAGAATATTTACTGCTTTCATGAAACATAATTGATAAAAAATATAAATTTTTATTTTATTTTTTTATTTTTTGCTTTCATTTTAATCTGTAATATATACATAGAATAACATACACTAAAATTTATTTGTATACATCTATTTGTTTATGTGCAATCTTGCACGCAGCACTGTTCCTCAAATCTTTACTCACAATGAAGCTATACCTTAACGAGCCCGACACAAAAACTCCTGCTAATATTTAAATCATGTTTGTACAGTGTATTTTATACCTTAAAAATGCAGGAGCATAATGGAAAAAAAGTATTACATTTTACGTAATACTTAAAAAAATGACATAGCTTCGAAACTGACCTTATTCCTACTCCATCAAGAGTGGTTTAAGGGTCGTAGGCCCCGTTTAAAGCAATTAAGCTGTCATATGCGACAATTTAAAGTATAAATATTTTACATCAACAAAAGAGTAAAGGTAGATAGTTGAGAGAAAGGATGCAAAAGTTTAATTTATTTTTCTAATCAATATCAACTGACTTCAAATACATAAATAACCGAAAAAATTGTGTATTTATTTAACTATTTGTTAAGATTAGAGTCAGGTTTCACGTGACGAGAGAAATTTTTTGCATGCCACGTTTGGCAATTGTGCTAAGGGTTCCTCATCCCTCTGTCATATGATCACACTCATTTTTGCAAAAATACTCTTCTGAATTAAAATACTTCGAGATTTTCCATTTGTTCTCGAAAGAGACTGCAAAACATTTTGTCTTTCAATATTCTCTAAATTGTATTTTAAGTAAAATTGAAACTATTCTTTGTTTTATAAGCTGCCTTTTAAGTAAAATTGAAACTATTCTTTGTTCTCTAAGCTGTCTTTTACATTTAAGAGGTACGAATGGTATTCCATACATGTCCCCCGAGGCTATTATTCAAAAGGGTAAAAGATCAAAATGCACAACCACAAAACTGCAAGTATTAGAAATTATGCGCTTCGTGTGACAGTTTAATTACCTCGGGCCAACTCGGTTTTCGATGTCTTTACGCTGGGACTGAGTTTTAATTCCCTTCTCATTAATAAGAGTCGCCATGTTTGGTTTTCTTTCTCCTGTAGTTGAATGGTTTTGAAGTTGATGTATCTGGGGTAATCCGTTCTTGTTGAATATTGTTTTATTCTGTGATGGCGACCATCAGATTATGTGTTCGAATTGCGATTGCTGTCTTATTCTGTAAAGGATATAAGAAGTTGAAATATTTGTTATTGCTGTCTTGAGATTGTTGCTTTTAATCTATAAAGGACATAAGACGTAGATATATCTGAACAAAATCCGTTCTTGTGATTGTTCCGTTAATCCAGGAATAGTGATCAGATGTTGTTGTATCTGCAGTAAATTGTTTTTGTGGTCGTTGTTTGTGGTTTAACTTTGTGATGTCGATCACAGAAGTCGATATACCTATGGTAATCCGTACTCGTGATTGTTTTTTTTTATTATGTGATGGACATCCGAAGTTGATGTGTCTGAGGTTATAATATGTTCTTGTGACTGTTCCTTTGCCTTATTGTGTTAAGGAAATCAGTAGAAATATGTGTTATTACTTTATTGATATTGTTGAATTTAATTTATAAAGGATTTACGGTTGCAGATATGTTTGTGAAATATGTTCTTCTTAGTGTTCCGTTAATCTATGAACAGCGATCAGATTTCAATGTACCAGCAGTAAACTCTTATTGTGAATGTTTCATTCCATAAACATCGATATGTACTAATACATTCTTGTGAGTTTTGGTGATTTGATGGTGATCATAAGTTGATTAAAACTTTTTATGAAAGCCTGGTATTCAAAAGCTTTAAAATTATGGTTTATTCAATTTATCGTAAGTATAATTTTTTAACATTAGGCTGTTTCGTCAAACGCTCTTTTTTTTTTCGTATATTGTAATTCTTATTTTGTTACGATTTAACTAACAACTTTTGAAAACAATTCATGCCAAATGCCACAAAACTTCAATACTCACATTTGTTTCCACCCATTGGAACCAAACAGAAAACATCAATAAAAATAACGAAATGTCGGCAAAAGGTTTAAATTTCAGAGAGAAATATACATTTACAGCAGAAAATAAATTTAACTTATAATATTCTAGAAAAACTAAGTGTTATATTCTGTGGAAAGGATTTCTATTCGTTATTTTGTTTTTGTATTCCAGTGTACGTGAAATATAATAATAGTAGTAACATTATTCTGACAATTTAAACTTACATTATCCGTCAGTGGCCTGCATGTAGAAAAGAAACACATGAAACAGTTTTCGTTAATACTATCTATTTTGTAAACAAACATCTCAGTACATAATTCCTCAGAGACGATACATATTCATCTGAAATTTTTTCATAGTAGCCCTAGAAATTGTGTTGATTTTCTCTTAGGTAAGGACTTGAGAAAATAGTCCACTCGAAGACTCGAAACTAAGTCTTCTAAGTAAGCTACTCATTCCCCACTTTTTATTTTCCTTTTCGATTTCCAGTAAATACAAGAAACCACTTTCAATGTTGCCAACGACAGTCAAAAAAATGCCAGTCAGTTGTGAAAAATATCTGGCACTGTTATTGATCCCTTGAGCCAAAGACGATGACAGGTTCAAGGAGCTTGAAAAACGTCTGGTTAGAAAAAAAACTGAATATGATGGAATATATATTCGCATGAATAATTTAATGGGTTTGCTTTTCTTTTTAGAAGAGTTTTGAGTATATCTTAGAGATTTATGTTTATTAATTCAAGAGTGATTTTTTTCCAAGAGTTCTGGATTATCTCTTTTAAAAGTCGAACATTTCATTTGAAAAAACAACCGTTTGAAGCTGAATCAAATCACTAGTTTGAAAATGGCTTAGTTTTTAAATGATAGTTGTAACAAAACTCGGTTCTTAATGGATAGTTATAACGTGGGACCGTCTTGCAGAATTGTAGCAAAAAATACTTGCAATTTATGTTTTTCAAAATTTACAGAAAAAATCAATTTTTTTTTTTTTTTTTTTTTACAAGATGAATAACCTAGGTTTGTTCGAGTTTTAAATATGACCGCGACATTATCCTGTGTTAACTCAAATACACAAACCATGTACAACGTGTTTCCTACCACGACAGCTAAAATATAACCGCGACATTTCCCTGCGTTAACTCAAATACTACACAAACCATGTAGATCGTGTTTGATTGTCCATAGCCATTTATTGCAGAAAAACAATTTTTAGATTTTAAAATTGGGGCCTCAAGGGGCACTTTTAGGACTACCAGTGTGCCAATTTTCATGGCTACAGATTGGTCAGAGGACAGGAATGAAATAGCCTATGTTTTCCGCAGTGTTCTAATGCCCACGTGTACCACATTTGATGTGGATTGGTCAAACGGTGTATATATATATGACACGGGGTGGCAAGAGTGGTCTAGGCAACCGGATGAGGATGATCCATTGGCGTGGAGTGTAGTTCCATAAAACCTTAAAATGAAACATAAATTCTCTAACCAAATCTTTATTTCTTCAATAGCATATTAGTAGCATTATCAGGTGTGGAGGTTGTTACGAGGACTGAGACTTGAATGGATCTGGAGCTTCCTATTCTAAGGGATTCATGGAAAAAGTGTATAGTTCACAATGAATTCGTCAGAGGTACAAGAACTAAAAGAAAAATTATTGGACAGGGAATCTAGCAAGAAACTTCATTGGTAGAGGTCGGGAGCTAAGCGAAGAGGTAATTTTATCTTACAGGCGAATTGAGAGGAAAAGTCATCGTGGGTGGTCAGTCATACTGGGAGGTCAGTAGGTCAAAGGGTGGCAAGATATATGACGTATGGGACAAAAAGACGAAAGACTGAAAGGGAAGAGGGGTGATTAAGGGGGTCCGGGACACAAAAATCGTGAAATTTTGGATTTTTTTAATTATTATTTTAAGAAATTCTATGTGTTTTTCTGCTTAAAATGACGTCTAAATCATGTTTTTATCTTAATTAGAACTAGAGATGTAATAATTTTTGTGGTGCGTTGTTTTGAAAATCTAACACTCTTAAGGGCCTGGTCTCTAGTGAGAATTGTATTAGGGGGTTATTCTTAGGAATCGTTTCATATATATATATATATATCTCTTTAGCAAACATGAGAGTCGTACTACTGGTGTAAGCAAGCGATTTTTATGTGCTTTCACCACGGGCTGAGGTAGCCCGGTTGGAAGAGTAACGGATTAGCAACCGGAGAGTCATGAGATCGAATTCAAACGAAGGCAGTGGAGTAGGAAAGGGGCTGGGGATGTTAAATCTGTCGTGTCCTCAAAACCGCTCTCGTTGGCGTGGTGTGGAAACTTGGAGAGTGGGGTGCCTGCTCTGGAGTGGCCTTCTAGTTTGACCGTTGTTCAAAGTTACGCGGTGTTGTTCTATGATCTTTTCCATTGATACTAATCATGAACCGTCGCCAATATCACACTGCGTTGCTCCAGTGTTTCGTTAAGTAAAATACCTATTTACCTCATGTTGGAGTGGTGTGGAAATTTGGAGGCCGGGTTGCCAACTCTTGTGTTGATCTCGCCATCTGACCATGGTTCAAAATTGCGTGGTGTTATCTTCGGATCTTTCTCTTGGTGTTTGATCCCGGACCATCAACATTAGACCGTTATGTTGCTGTAGTGCGGCGCAAAATCTACCTACTAACTAACTACTACCCTTAAAGATGGTAAAATCTGAAAATGTCGCTTGCCTGGTGCAAAAGTGCCACCGAGTTGAACATAAAATTCACAAAAGATATTTCTACTTACCAAGGGTTATGAGACCTAGTAATGGAAGTTCTTGAAAAGCATGCACTGAAACGATCAAATAAACATCCTTAGAAACATTAAATAACAGTATTACAATTAAAAATATCATAGTAAAAAAATAGAAAAGAAATCTGACTCGATGCATGTTTAATACTGGGAACGGCCATTAACACCGACAGTTTTCATTTTTGAACCTCATACATTTTTGGAAGCAAATCAATACAACATTTGGATTGAATAGATGGTTGGTTTCTCTGAAGAAATGAATAAGCTATAATTCGAGTCAAAATGCGGGAAACACTGAAATGTCCGTGATTTTTCAAACTTCTGGTAATCAATACATTGTTACAAACAAGAAATATACATTTAATGACCGCATTTTACAAATCCCATAGATATTCCTTGGATACCTTACAGATTTATGTGTCGGCTTTGATTCATTGCTTAAAAGTTTAGTTCCCTTAAAACACATAAATATAAGCTCATTTTGAATATGAGGCGTTAAAATTAAATTAAAAAAAAACTATTAGGAGACAGCTTGCAGCATTTTTTCTTAAAAACTTTTATGAAACACCACGTAATATTTTTTTCTGCACTGATGTTTTTTAATGCGTAAATTTTCTTTGTGGACAGAAACAAAAGACGCATATTTGAAAGTATTCTGATACCAGTCATAAATATATTTAAACTAGACGTTAAAAAGCAGTGGAATTGATTTATACCCATTATAAACTCACAAACACCTATCGTATGCATAAAAACATACTATTAAAACATAAAAGCTGATTTTTTAATCTAAAGTGGTTTTTATTGGCCATCAAACAACTACTATTATGGGGAAAAAAGAACCACTAACTGTTCCTACAGTGTCCCAGTTGTTCTGAAAAACATGCACAATTTGTGTTTAGAAAGATGACCATAAATCAATTTAATGATTTTAATGTTTGTCTAATGCATTCTTAATTGCATCTAGATAAAAGAAGTATTAACTTCGCCGCTTGATTTATTAAACATGTACAACATAAAAAATTAATTATTGCTATTCCATGAGTTAGGTTTCTTTTATTGTATTTTTCTGGTAATAATATCACGTAGGTCCTCTGAAAAATATTACTAAAAGCCTTACATAATTCAAAACCCTTAAAACGAATCTCAATAATTACTACAGATAAAGCTCATTAACTAAAAGTCATTCAAGGATTCAAGAAAATTTTAAGGATATTTTTGTCAGATTTAAAACATAGATATACAAAACAAAACTTCAGGAAAATTGCTTCAGTTTTTATATATTTTTACATGCACACATAAACACGATAAAAGTGTTTTACAAATTTTTCTATCAAGTCAAAGTTTTGCGTAACACTGATTTCACGTCTATATTCGATGTAAGTGGTGAAAATATAATTATGTTCGAATCATCCTTTCTATATTTTTTCTGTCAATATCAATCGCGTTTTTTTCACGTGTGCAGTAGTATAAATTTATATGTTTTTGCAGAGATCACTTCAGAGGAAGAAATGTGATAACCTTTCTGAAATTCATCCATGAAAATAAATATTTTCATTGGCCCTTCAGGGCAGTAAAGAACTTATTTTTTCAACTTTCGAAATGAAAAATAAAAACCACTAGACTAATTCTTTTTCAGCATTTGAACTCTAAGTAACAACTTAATTGAACACGTAAAATACTTCAAGCTTTCACAAAACTTGTTCTTTTTTCAATATATGATTTTTTAAGCTCAAACAGCGTTTGGACCAAATACCAAGTTTTGTTACACGATGTCCGAGAACTACTTCAGGTTCATTTCTATATCAACCAACAGTAATCAACCACCATTCTAAGAATTTCGTGTTCTTAAGGCTACACTGTACCCTTTTTAACAAAAATTGTCTACAGACAGTAATATTAAAAATAATTAATGGCTTTTTTCAACTTACACTAGTGTGCAAAACTTAAGCAACTTTTCTGATTTTGCCGTAATTCCGCAAAAAAATCAACTGGGAGACATGAACTTCATACTACAAAGGCACAATGTAGGACTTAAATGATGAAGAAAGTATAGTAGCAAAAAAAATGAATATTACGCATACAGTATGGAACGAAGCAGAAAAGGGCATTATTGAGACAGTATGGAGTTGGTACAAAACATTGTCTGGCCAAGAGGAAGAACAACAAACCAAACTCCCTTAGTTAGGGATATGACCTCCCCTAACTGCAATGGTAACGTGGCACCGTCTGTCTATTCTCAACACCAGATTATTCAACAGTTCTTGATGTAAGAGTGCCCATTCCTCAATGAGCATCTGTGTTAGTTCTCTAGTGTTCTCCGGATGATACGATTGTACCGCCAAGGGTTTCCTCAAAGCAACCCACACATGTTCAATGGGATTCAAATCATGGGACAACGCAGGCCTATCTATTCTACGTATAGCTTCTATCTCTAAAAGCTCCTGAACAGCATGGGACCTATGTGGCTGTGGGTTTCGTCCATATAAACAAAGTCTTGGCCAATGGTAACTCGGAACAGATGCACGTGGGGGAGGATAACTTCATCAAATTAACAATCTCCGGCAACTGAACCTCTGTCAAAAACGTGGGACTCCGTCCGTCCGATTATCATAATGCCTCCCCACACAACCATGCAAGGACGGCCACAACGGTCTCTTTCCCTGATGTTAGTGGGATGATAGAGTGTCCCTTCCTCTCTCCATATCAATTGCTGCCGCGAATAGTTTGCCAGACTGAAACGACTCTCATCAATAAAGAGGACGTGACTCCAGTGATGAGGTGTCCAGTCTTTGTGTTCGTTACTCCACTGTAAACAGAGGGGCTGATGGGCTGTTGTCAATGGCATGCAGCGTTCAGGACGGCGGGCGAATAGGCCACCTTTATGAAGGCGTCTGGACACAGTAAACAGGGATACCTGTTGGCCGGTTGCCGTACGCAGATGCTGAGCAATGTTGCTCGCTGTCTGGTTTCGGTCTCTTTTCGCCTGCACGACGATATATCGGTCATCACTTGACGTTGTTTTCCTTGGCCGACCACCACCAACCTTTCTGACAGCAATACCTGTCCTTTGCACGGCTTTCCAAGCTCGTAAAACAATACTTCTGTCAATTCTTGTCTTATTGTCTTCGTCAGTGGATATCTTGACCAGTGGTCAGTCAATATTGTCATGGGCAATACTCGCCATACTACTCACTTCTCAAGCTTGCCGATCATTCTACCACGTGTAAGGTTGTCGTGATGGTTTCTTGTAGCCATATTGCACGTACGATCTCACTTTAACTTGCAGCGAATGCCTTTCCTCCTTTGTATTAAGTTGCATTGCACTGCGCATGCTGACTCCACGCGTTTTGCGTGTCCTTACGTCACCTCTGACGTCATGCTCCTGATAATTGAAAATGCATCACCTTTCTATTTAATTGGCTTTTCATTGTACTGTTCACAAAAAGCCCCTTTCTACAATTTCTTGTCTGTATGCTGAAAAGTGACTTTATTGCTTAAGTTTTGCACACTAGTGTATATTATTAAATTGATTTCAATTAAAAATAATCAGTTTGGCAAAAACCATTATTTTAAAATAAAAAAAACTGAATTTTTATAATTTTTTTAAAATTTCTATAAAATATTCAAATGTTATTATTTTAAGTGATTTATATTTCTTTGATAATTGGAAACAAAAGTTAGTATGGAATTGACCATCAGTCTCATTATTAAATTTTAATAACTTTTTTTTGTGGCTAAACCTGAAAAAAACATGAAAATTCTAAAAATATTAACTTTGACATTAAAAAAAAATTTCTGGAACACTCAGACCTAAATCCAAACTAACTTTTATAGTAAATATATATGAAAGTATTTACAAAAAATTTCCAGACAATATCTTGATCCGAAAAAAAGCCTTAGGGAATTGAAAACGCTTGCACCCACAAAAATAAAAGTCTATGAAAAATGCATTTAAAGTTTTTGAAGTCATAAAACAAAAACTAATAATGCTTGTTGAGCTCTAATTTTTTAATATGTTACTTACCAGCTTATAAAATGCACTAAAACACTAATTTAACTCAATCTGACTGTATATATTTTTTAATTTAAAATATTATGTTTTCATATGATGAATAACATTTGTTACAGCAGCGATACATTATTTATCTTAATCCTTACTTAATATTTTTATACGAAATATTGATTATAATATATTATATTTAACAATCGTAAATAAATACTGGTCTTAATAAAGACCTTTTTATCAGCATTGGTTAGCTAGTAAGAGATTCAAAAGAGAACGCAGAACACTTTTTTTTTTCCCTAATGGCGGGCACATAACGCAGAACATAAATAAACACATACGATTTTAGAAGTGAAAGTTGAAGTTAATAGTCTTTTCACCTAATGAATTGATTTTATTCAAAAATATTTTTTATTAATTGTAAAAATGTGGTGTCGCAATATGCCAAATATTGCAACCAAAAATGCAAATAACGCATCAACACAAAAACGAAACTAACCACGCCCTCCCCCCCCCCCTTTTGCTGTCAAATGTTTACACCGACAACACTCAGAAAATCTTTAGAATTAATTAGATATCAGATCTAGAATTTTGAGCCAAGCTTCCCAACTGTATGGGCCACCGAAAAATGCAAGACATTTTTTCCATATTTTTGTCATTTTTGAGGTACTGTGTAGTTAATACCTCATTTTCATGTTCTAAGTATCTTGGTGGAATCTTTGGCTTTGTTTATCACTCGTAGCTCATTTTAACCCATTAACGACCGCACTACTTTTCGCTTGAACGAAATGAACAAAAATCATTTTTAGACGTATTAGAGTCTAATTAAGATTAAAAAAAAGTAACATGAAAAAAACATTTATTTGTATAAAAGATACAAAATGTTGCGAAAACGCAACGTCAGTCAAAACGAACTTCTTTTGGGAAAGATCAAAATCTTTGAAGCACTTGCTATGTAATGGCACATTACATTTTTTTACATAGTTATTGTTGGGCTACTACAGGTTTTGCATATTTTTCTTTTGTTTGTTGGATATTTCTCTATAATATGACTTGTGGGATCCTAGGCCACCACCATTTCTTTCCCTTTACTTGCACTCTTAACATTGCAAAGAAATTATCAAGCAGGTCCGACCCACCCATATGTTTGTTGCTATCCCCGCTGAGTTTAGGTTGCTTTACAGATGCGGATTTCTTTATTTTCTTGAGTATCTCTGGGCCATTGAAGATGGATTGATTGTATCAAAGTTGGTGGCCATAGAGTAACTACGGAATTTTCATTCCAACGAACTACTGCGATACTATGCTCCTTATCAAAGACGAAGTCATATGTTTCACGTTGTTCATTTTTCATTTTGATTACAGGTGTAATTGGACATTTTCCTAACCTGTTGTCACGGATCATTCCAGTGGCATGAAACCACGACTTTTTCAATTTCGACAACAACATATGTGATGTAAAAAGTTGTCAAAAAATACATAGTGGTTTGAAGGAACTTCGACTACACTTAAAAGACGTTTCCACTTAACCCAGATCCGTCGTTTTATCTGTCTATTTACCTGAGTATTTATCAAAATGATATAACTACTCTTCAGAAGAACACAAACGCCAAGCTTTATAACCGAAACCAACGGGTTTTCCTTTCAGAAACATTTTGTACGAATGTCTACCGAAATAAGGCATCATTTGTTCATCGATAGAAAGATTTGATGAAAAAACACACGCCACTGCATGAAATTGGCATTTAAAATGTTTACACTCGGACGAACTTTAGCCTTTTTATCTGTTTTATCCAATACATTGTTATCCACTAAATGCAAATTATGTTTGATAGTAATATGCATAGAACGTGTTAGTGCTGTACTTACTAATAGACAACTGACATCTTCTGCAACTAAACAGTAAAGTCTCTCTTGAGGAAGACATGCATAGCCAATGTAAAGCAGAAATGCAAAAAACCCTTCAATATAAGAACATAAAGGCGAAACATTTTGAAGATTTTCTGTTGTGCATATTTTATACTTTCTTGAGTAATATGTTCCAAAAGATTCTGACTGTACAATTGTAAAAACACATCTGTTGGCTCTAGATCATACAATTTTTGTGTAATTACTTCCTTTTTTGCTTTTTCTAAGGTTTCTTTGTCAGCAGGCATTAGTGTGTATACGGGAGGCAAATTTCTCCAAGCAATATTTTTTTTAGGTATTGTAGACAAATGATTCTCATTTTGTGATGAATGCGATAAATTTTAATGTTTTTTTGAAGAAAAAAGTTCGATATCACCAGATATGTCTTTCGGTCACGACAAATTATCTCCTAACATATCGTCATCAATGCATTCCTCGTCGGTCAGTAAATCAGGAGGTCGGGGGGGGGAATCATTACTATATCCGCTTGACCTTGACAGTCTTCATCTGATGAAAATTCAGAAACATCTTCATGATCTAACTCTTGCATATATTATAATGCTTCATTCACAGAAAAATCGTTTTTTACGACATCCGCTATTTTCGGACAAGTGTTCATAAAGACATTGCTTTGGACTGACGTTGCGTTTTCGCAACATTTCAAAAAATGCATATTTATACAAACAAAGACAAAATAGCAACCTTATTTTTTTATGTCATTTTGCATACATATATTTCTTAAACATAAGCGTCTCTTCATGAAGTCCTTTGAATTGTTCTGCAATATGTGAGATTTTTTCAAAATTAGAGTAAAAAAATCGCAAAAAAATGACAATTTTAGAAATTTATTTAAAAAAATTTTGCATTGAGAGAAAAACAGATTTTTTTCCCTAGAGACATTGAAGCTTTGTCTACAATATACAAAAAAATTATATGAAAAAAAGCGCAATATAGAATAAGAAAAAAAAATGATTTCACTAATGTTGCGAAAACGCAACGTCAGTCGTTAATGGGTTAAAGAAAATTAATTCAAGCGTTATTCCCTCTCTGTCGTTCAATTAGTTATAGATCAAGTAGCTATCTCCATAATCCATAAAAATAATACATTCGTACGTCAATGACGTTAAATGAAGAATTAATAATTTCAATAATAGTTTCCTAGTAGGAAAAATGACTACATTTTAAAACTATGCATTCAAAATTAAATCCTGTGCAGTATCCAATTTTCATTGCATACTTGTGTAATTCTTAAGTATTTCCGTGTTGTATTTGTATGCATGAATTAAATAATCTTCCTAAGATAAAAATATATACAACTAAGCAAATTGTTGAATAAAGTTATTTAATCGTCCAATACAAGAACTTTTTAATTTAACTAAATTTGAATAAAAACAATATTTGTAAACACAAGCACAAATTCGGGTAAGTAAATACAAATATTACTAAATATTCAACATAAATATAGAATGATTGAACTGAGAAATGTCAGAGCACCATTTGCATAACGAATCGTCAATGGAATTTTTAAGTAAATTCAATGCCCTCTTTTCAAAGGAGTCTAATCAGAAACGAGGTAGCCATTTCGCCCAAACAAATGTTCACTTTAATACTTCAATATTTCAGCTCCTCTCTATATCTAAACTAGATAATAGCAGATCATTTTAAAAGTTGGGACTGGAAAATAATATCAAAACATTTAGTTATTTCAGGTATTCATTTAATGAAAATATGTGAAGGAAATTTCTGTAACTTGATTGAAAACAGATTTCCTTTATTTGAAGCATTCTATAATTTGGATTTTCTTTACAAATCTGAGGATTCCACATGTACTTCACGAAGCCTAATTTAAAATATAATAACATGGTTTCGTTCTTTATTCATGTCTGAAAGTCATTTCAAGAAAAGTATTCGTAATTTATACTTCTTTGATGTAAAAGAGGTTTCGTAATGACATATTTAATAGTTCACGGGATTGTATGGACCTGCGTAATTCAAATCAACATTCAAATAAGTGCTTTTCGTAAAACCGAACCTATTATAGCTGTGAAAGAGAATATTGTTCAGCCTTCAGAAATTGAAATGTGGTGCATGCAACTAAAATGAAAAGAAAATAACTATTTTTATATTTATGATTTAAACTGTTTAGTTTCGGTAATCGATTGTAAGCATACTATACCATGATCACTTTGTTATTTACTATACGGGTTCAACAATAGTTATAAAACTGTACATTAATTTAAAAGTTATGTTTTCAAACTCTTACAATACTGAAGTCCAACGCAGATAAAGTTAAGAATAATTCTGGGCTCAGATTGCCAAATATTACAAGTCATTTTTTTTTAATTTTTCGTGACAGCAATTTTAAGACTGAAGATTTAACATGTGGTTCTGTTTTTTTTGATTTATTACAACTTTCCCACCTTTTTTTCTCAAAAACGCAAAGTAAACGACTTACGACATTTTGCCACCAACATTAACAAACCAGACTCCAGGATGGGACTTACTCAATTTTTTGGGAAAAGTGACTTTACCATTTTGCCATATGAGCACAGAATTATTTATTCAAAAACCGTCTTTTTCATTATTTCAGCCACATTTATTAGATTTCTATGTATAAAAAATATTATTTACTAATGGAAAGCAGAAGATTCATTTTCACAATTTGTGAATCTGGCTGTTGTTGTTGTTACTTATTCCACCCAATCTAAAATATACTGGACTAGGTTAAATCATTCATCTCCAGGAACTGAATCTGGCTAATTTAGCTTTACCAGAGGGTTCTTTTTTATAAAGAGCAATAACGCAATAAATATATTATGTTATAAATATGTTATAATTTTTTTTTGACATTTAAAAATTAATCTTACTTTTGTAAACGTGTTCATTTGACTGTGCGACTTGATTAGCGTATTTTGAGTTAGATATCCTTCCTGCATTTCTCGGACACAAGGAAACAATAATTTTGAAATGAATGGCCATGAAAAATCTAATTCATGCTTCAGTTACTCATGAAACAGGGTTGGAGAAACAGTATGGCAGGTTACAGCAGATATATCAAATCTGCATTCGCATTGTACACGCTAGGTTTATGAACAACGTCAAGGAAAATAACCGACGGATCAGAAATAAAAAATGTTGGCACGATAAAGAAATGTATGACGCATAAAGAAGAAAGATGATTTAGAATGCAAATAAAATTATGAGTCCAATTTGTGATTCGGTTCTGTTAACGTAAAGTGTTTTTTCCGATAAGCTTATTTAATATTCATATAGTCAACTTGACTTTTTACTGTTCGGTTGCGTGGTTGTATAGTTAAACTATTTTGAAAGCCACATAGATAAAGGAAGAACAAAAATGTAATTTATTTGAAATTTAGATGTTGTTTTGCCTACTAGTACGGTTTATGTTCATGAGCACTTGATAATATTATTCATTGGTCTTTCTCTAACATTTTTACGCTCACTGGTATAGTGGGGATTGTGGTAAACTAATATACTACTGCAAAAAGTATGTAATTAATATTAACTCAACTCCATGAAGTACCTTTTTGGCAAACTAATATTCATTGCCTTCCTGTTTCTTGCTAAATTTGAGACAGCCGGACGCGATATGCTCTTTAAAAAAAAAACGAAAAAACTCGCATACTTTTTAAAAAAACGAGAAAACGGACACTTAGGCTCGGTGCACATCCGGTTTTTCAACGTGCGGTGCCGCTGCCGCAACCCAAGTGCTGTCTGAGACACATTAGATCCAATGGAGCAGTGCACACATGCCTCCAGCGCCGCTGGGTCGACGCACGTCCAACTTGCGTGCAATGTGTACCGCAGTTCCCCACGGCGACGCACTGTCACAGCACATGAGTCTCCGTTATGAAGTTTCTTGTTTTCATAAACAAATGGAATATAAATAATAATTAATAAACATTGTATCCAGTAACGTCTGTTTTGTTTCAAAATATACTTTTTTTACACCAAGTTAGCGAAATAAACACGTTTACTTCCATAGAATATTTATCGAAAATGCGCGAAATGAGTTCGTGCGTCATTTCACGGTGATGTGTGTATAGTTGGTCTTCGGTGTGTAGCAGTGGCGCCGCGCGTTGAAAAACCCGATGTGTGCACCGGGTCTAAAAAGAAGAACAATATGATGATTTTGTCAACCACCAGACGGTGCTCTTAACAATCAGCCTGTACTACGATGGATGGTTAACTTTAAACAGTATGGCCATGCAATGCCAATCACATCCAAGAAATGTCTGAATCCTGTGATAACAGAATGTTTTCTATTTTTATCACGGTTTCACTCTTCGTTAATAGCAGTCTTTCCTCCACACAGTCCCACACTGGGCTGCTAAAGGCAACACACCAGTCCACAGTAGCAATGATACATTGCTTGACCACCCATACTGAAGTACATTCGGGTTATTAATACAACCCACATGATCTAACGCAGTTTATAATCTATCAACTATTGAAGCTACTCGATGTCGGTAGCATCCATCGAATTCAATCTCTCCTACATTATGGAGAGATAGTGTTGTATTTAATACAGCCAACACACACTACAAAAAAGAATTTAATATCTTATAGGAGGAAAAAGCAGTGCAATCCAACCATCAAGTACATTTGGTTTGTCAAAGTTGCTTTGTTTTTTACAAGTCTTGTCAAAGGATCATTGCGGTGACTTTAGAAATTTTGAAAATCGGTACAAAATTGTTCCACATTCGCACTAAAGGAGAACAAAAATCTGTAAGGAACAGATAATTTCGTGAAGCTAATGTTTTTGTATCTCATGCAATACTATATTATCTAATGAAAACCTGCAGGATACTTATGATTGAAAATTCTTGAATTTGAACGAGTTGAATTATGAGATTATTTAATTTTTATTAAGAATTTTTTCTAACATTTTCGTGAAGGTTAAAATTTAACCCTCCTGGTGGTTGTACAGACGAGGTATCTCGTCATTAGCAAAATCGGTCAGATCTTAATAGACGATATATCTCATCAAAACCACTTGGAAGGTTAATACTGTATAACTTCAATGATTTCCATAGGTTGATTTATCTGATGCTGGTTAAGAATCTATCACAACAAACTATTTATTCATATTGCATGCTGCTGCATTGCATACTCTTAAAATATACACTATATGGACAAAGTATTTGGGCACTGAATGTTTTTCAGAAAAAGTGCCTTATTATTCTATTTAGTATCGAGTAGGTCCTCCTTCTGCTTGTATTACAGTTGCTACACGTCGAGGCATACTTTCGACAAGTTCCCTGTAAGTCTGGACAGGAATAGCTCGCCGCGCCTCTTGCAAGGCTGTGAGAAGAGATTGTTGTGAAGATGGGCGTCCGTGGTGGTGTCGTACTGTTGCTCCAGTTTGTTTCACATCTGCTCGATCGAATTGAGATCGGGCTCTGAACTTGCCAATCAAGCATATTCACCACATTTTCAGGAAACCAGTTCAGCACACGTTTTGTTGGAAGAAACAACCATCATTACTGTAGTATTGTCATAGCGTAGCCAAGGACGAAAGATCCAGAAAGTCGAAGTAAACGTCAGCCTTCAGGGAGACAGGTCCATAAAGCAATGGTCCAA
The DNA here is from genome assembly GCA_947359465.1 of Metellina segmentata. Classification (NCBI taxonomy): domain Eukaryota; kingdom Metazoa; phylum Arthropoda; class Arachnida; order Araneae; family Tetragnathidae; genus Metellina; species Metellina segmentata. The sequence goes on along the minus strand of OX375877.1, from coordinate 38,748,652 downwards.
GTCCTAACCAGGAAAACAACCCCACACAAAGATGGATCCTTCTCCGAATTTTTACAGTGGCCAAATACTTGTGTCCATATAGTGTATATGGAGGAGGAATATATTCAACGAAAAGTATTTGTGTGATTAGAGATAGTTAAAGAACTGCCAACCATGAATACTAATTGTTCAATATAGTATGTGTGAAGTTTTCCAAAAGCTACGAATTTAACTCGGAGGTACATATGTATGTACTAGCCACTGCGTTGCCAGCACGGCGTTGCTCGTGACAGTTCTTTTCTTTGACCATTTGTGACCACCAGTGCTCGCTAACCCTCGGTGATTGTTAGGAACTCCCATTTGGTTTACAAAATCAAATATATCAGGTATCTATCTGGTGTAGATTCGTCAGGACAAAGAGCTCACACAAACAAACAAACACTTTATTTTATAAAAGTAATGTATAAAAATCCTTATATCTAATTCGTATTAATAGTGTTTTCTTCTTTCTAACTACATTGGGTTCAGGTGTAATGCATGTTGTGGATTAAGAGCCAAAAAACTATACTACCCTAAAATCTCTTTACACTCGGATTTTAAGTATTTACTATAATCATTTGACTTGTTCGTACGCAAATATCTGTCTGAGATCAACCATGCATGACTTCTAATCAGTTTCCATCCTCTTGACCTATAGAATGACGTAGGATTCTGTCAACAAATGAATAGGGTTATTATGTGTGTTGCGAGGAAAACGCAACTGTAGGCACACTTAGTTAGACTTCGGTGAAGCAATAGTCACGGAATAGACACTATTCAGAAATATCGTGCCTCTCTGGTAAATTAACGCGTGATTGTCTGGGCAAGGTACCTCGTCACTATTGAAGCTGACCAGATCTTGATGGACGAGTTACCTCGTCATTAAAAGAAAACTGATCAGGACTTTGTCGACATCAAAACCAAGCAATACCTTGATTTCGGCATTGGAAAAGTTGGTAAAATCTTGATGGACGATATACCACGACGAAATCACTTGAAGAGTGTTAAATTAGTTAATTTGAATCCAGATACAATATTAAAAGCTTGGCAAGTTAACAATGTTTTCAAATACGCAAATATTTCTACCTTTAAAAGATTCATTTTGTTACATTTATGCGCAAGAACAGCGCGCTAGTGCCGCACTGGTCTTTAATATGTTAACGTTGCAGTCCTAATAATAATGTTACGTGTAGTACTGTATGTTACTAACTGTGTTTTAATAAACTAGTTGTTTTATCTAAGACAAGTGTAACTGAAGATTATCGCTGAACCATTCACACACTTTAAGGTGCCTACACACGTAACTGCAAGCTTGAGAAGCTTGCAAGATCAATTGTTTTGTGCAAGCCAACACAATTTACCTTTGCCACCCCATGATACAATTATCATAGGGTGGCAAAGGTACATTCTTGAACAAGCGCCAATTTATGCTTTCAAATTGTCGAGTTCTCGGACGACGATGCACTTGCTCTTGCTACTTTTGTCTTGGTGTATTTGAAAAAAATACGAAAGAAAAAACGTAAGACGCGGTGCAAAGACTGTTTAATGAAAAGAAAAACATATTCCCACATGAACTGATTGAGTAAATTGAAGATATATCCGCGTGGTTGACGTAATTATATCAGAATGGATGAATAAACTTAATTGAACCTTTTGTCACTTGTAGCACCTTTTATTAAAAAATGAATACAAAACCACGAGGAACTATGAAAGATTGACAACAACATTGCGATTTCTTGCGACTAGATGGAGTTAGTGGTTTACTCTAGTGGTTTTCTAGTGGTATTCTAGTGCTAGATGGTTTTACTCTAATATTCAACTGCAATTTCACCAAAAGCACTAAGCTACCTACATAGTACAAATCACGACTGACGTTTGCTTGTATAAACTTCCACATTCTTGGTACACACATTCAGTCTTGCTTGCGCAAGCACAGCTTGTTCAAGCTTGCATAATCAAAATTCGTTCAATCTTCATGCAGCTAGTGAATATCCAAATGATTGCGCAACTTTATCCTACAGATGTTCAAGCCTAATTGTGCAAAAAAATTTATCTCTCTCATGCATGATTGTCAAACTTGCTGTTACGAGGGTAGTCACTTTAAGGGTTACAGCCCTTATAATTATGTTAAGTATAGTCTTGTTATGTTACTTTTACTATATTTTAATGAATCGGCTGGGAAATAATTGAAATTTCACGTGTTTAAATATTTAAAATATGTTACGAGATAGTTGGAAATAGGTCATACCTTGCATGAAAAGGTATTATTTAGTTATACTTTCGTTTTATTGTCGATTGGAATTTGTGCAGTTTTGGGTGTATTGTTAATTTTGTTTAACCAAAATTGTAAATGAATAAGTTAGATAGGTTACAATATAAACGTGGTACTTAAAGATCTTTGACGACAAAATTAATCAATAATAAAGTATATGAAAATTTAGAATCACAGCAGAGGGATCATAAACAAACGATTCAGGAGATTATTTTGATATTCTAGCTGATAGGAAAAATTATTTTGAAAACCTTTTATTATGAAATTCAGAATTTAATGTGGTTGTAGGTGATATGGATAAAGATGTAATTAAACATCCAGTAATGTTGGGAAAATGTATAAAGGCTTCTAGAAAAATTAATAAATTGTTAAGATACTGAATTTGCTTCTAAACAAATTCCAGAACAATCCCCAATCGTTGAAAATCGGAATCTTGCCGTACATATATATATATATATATATATATATATATATATATATATATATATATATATATATATATATATATATATATATATATATATATATATATATATATATATATATATATATATATATATATATATATATATATATATATATATATATATATATATATATATATATATATATATATATATATATATATATATATATATATTATATATATATTATATATAGTATATATTATATATATATATATATATATATATATATATATATATATATATATATATATATATATATATGTATATGTGTATATGTGTATGTGTGTGTGTGTGTGTAATGTATATATATATATGTATGTAATGACGTGGGTGCGTATGGTCTCTATAAAAATCTACAGCGTTTGACTAAACCACACCAAATTTGGTATACTTATACTATATAACAGTGTGGAAAACATTGGCTATTGTTTCCTGTCTTCAGACCTATCTGTACTTATGGAAATTAGCACACAGGTAGTCCTAAATGTGCGTTTCGAAGCCCCAATTTTAAAATCTAAAGGGTTTTTTTTCCTGCAGTAATTGGACATCTACAAGGAAACACGTTCTACAAGGTTTGTTTATGAGTTAATACAGGGAAATGACGCAGTCATATTTTAGATGTCGCGGTAGGAAACACGTTTTACAGAGTTTGTGTATTTGAGTTAACACAGGGAAAGGCCGCGGTCATATTTTAGCTGTCGTGGTCATATTTGAAACCCGAGCAACGCCGGGTTTTTCAACTAGTCGAATGATAAAATTGAATTAAGTCGAATCGATTTCATTCGAGAAAAATCGATTTAAGTTGAATGGTAAAACATGTTTTCCGCCTCCATGTTTCGATCAGTCTAAACTAAAAAGTATAATATTTTCAAAAAAATAATCACGTCTGCTGCATTTAATACTTTGGTTAATCGAAGATGTAACTTCTTCGAAAGATCACATGATTCTGTTTGCTGTGATAAAAATGTTTAGGACAAATTATATTGTATCTAACTTAAGAAATGAATTGATGTGTTGGACGTGTTTTAAAATGTGCTTTTCTAGTGGTAATTTTTAATAAAAGTCGTACTAGAGCAACAGAACAATTAACGACGGTCCGGGATCAATTCCTTAGAGGGAAAGATTCGGGGGCAACACCTCGTAATTTTGAACCAAGGTCAGATGACGAAGCAACATAGAAACTGTAGGAATTAAAGTACTTGTATACGATGCGGAGGTCGTAACCACCATAAATCGGTTTGCACTAAAAATTCCAATCGAAGTAAGTATGGAATAAATTGTGCACAGAACTCCTCAAAAAATGTTATAACCGCGAGGACTTCTGATTCGATTAACGAAAGTCAAACTCAGTATTCTGTTTCAGTTTTTTCAGTTTATCAATGTCAATAACACTACCTGAATAACCCGGCGTTGTTCGGGTTGAAATAGTTAAATGTTGATTGAAAAATAAATTAGAATAATCACTTTTCTTACATAGAAAAATGAAATTATTTAAGTTACACGGAAAATACTTTTTAACTTCGTTTTAACTTCTTCATAGCTTCTACGATTTACTTCAGATGCAAATATATACATTTAATTCCTGAATAATATATTGAAATATGCAAAAGACTGAGACATATACAAACAGAAACAAAACTCCGATGAAAAAATGCAAAATTCTGAAAAACGAAAGATATGCAAAGTGTCGAATTTCGACTTCCTGAGCTAAAATATAGCAAATCGAAAAATACATTACAAAAATATTGATTAAGACGATAATGATTTATAAAATTTAGTAATGCTCAAATATGACCGCGACATTTCACTGTGGTAAATTTCCTGTATAACGTGTTTCCTTGTCAATATTCAATTATTGCAAGGAAGCAAACTTTAAATTTTAAAATTGGGGTTTCAAGTGGCACTATTGACTACATGTGTGCCAATTTCATTGTCGTAAGTGCTACAGATTGGTCTGAAGACAGGAAAGTAATAGCCTGTGTTTTCCGTAGTGTTCTATAGTATAAGTGTACCAAATTTGGTGTGGATTGGTCAAACGGAGTAGATTTGTATAGATAATATACACGCATACATGAAACGATACCTAAAAAAATAACACAAAAAATACAATTCTCAACAGAGACCAGTCCCTGAACTTCCCACTTTCCTCTCAGTCTTTCGCATGTTTTGTGCAATAGGTCCTGTATCTTGCCATCCCCTTTAGTCTTCGACCTCAGAACCTTCCTGTACTTTTGACCTCCCACGACCACTTTTCTTCTCAAATCGAAGGAATGATAAAACTTCTCCTTCGCTTAACTACCGACTTCTACCAATAAAGATCATCTGATCCAATGGTTTTTATTTCAGTTCTTGTCCCTCTGGCAATTTCATTTCAAACAATGCACTTTTTCCATGAGTCCCTTCGAATTTGAAGCTCTCAGAACCGTCAAAAACTTCATCACCTCAATAACCTCCAGTTATGATGTTATTAGTATGTTATTGAAGTAATAAAGAAATGTTTAAAGTATGTTTGCCTCTTTTTATATATATATATATATATATATATATATATATATATATATATATATATATATTTCAGATTCAAAGAATCAAACATGTACAAACCTAGCTTGCTTTCTGATTGCAAAACAAAATTAACCAGAATTATTATTGATCAGGGTAGATACGCGTATATTTTATTAATGAGACTTTGGCAACTAATTCAAAATTAAAACCCAAAAGGAATGTAAAGCTTTCTGTTTTTCATTTGGCATGAAAAAGTCATTGGTGAAATTGTATCCTGTAGTTGAAATCGAGAAACGAAATTAGAATCAAAAGATCAAAATGAATATGGATTGACTTGTTACAGAAAATATTTCTGCGGCACCTATTTGCAAGCCTTCGTTTCACACAAGAAGCGATGACGCAATTAGGGCTAGTAATTGCTGATACTGCGCTAAACGGCGATTTATTAGATGCAGAAATGCTAATAGCCGTGGATAGGTTTTCGGATGTCGTAACAAATGAAAAGAAGGATAGATAATAAACTACGTGCAATTAATTCTCGTTTCGGATGGTTAATGGCTGTCATAGAATGTAAACAAATCAATCCGGTTTTTCAAAGCATAAATGTAGTGAGAAGCGATGTGCTTGATGTTAGGGATCAAAGATCATCAAAAGCAGAAGGTACAAAATCTTCAAATGATTGTCTTAAAGCTGGTTCAAACTTAAACCCAAATCTCTTAGATGCAATGTTGAGGTTTTGTAAGTTTTAGATAGCTTTGAGTGGTGACATTGAGAAAGAGTTTCTGATGGTAGGAATTTCGGAAAATGGAAGGGATTATTTAAGGCTTAATTGGTTCGGAAATGACGAAACTTTCAAAATTATGGCCATGACACGCATACCGTTCGGTCTTGCCACGATTCCTTTGATATTAACCGCAACTATAAAATACCGCATAAGAAAGCACAAAAATAGTCACATCGATACGAACAAAATCTTAGATTCATCTTTTTACGTAGTGCTGACACAATAGAAGTTGCATATCGATTATCATCAGGCATGGTGTTAAAGCGAGTACATTTTAAATTATAAGGCGCCAGCGCCATCTATGTAGAACAGTTGAAATGTACATTCTGGCAGCAAGCCAGTGGAGCTTGAGCATGTGTCGCGAGAAGGTGTAAGAGCTCTTCTTCATCAATCTTGAGTTATTGATATTATTAATAAAGTCCATAAGAGTATTTGTGAGTTGATTATGAGCTATCTATGAAGCGAACACATGGTAAACATTTTAATGGAATCTGGCATAAATATGAGAAAATTAAAATCTAATTCCAATTAATTGAATTCATTATGAATAAAAGGCAATATAATAAATAATAGTGATTTCGCTTGTGAATCAAAATTCCTGGGTATGATTTGGAATCCAACAGAGGTCATAATTAATTAAATTTTGTTTTTCTAAAAGAATCTTAGAAGTAAAAAAAAGAGACCAAAAGAACAGTTTTAAAATTTATTACAAGGACTTATGATCCCATTAGGTTTCTACACCATTTTATAGTCAGAATTAAGATGCTACTACAGAGTATTTGTATTCAGGGCTTGAATCGGGATGATTCTATTCCCCCTAATATCCTAGGAATTTGGAAAACATGGTGTCCCGAGTTTCCGGAATTGAAAAATATTTCCATGAAACGAAAATAGTCTTCTGATTATGAGACGTGTAAAGTAAATATTCATATATTTTCTGACGCGAATCCTAAAGCATATGTAGCAGTCGCTTATTTTAGATAATTTAACTTCAATAACGAAATCGAAACTAGTTTCGGAATGCTGAAGGTAGAATAGCTCTTTTAACCTTTAGACTACGGCCAGTACAGCAATTTTACCTTGATCGCAACAAGAACGAATTCATACTACAGCCGGCCGATAAGCATTTGTACCTTCATAGTTAAAGAATTGCGCCAAGAAAGAATTCAGACTATGGCCGGTAAGCTGTTGTACCAAGAGAGTTACAAGAATTCCGCCAAGAAAGAATCGTTGCAACAGAGAGGAAATTAAAACCTTTTAGTGCTTTTCAAATTTCCATCCACGATAAAAGTTTCCTGGATTCAAAATCACTGTTCGACTTGAAGAACTGTGGTAGATTAAATAAGGTTCATCGTGTGACATCATGGATTATTCGATTTATTCGCAATTCCAATTCTAATTTGACTAGACTGACAGGACTTCGTAACAGCTTTGGAAAGTTCAGGATCTGAAAAGTACTGGATAAACGTGACTCAACAAAATTACTATAGGAAGTAAGTGTTTGACCTTACAAATGGCAAGACTATTGATAAATAAACTGGTGTGTGCTATTAGAATCATGAAATCGACAGCAACGGACTTAAATGTTTTACGGGTTGATTCCAATTTTTTTTCTGTCGATGGCAAGTTAAAACACCAATGGTTGCTGCCATCTAGAGATAAATTCTCTTAGTTCTTAATTTTGGACGCTCATGAGAGTGATTCATTTTAGAATCGATCCAACTCTAGTGCAAATTCACGAAAAGTTCTGGATCATCAATGGGAGGCGGTAATTTTAGAATCTGTTTTGCGTGGTTGTGTCACTTGTAAGAGATATAACACAGGTCCTGGATTTAAGGATGTTATGCCCCTTCCTTCTTATCGAATTTCGGAATCCCCTCTATCTGCAGTGAATGTACTTGATTATGCTGGATGAAGTAAAGCCACAATCGACATTATCATCTGTTATCCTTGTGTGCAGCAGTTACTCAAGCTTTACATTTAACAAAACTGGTACCTTCTATGACTACAGAATTGTTTTTGTTAGCATTTCTCAGGTTCATTTCTAGACTAGTATTGTGTAATGCGATTTATTCCGACAGTGTAAAATCTTTTAAAAGAACATATGTTGAACTAAAGAAATTGAGGAAATGTATTTTACATCCTCCTATAAAATATATGACTGTATCTTTTGGTTTCTGCCGGGATCGATCAACATGGAACGGCGGTGACTGGAGACGAACCAGTTTTAACCTTTTTGATCATCTTTCAGATGTGGTAAAAAGTCACAATGTATGTGCTGGGGTTAAAATCAATTGTACACAATACGTAAATTTTGTGACGCTAAGAGGGTTAGTTGTTTATCACGCTTTGTGGGTTGGAGATATGTCCTTGTACAGTCCATAGATGTAACCCCGAAAGAGTTACTCAGTATCCATTTGTGACTTGATTGAGTCGCGATCTTTATATACGGGTGTGCGGGTATGAAAGGACATACATACCGATGCCTACATTTAAATGAGATTTCAAACGTAAGTAAAAATTCTGCCATGCAAAAAAAAAAATGCAAGCAATTTTAAAACATTAACGCAAATACCACGTTTATGGTTATTTTTACTTTTGAGAAAAATATATTTTTTTTGTTTGCTCGCACACACATATCACACAACTCAGAAAAACACAACACCCAAGCAAGTGGAGTGTATAAACCCCTTTTACTGCTCACGCTCACACTGACAGATTTCACAACTCGTGGCGAGAGTATATCCAAAAAAGAACAGCGCCATCTATCTTCGAATTCAGCAGATCTGAGGAAGACCATGCGTAAACAATATACAGTAAAACCCCGGCTATCCGATCCCCGATTATCCGAGTTTCAGCTTTAACCGAGCTATCAAATATTTCTAGGAATGTTTTTTGCTTCTACATTTTCCATATTTAAAGCTGCCAAAACAAATTCTGAACTTGATCTCACAAACACTCAGGATAACGAAATCCGTGACTGGATAAACGCTGACGAACAACAAAAGATTGCAGAAACATTCCTTTAGAAAAACGCCAAACGCTTTAACCGAGCTATCAAATATTTCTAGGAATGTTTTTTGCTTCTACATTTTCTATATTTAAAGCTGCCAAAACAAATTCTGAACTTGATCTCACAAACACTCAGGATAACGATATCCGTGACTGGATAAACGCTGACGAACAACAAAAGATTGCAGAAACATTCCTTTAGAAAAACGCCAAAGTAACTTAAAAAAGCAATTTTGGACATGTTTAAGTAAGAACTATTTAAATATCGTAACAATATGAATTGCAAGTGGTGTATCTGTATAATTTTTGTATTTGTTAAAATATACATCTAAATCAACACGACTTATTTTATTTACAATTTTCGCTTTAACCGAGTTTTTCTGTAATCCGAGTGAGTCTTGGTCCACAATAACTCGGACAATCAGGACTCTACTGTATTAAAAAACGGTCCAGCGCATTGAGTGATGAGTGACGACGGGAGGAGCCGTAACAGTTAAAAATAACGGGAATTTCAAATATAAATGAGTATTTATTGTAATTTTTTATTAATTACTTGATATACGTCAAATAAATTTTCAAAGGTAAGGATTAATTGTTGCTTCTTAACCCTCCTTGCGTCAAAAACTGTCTTGTAATGTTAAGCTTCAGGTATAACAACCTGTTTCATATTGTCCCAGTTCTGGGGAAGGGCTAATTTGTTTTTCTACTTGTAGTAATAAGTAGTTTTGTAGTAATAAGTAGTTTTGTATTAATAAGTAGTTTTGTAGTAATAAGAAGTTTTGTAGTATTAAGTAGTTTTGTAGTAATAAGTAGTTTTGTAGTATTAAGTATTTTGTAGTATTACGTAGTTTTGTAGTAATAAATAGTTTTGTAGTAATAAGTAGTTTTGTAGTAATAAGTAGTTTTGTGCTAATTAGTAGTTTTGTAGTAATAAGTAGTTTTGTAGTAATAAGTAGTTTTGTACTAATTAGTAGTTTTGTAGTAATAAGTAGTTTTGTAGTAATAAGTAGTTTTGTGGTAATAAGTAGTTTTGTAGTAATAAGTAGTTCTGTAGTAATACGTAGATCTGTAGCTATGAGTTTCCCCTGGACTAATACGTAGTTTGGTCTGGATGAGGAATCTCGGTCACTAGCAAAATTAATCAAATATCGATGGATGAGATATTTCGTCTTTTACAAAATTGATCAGACATTCATCAGCGAGATATCTCGTCATTAGCAAAATTGGTCTGATTTTTATGAACAAAATATCTTGTCGAAACCACTTAGGGGTCTAGAAAAACGTGACTGCAGAGCGATAAAATGTTTCACGAATGACCATTGTTAGTACACCAATTATGGTTATGATATACGATTGACATAATACAAAATCAGCAAATTAAGTTTCAAACCAGAAAGATTATTTTCATAGCCACATCATTCAATAAAAGACACCTCTTTGCCACCGTATGACTGAATCAATACGAAAATTCAGAAATAGACTTCATTCCCAAAACAAATGGATAACTGTCACTCTCTTCTTTTCCGAATAATACGCGGTATGATAAATTCCCTCAAAAGGACGTTGGAAAATTCATTTTTGGAATGAAGTTTGAATGAATTTTTTAAACAGAAGGAACAAAAAGGCTGGCACGTACAATACAACCAACTTCATTCCAAATGCGAAAACCCTTCGAAAAATTGCTTTAAATTTCAATATCCAGTTCCATAAATAGATTTACTCTTAGGCTTCCAAGCTCTTAAATGGCGGAATGCTCCTTTTTTGTTCGAATGTTTTCCTTGAGGAATTTCCGTCTGACTGAACGGTTTATTGTTTTCCATAGTCGAAAACCATCGATTGGAAAAAAGCGTTTTTATTTTACTTCGTTCGACCTTTCGGGGTGTCTGTATTGATGAGGTCTGCACGGGAGGCACTTTTTGATTTGCCAGCTGTGCTTTGCATCTTGTTAAATCAAATGGGATATATACATATTACTGGAACAGCGATTCACAAACTGCTTCTCCAAAGACTCGATACATTTGTAATAGCGATTTCACAGTAACAGTTCCAACTGTGACTTCTACCTGAGAATATCTGTGATTGTAAACTATGATTGTTTGATTTTAAACTGTTTGAAACTGATTAAGGAATGGTGTTTTTTGTAATTCAAATATTTTGTTCCATTAGCAGGTTTAACTGCTACTGTATCACCAATACCCATGGCAATCACCGATAGAGGTTGAATAATATCAGCTGCTATCACTCTGTATTCATTTACTGTTACAGAATCTCGGATATTCTCTATCACCGTTCCAGTAATTATTGCTACTTATTAACTGTTATATTGATAATTCAGTAACAGGTAAGATCTCCGATTAAAACGTACTAGGGGGCCTGCCCCCTGCTCGCTAACGCTCGCCAACCCCCGGAGGATTGCTTCGCAATCCTCATTGGTCGCTGCGCGAACCTATGCTCGCTTCGCTCGCCTCAATGAAGACATGTGTCCTAGCAGAAGGGATTGTTTACAAAATATGTTACCAAAAAAATGTTTTTCAAATCCAAATTTGCTGTATTACAGAAAAAATATATACAGTATCTCTAAAATCAGAATTCAAATGAAAACTTGGTGCAAATTTTGACTCGAAATGTGAGCTTTGCTTTGGAAATTGAATACCCAGCATGTTGTTTGTGTGTACATTTTCCAAGCACTCAAACGACCCACACTTTTTCACTGAGTTTGTTGCCAAGTTGTAGTGCAAGCATCTTGTTGAACTATAATTGTTGACCCTGAAAAGGATCGTTTTTAAAATGGCCCTGAAAAGATAGTCTGCTTTCTTTGATTTCTATTATAAACTGCAACAGCTCAACTAAATTTTTTTTTTGTTTTCAATAAAATTTCATACGATAACGCTGTAAATTCAATTGATGCGCGAGACTTCGTGATAAGCAAACAATCGTACAGTGTTGCCAAAACGCGATAACAAATAACGTCTTTTTTGCGTGCCACGTAAGAGAATTATATATATAGATCAATGATTGAGTTGCACTTCTGTGATTCTCTTAACATACCTACCATGCTAAACCGTCTATATTTTTTAAGGAGCTTAATAGTGCTAAGAGCATTTTTTACCTAAGACTTTTCTTGTTGATTTTATTTACGGTTTATTCTAGCATTTCGCAAACTTTTATGGTCCTAGGCTCAATTTTCTTAAATGTGAATCTCAGTCGTTACATTGACTGACAATTACGTTCAAATTAATTTCAATATTCTTCATAACAAAAAACATCGACGCAAAGAGAAGCTGTCCGATTGCGATAAATATTGGTGGACGTGAAGAACATACATAAAAAAAAAAGTTTACATTTTCAGAACAATTGAAAGATTTATTTCAGAGTTTGACCGCTACAAAGAGAGGAAGTCAATAAGACGGTTGGCCCACCTCTGGACTGACAAAGACCCGGCGTGGCATTGACTAAAAAGGTTCCCGGATGTTGTTCTGCGGAATTTCTAGCCAAATTGTCTCCAATTGTCGGGCTAGATAGTCAACATTCTGGGATGACTGCAATCGCCTTCCCAAATGTGCTCTATGGGAGAGAGATCAGGAAAAAAAGCTAGCCAAGGAAGAGTTGGGAAAGATTGAAGACAATTCAAAGTAATACGTGCCATGGGGCCGGGCATAATCTTGTTGAAAAGTACGTCCGGGGTGTCTCAAAAGGAACGGTAACGCAACTGTCGTAGAAAGTCGTCTACGTACCGCTGTGCTGTAAGTGTGACCGAAAGGGCTACCAAAGGGGTGCTGGCTATCAAAAGAGATGGCACCCCACACCATAACACACTGTTGTGGGCATGTGTGGCGTGCGATAGTAATGGCAGGATCCGCACGCTGCCCTGGACGTCTCCAGATACGTCTGTGGTTGTCCTATGGACACAGTGGGAAGCGCGACTCGTCACTAAAGACTATACGTCCCCAGTCAGCGCCGTTCTAAGTTGATCGAGCTTGGCACCACTGTTGGACAACTGCGTCTTGGTGCGTCAATTTTTTTGTTATAGAATATATATCGTCAAAGCTGTTTGGAGAGTTAACATGTGTAGAATTTCCTAAAAATACCTGTTACAAATTCGTTAAAATTGACACAACACCCTAATATTGTTTGTAACAGCAAAGGCTATCTATGGATCTTAGAAATACCATTGTACTCAAGATCTTGTACGGAAAATCACTTTTACATTTAATCGATATACAGAAAACAAAACTTTCGACGCAACAAAAGTAATTTTGTACTGTCAATGAAAAATGTTTCAATTTGACGCAAATAATACAAAACACTTACGTTTCGGCAAAAAATGAACATGCTAATTAGCAAACAGAAAATTTTAATTGATCTTTTATAAACGATCTTTTGCAGAAATTAGAACCATTTCAGAAAACGTTAATGCACTCTGGAGATATTGTTTAATAAACTGGGGAGATATTGCTCTCCAGTTTTTCTTTTAGAGGATGCAACTTCATTTTTAGCATTTTTACAATACATCATAAAATCCTTTATTTAACCTTCGTGAAAGATATATTTCGGAGCTTGTATCCCATCAGTCTCTAGTGTAAAATGAAAAGAAAAAAAAAACGAACTGATGGGATGCATCTGATTAACATGGAATGCATACCCAACAAAATTGGTTTTCTTATAGCTAAAGTTGTAAAACCCTGTCTGAAGTCAGCTCTTATGTATAGAAATATCCAAACACTCGGCGAGGGCAGTGAAGTAATTAATTCTACAAACACAAATCTTTGAATCTATCATAAATTCATTTTTTCGAGAGGATGATGAATATTTATAACTAGTGTTTAAGCCTAACGAAAATACATCTACATGTACTTTTTTAGTTTCGTTTATTACTTCTCTATTCGTGAAAGTTCTGAAATCTCTTTATCTTTGAAAACAAGTCCAGAGAGCTTTTGAATAGTACGCAGAGCAATATCAGGTTACTCCAAAATTCCAATGACATTTAAGTGCCTCGTAAAAATTCCCGATTCTTTTTATGGAGCCCAAATAAAGACTTCCACGTCCTCCATATTCCAGCCAAACGACGGTATTCCAAGATCTCGAAAAAAAATTATTTTCAGAGGTATAAAAAATATATATAGATCGAGATCTAAATGTCATTTCATGAAAATAGGCTTAATGCGGTTCATTTGAAGTCATGAACTTGTCTGTTGGACCATTTTTCTGTAGAATTGTTCTCGCTGTTAAGTAGAATTTTCTGTTTGGACGCCTTCAACTCGTTTCTGAGAAATTTATATTACTTAGATAAACCCAAGCACTCTGGCAGTAAATAGTTTTGAACTTGCGCCCGAACTTTACCCTGAGGGTAAGAAGCTAAGTCTCGTTTTTATAGCTCTTTTATCAAGTGGAATCGTTATCGACCTGGAAGAATACCTCAGGTAGCCATACATGATTCTCCTTTTGGAAACCAAAACAGTTCAATACATTCAATAATCGAATGGCAGCATGGCAGTAATTCCGGCAGCTAACTAAAAACAAACACCTTTATTCATATAGGAGAGGAACAGTGTCTAGCAGAATTTTAAATACTACATAGCATCTACCATGAACTTTCTCAATTGTATAACCTTTAGGCTTCGGCATTAGAAAATTGTTATCACTAAAATTTCGTTTACACCAGCAACAGGGTATAGATCTGTGTACGATGTATGTTATACCTCTTTTAAGTGACCACTGGCATCGATCACCATTTACGAGCTGTCAGCGACTGACCTTCTGGAGGATACCTCGTTTTGTTCCGTACCCTACTGTGTCAACTGTGAGGTGTGAACGGTTTGGGTGATAGGCAGAAGGTCGCTCTAGTGATATTTCTCTAGCACCAAACGACACTCCACACAGTACTATCAAAGGAAAGCGTCAGTCGTAAAAGCCACTCAGGGCTCTATTGCTCAAGTTAGGTAATTAGGTAAGGGGGCGATGGACATGCAGGCGAAAGAGCCGTTCCTGGAGACGATTGAAAACAATTTATGCGTCGCAGCGTAGAGGTTAAATATATTGACAGCAGTTAGTCATGTCTACAGTGTCGTTAGTCATGTCTATAGTGTCTACTAGGAATAATGTCTATAGTGTCTACTGGGAATAGTGTCTATTGTGTCTACTGGGAATAATGTAAACTGTGTCTACTGGGAATAATATTTATTATTATGTTGTTGTTGTTTCTTATGCCTACACTGGCAGACCAGAGGAGTGCCAGGCCCGTCGAAGACGGCAAGAGGCGAGGAGGGTGCGCCTTCCATGTTATTGAGCCCCATTGGGAGGAAGTCCGACTTTGCTCGACATACATGACACATCCGTTTTACAGGAAGGTCCCTTTCATACATCCATTCACTCACACATATCGTAATTTAGATCCCAATCAGAGGCCGATAACCTCCTGATCAGGTACCCCCAGAGGTATTGATTTGGTATGGGAACATGGGGGACATTGTGACCACGACCTATTTAACGTGCCCCAGTCACCATTAGTGAACACGACGGTCTTTAGCCAGGTCAAAGCGCCGATCTCGCAATCATCAGAATTGGAGGCTCCGCCGAGGACAGAACCCACAACCCTTCTGATGCGAGCCCGACGCTCTACTCACTGAGCTACCGCGACTCTATATTTATTATGTCTACTGGGAATAATATTTATTATGTCTACTGGGAATAATGTCTATTGGGTTTTAAATATACCATCATCGCATAATATCTGCCATAAACTTGATTGACTGTATTTGTTTTTCGAATCTCTTACTTTTCGCAGGAACATGCGTTTGTTTCTTAGGCCCTGTTCACATGAGGCGCGCAAAACGCGCGTTTGGCGAAGCACCCAGTGTTTCGCTCTTCAAGGTCGCAAAGATAGATACTTCGCGCTATTAGCGACGGTCCGAAAACAAATCCTGGAGGTAAAGATCCGAGCACAATGCTACATAAATTCGAACTATAGTCAAATGACGAGGTAGCACCTGAGCTGGCATATCACTCTTCAATATTCCACACCAAGTCAACGTACCATGCTCCGAAATTTAGAAGAAACAAGTCCGTCGTCAAAAACACTACATCTAGCTTGGTAGCAAAAGTATCACATATTGAATCTAAATATAATATATTTGTTTCCAATTGCTGTGTATATTCCGGATATGAAATCACTTGGATAGAATATCGAATATGGTTTCAGCATACGGATAGAAATTTCAAACCGTCGATAGAAATTCCTTCAGCACCGATACAAATTATAAAGAATAAATTTATAATTTTCATGATTGTTGATTGCCCAACACCATATAGACTAAACGTCAAACGTCACCAACCCGGAGACAATAAAGATTACCTTGACGATAGAGCCATTTGGGTAACAATAATTAAAATTCTTCTCTACCAACTAATCTTTCTTCGCAGTCGTTGCTATCACTTTATGTCATCCACGCTCATTCAAGTTGTTTATAATTCCTCTTACCTCCCATCACATTTTCGTGTTGTGGAAGTTTGGAGAATGAGGTGCCAGCAGGTGTTCTCAACCTCGTCACCTGACCGTGGTTGATAACTATGTGGTGTTGACTTCGGTTCTTTCTCTTTGGGTTTGTCCCCGGACCGTCGCCAATAACAGTTGGTTTGCTCCAATGCGACGTTAATTAAAATACCTATTTATTCTTCCCTTCCTGGTCCTGCATTCCACCACAGCATTTTAGATGCACGTGAGATTAAACAAAAACCTGTCTTTACTGCCAATAAACGTTTCCGATACATCACCACATCCAATAATCTTATTGTAAATCATCAATCTCCCAATGGATTAGTTTTTAACTATTCATTCTTTCAAGGGCCCCTTAGTAAAATAGATCAAAGACATTCCAACCTGAGAAACGATTGATCGTTTTTCTTCCAATGGGGCATACTGTCTTTAGAAAATGTCAGGATGGGGTTCCCTCGAACATAAGCCTATCTATTTGTTCTCATCGTATTTCTCATCCCCCAATCCCTCTTTTTTTCACTTTAGTTAAATCGTCCCTTGTTTTTTCACTGCCTTATGTTCGGCGCAAATTGTCAATTATTGCCCTTGAGCAGTGAAACCTAAAATCAGCCAACCAAACAAGCTCCGTACAACGCGGAACCCCCAACTATGTCTATGGTATGCCACTATGATACAATTATGTCATTGTATTACAACTTGTCAACTTTACTAAAGTATTCAATAAATTGCGTTTAGTTGGAATTCGCCTTATCAACTCTTCAAGTGGTTCCTACGAAATATCTCGTCTATTCAGATCTTACTAATCTTGTTAATGACGAGATATCTTGTAATCACGATTTCACAAATTTTGCTAGGAACAACATATCTCGTCGTTAAAATATTGCCGAATTTTTTCATAGCGACGAGAATCCGTTAAGTTTCTGACTGATCAAAATCTGATACGTTTTTACCAAGAACGAAATATCTCGTCTATCTAGATCTGGTAAATTTTGCTAATGCCGAGATACCTCGCCGAGACAACATCCAAAGGGTTAACGTGAAATATTACAACTCCCTGAATACAGTACTAGCCACAATGAACCGCATAAACCACTAGCGACTTCGATTTCTGACACACATTATGCGGCTACTCTTTTTCTGATACCAAGTTAAATTTTACTTTAAGGAAATGACTTTAACTTATGGGAAAATACGATTCGGTTGCTGTTATCTGCACGAGGATTGGAATCGATGTGAATTCGATGTGCAAATAATCGATCTTTCGACAGTTTAATCTGCATTAAATTGAACTGCATTGGCGTGTTCTTCCGACCCAATATAGTTCCTTCAAAACGCTCAATGGACAATAGGAAAACGTGATTGGATTTGGCGTGCATATACAATGTCGTATTACTATCCACGGGAGAATAGGATAGACGTGGGTAACCCCAAATCAAGATCTTGTTATTCATAACGCTGAATCCAATAACATCCACGTTCAATTTAAATCTGACTCGGGCTGAAAGGCAGTTATTGAAGATCCATACAGATTTACTGATAGGATGATTGATGAAGAAGTAACGATTGGATTTGGATCTCAATCCTTTTTTTTTATCCATTTTGGTCAAATTCTCTTGCTTTTTATTACCGTTCGAAGGCACGCAGCGTTCCCCAATGGATCGTTGGATTCGTGGTAAACGAAAGTCGTATGGTCACGGTAATTACCTTAGCTGTGAAAGATTGAAAAACGTGACTATATTCCTGTTCTCTTTTTAAATAACTGTTCCGGATGATAGTGGGATGACAGCGATAATAGCAATATCTTTGGGTTTTTCCACTGCAACATTTATTCAAACATCCTACAGCCTTACAGATATATACAGTAAAATTACAGATATTTTGGGACAAGAAGGGTTCGACAGAGATTCGCGTGCGTGTCCTCGCTTTCTTAGGTCTCAATGGTCTCTGGCATATTCCAGCCATCCAGGCACCTTTCAGCTGAAAACCCTTTGTTGATGGAATTTTGAGTGTTCTCAAGAGGCTTGAGATTAAAGATATCGTAATGTCAGTGTAACGTCAGATTTCTCCTCTACAACAATTATTCTACAATTCCTACAGTTTTACAGATATATACAGCAACATAACAAATATTTTGGGACAAGAAGGGTTCGGCAGAGATACGCGAGCGTGTCCTCGCTCTCTCAGGTCTCAATGGTCTGTGGCATATTCCAGCCATCCAGCCGCCTTTCAGCTGAAAACCACCTGTCGATAGAATTTTGAGTATTCTCAAATGACTTGAGATTTAGGAGATCGTAATATCAGTGTAACATCAGATTTCTATACTACAACATTTATTATATACCATCCTACAGCTTTACAGATATATACAGCAAAATTACAGACATTTTGGGACAAGAAGGGTTCTACAGAGGTTAACGACCGTATCCTCGCTCAGGTCTCAATGGTCTACGGCATATTCCATCCATCCATCCGCCTTTCAGCTGAAAACCGCCAGTCGATGGAATTTTGAGAGTTCTCGAGGGGCTTGAGATTTAGGAGATCGTAATGTCAGTGTAACGTCTGATTACGAGGGTTTAGGTCAAGTGCCCAGAACTTTATATCCGATGTAATGTCAAATGGAGTGCTGTAACTACTTCCAGAGTTAGTTATGGACAGATGCACACTTGAAAGGAGTTTTATGATCACCAATTAAGAAATTCTTTGGATATATCTGCTTGATCAGAGAACCGCTTTAGAGTGTTACAATAACGTTAAGAACTTTTGTATTGTAAGTTGCATCGGTATGATTGGGTGGTTGGTAGAATTATGTTCTATTTCGATTTCATTGATGGTATCAGCCACAGTCCTGAGGTATCGATAATTAACAAATAAGCGGGTAGATTATTGCGGTGTATGGCCCCAAGGTTTACAGTGAATGCGTTCCGTTTGCGCATAGCATTTACTCCGAGATATTGAATGAAAAAAAAATTATATCCAGTGAGAATTAAAACCGATTCTATACAAATCCAAAACTCTGGATACATTATAATCATCACAATTAGTATACATAATCACATTCAACGTCCGAGTGGCTATAGATTCTTACGGGGTTATCACAGCCAAAGAAATGTGGTAGGTAGGTACATTAATTAAAGTCACTCTGGAGCAGCACATCGGGCTATTGGTGACGGTACGGGACCCCCCCCCTCCCGTAGGGAAATATCCGTGGTCAACACCACGTAATTTTAAGCCACGGTGAGAGGACGAGGTAAAACCTGAGCTGGCACCGCAATCTCCATGTTTCTAGTTAACGCCATCGCGAGGACAATTGAGCCACGGCAGATTTAAATCGCACCAGCCCCCCTCACGACAGATATTTCGTTAGATTCGAACTAGCAACAATTTGATTACTATTTGTCACTCTTCCAACCGGTTTACTGCACATCTATCAAAGAAATGTGAAATTGAGGCGAAAGTAATATGTTTTTATTAGTATTTTAGTAGTATTATTAGTAGCATACTATTAAATAGTAACGAAGATGTCGTACTCTTAATTTAGTTACAAGTTTAGTTGTTGAGATGCGAAATGAATAAGCTAAATTACAAAATGCGCTAATTAAATACGATACACGGACATTAGATCTCATAAAGAAATTTAACAAAAATTACACGAATTATTTTAGGTTTTATGACAATCTAGCAAACATTTTCCGATGTTTTCTTTCGTGATTATCACGGCTAGAAGCTAAAGTTATGAAACTGACGTACACCCGACCGAAAAAAAAAACGTCTCACGTGATCGCAATTGCACAATTTACATTGCATAACAAAACGGAAGGAAACAATCGATTGGGATCAATGTTTTCTACACATATCAATATTTAAAATTTGTCTAAGGGGCCGTTTTCATATTAAATTGCGTACTTGCTCCTATAATTTGAATACGAATACCCATCTTTTATCACAGATGTGGATCCTACACACAATTTCAAGCGGAAATAAAAAAAATTCATCAATTTTTTATTGGATTTTTCACCAATTTGTAACTGTTTGAAAATTAGATCTCCCAATGGAAAATTGTTGTTTCACTTTTTTTTACACTTAGTACAAATATTAATTTTTCTTAGAAATCGTATTTTCATCCTTTGCTACCCAAGAAACCAAACACAATGTATAATAATTTTAATTGTCAAACTAAATTTACTCTTTTTTATCAATTAGGAAATTAATATTTATAAAATTATGTATAGAAACATGGGCAAATTTTGATACGTTTAGATTCAATTGTTACTGAAACATCGGAATTCCACATTTTTCAGCTCATTACGTCATACTTAGTAGCACAGTGAGACTGTTTGCAAAATTCAACAATTATTATCGTTATTGGGGATTGTTCACAAAGTCAAAACAGAAATTCATGCCAACACATCCTGGGATTTAATCAGAATGGATTCTGACCTTGTCACTGTCTTAATGGACTCCATACAAAGGCGCCTTCAACAGGTCATTGACTGCGACGGCCTTTACACGTCTTTATTAATACTTATAAAGCTTTTGAAATCCGAACACTTGCACGTTCCCTCGAAGGTTTTTATGGATTTTCTCTGTCAATTTTATATGTTGTTTTACATTATGCTTTCATCAAATCCGGCTGAAATTGTGTGTAGAATCCAAATTTGTGATAAAAGATGGGGATTCGTACTGAAAATATCGGAGTAAGCACCCAATTTAATATGAAGACGACCCCTTAGACAAATTTCAAATATTGGTATTTGTAGAAAACATTAACCCCTATCGAATGCTACCTTCCGTTTTGTTCTGTGATGGAAATTGGGCAATTGCGATCGGGTGAGTCGTTTTTTTTTACTGCTATACTTTGGCAAATTTTCCCAAAAAAGAAGTACCCGAAAACGTTTTTATTCGTTGCTAGCTCAAAAAAGGAACTAAATTATCGTTGACCTTTGGAAAATTTTCACCGAGAAATACCCGAAAACGTTTTCATTCGTTGCTAGTTCAAAAAAGGGACTAAATTATCGTTGACTTTGGCAAATTTTTGCGCAAAAAAGAAGTACCCGAAAACGTTTTTATTCGTTGCTAGCTCAAAAAAAGGAACTAAATTATCGTTGACCTTTGGAAAATTTTCGCCAAGAGAAATACCCGAAAACGTTTTTATTCGTTGCTTGTTCAAAAAAGGGACTAAATTATCGTTGACCTTTGGCAAATTTTCGCAAAAAAGAAGTACCCGAAAACGTTTTTATTCGTTGCTAGCTCAAAAAAGGAACTTTATTATCGTTGACCTTTGGAAAATTTTCGCCAAGAGAAATACCCGAAAACGTTTTTATTCGTTGCTTGTTCAAAAAAGGGACTAAATTATCGTTGACCTTTGGCAAATTTTCGCAAAAAAGAAGTACCCGAAAACGTTTTTATTCGTTGCTAGCTCAAAAAAGGAACTTTATTATCGTTGACCTTTGGAAAATTTTCGCCAAGAGAAATACCCGAAAACGTTTTTATTCGTTGCTAGTTCAAAAAAGGGACTAAACTATCGTTGACCTTTGGCAAATTTTCGCAAAAAAGAAGTACCCGAAAACGTTTTTATTCGTTGCTAGCTCAAAAAAGGAACTAAATTATCGTTGACCCTTGGAAAAGTTTCGCCAAGAGAAATACCCGAAAACGTTTTCATTCGTTGCTAGTTCAAAAAAGAGACTAAATTATCGTTGACCTTTTGGTGAATTTAAAAAAAAGTAGCAAACATTTTGAAAATGAAACCTTTTGAGATGTTTTTGCTTTATTAGATACTCTTTGTCACCAAGGTTGAAAGATACCGTGTCTAACAAGATCTGGTTAGTTTTGTTTATGGCGACATATCTAGTCGCGATAACCAGCAGGAGGGTTACCATTAAAACTTATAATGAGCACCATGGCACAAGCCAACAACCAATTACGCAGAACTCATGAAGTTCCATTGAGGTCCATTAGTGTGCCGCGGCATTGCGGTTGAATTTTACTATTATTGCAACCAAAGTGAAGGCTCACAACCTCATAGAGTGTTGAGGGTGTCGTAAAAATCGTTGAGAATTTTGAAGTTTATAAAAAAATCTGTAATCATCACAGCAAAATGTTTTCAAGGGCGCTAATTCACTTCCAAAAGTTTTTTCCAATAGTTGTGCAGCTTCAAATTGTGTGTACTTTTCCTTGCATGGATCAGAGCATGCTACAAAGCGAATTATATAAAAGATGCAATTCTAGCAGTTATGGAAATTTTCAGTTTTCTCTCTTAACATGTTGCATTTTCGATAAAGTCTGCCCTTTCAATGCCACTTTTAGTCCAGATGCGTAGTATCTGGAAAACGGATAGAACAGACTTTGTGTCAAAAAACTGAACCATCTCGGATTTTCCGTAAAGTAGTTTATTTCACAATTAACTAAACCAGTAGAAAAAAAAATTACTTCATTTTTTTAAAGAGTAAGAACCAAACGTTTTGCATGATAACTGCTTACAAATATAATTAAAAAAATAAATTTTTTCAAAATTTGCATTAGTATTGCTTTTTCAAGAAGAAATAACTTAAATACATACTTTGATAACTAATAACTTTTATAAAATTTTATAACTTTAACACAAAACTCGTTTTTACTCCATAACATTAACAAAACTCCCCCGTTTTTACTCTTCTCTTAACGCAACTATAATTTTTATTTTACTTTAAAACTTTAATTTTAATTTATTTTTCTTTTATAACGTGAATTTTACTTAACTTTATATTTTATAACTTGAATTTCACTTTACTTTATTTTTTATAATTTTAATTTTACTTTTACTTTTATAACTTAATTATAGTTTACTTATCTTTTTCAACTTTAATTTTAATTTATTTTTTCTTTTATAACGTGGATTTTACTTCACTTTATATTTTATAGCTTGAATTTTACTTTACTTTATTTTTTATAATTTTAATTTTACTTTTACATCTATAACTTAATTATACTTTACTTATCTTTTTCAACTTTAATTTTATTTTACTTTGCAGCTTTAAGTTTCCTATACTTTATCTTTTATAGCGTAATTTTACTTTATATTCTATAACTTAATTTTACTTTACTTATTTCAAAACTTTAATTTTATGTTTCTTTGCAACTTTAAGTTTACATCACTTTACGGCTTTTAAGCTCCTAAACTTCTTGCAACAAATGCAACTTTTTTTCACACGTTCTACGCTGCATGTAAATTACTAAAACCAAAATTCCTCCGACGTGGGGTGTATTGTAAGTGAGTTATAACTGCAACATAAATGGAACTTTTTACATAAAAGCAATTTTTTGCTTAAATGCAACTACATGCCACTTTTTTAAAATGTAGCTTAAAATTAATTAATATGAAATTACTATTTCACTTTTTGCGCTCTGAACCACCCCTTCGATCACGTGTGTCTGACCTTGCGAAAGCCGAAGTATTGCGGAATAAACAAGTTCATGGAAAGAAGGTGTTCGTCCTAACAGACGAAAGTGAAATAAGTGGCAAGAAGTAATTTTAACACATTGGTTGGCACTCTTGATAATCCAGAGGAAACTTGCGTAATCGACTGTAGAGTTTGCGAGGCAAGTGCGACCATCAATAATGTTGTTAGCCTTGTAGATGACATTTTAAAATCTGAATGTTGAGCGAAAGGATTTTGCGCTTCTGTTATCCGATACAGCACATTATACGACTGCGATTGGCGCAGTTTTTCAATGCTGAAGAAATTACTGGCCAAGGATCGGCCATTCAACGTTCTTCTGTAGTTAAAGAATGTGTTATAATACTGTTGTACGCGACTAAAATTGTCAATATATTTTGAATTTGTTCATTTTCTACGAATAATTTATTTTAGAATTTAGTGTCTCAAAAATAAATGCAACTTTATTTCCATAAATGCAACTTTAGAGAATGATAAATGCAACTTTTCTCATTTTTACTGCAACAAAAATGTTGCCCAATTATTACGTTAACCAAAACCAAACAGCTACATATTTTAGATGCAATTCGATGCTTGGAAAAATGCAAAAATACGTTATATTCTAATTTAATGTCGAGAAAGTATAATGCGCTGTAACAGAATTTAGTTTCGGATTTCCCCAATCCAGTTAGACGTGTTTATTGAAGCATTAATTAAAGCGCCAGAAACATATTTATGAACAATTTTTTAAAATTTAAATAAAGATGTTTCCTGTTATTTCAATCGCCCTAGGTCAGATTTAAGCACCCACTGCCCTTTGCTGTTAGTGTACTTATCAGAAAAAGTACTGTTTTGGTTACATCGATTCCTGTGCTTGTGACACTTTTTTCTCTGCTTTTGTTTCTCAAAAGACTTATTACTAAACAGTATTTTGTCTTTCTCAAGCATCATGTTTTTAATGCATCTTACGAGAATACACATCCTTTAAGAAATATTTTATAGAATCCTTTAAAGAATTTCTATAGAATTTATAAAAAATTCTATAGATTTCTATAAAAAATTCTATAGAATTCTATAATCATTTACATAGAATTCTATACAATATAATATAATTTCTATTAAATTATTTTAAATTACATACATTTTAGCTGTAGAGTCCCATACAATTGGTCTATAATCCAATAAAATCATGGTTTGTTTCTATTTAAGCTCTATAAAGTAACCTCTATAGTAAGTTTGTGTAGAAATCTATATAGATAGTCTGTAGAAATCTCTACAGATAGTCTGTAGAAATCTCTGTAGATTGTCTGTAAAAATATCTATATAAAGTCTAGAAATCTCTATAGAAAGTCTCTAGAAATCTCTATAGAAAGTGTAGAAATCTCTAGAGAAAGTCTGTAGAAATATCTATAGAGAATCTGTAAGTCTACAAATCTCTATAAAGAAAAATTAATTTTGTAGAAATATGTGTACAGAGAGAGACAAAGTCTGAAGAAAAAAAAAACCTCTACATATATAAAAAAACGTCTGTAGAAATCTATCTCTATATCTAGAGAGAGACAGTCTATAGAAAACTGTATAGATGGTGACAGAAAGTCTGTAAAAATCTTGATAGATTATAGATTTGATAAAGGAATTAAACAAAATTATGGTTATGAATTAGAAATCTAAGACAGGTCTAAACAATAACAAATTAATGACTACACAGTGTGGAGTACTTCATTAAAACACGAAATAGCAAATGAGTTAAATCAAGTAATTTTAATCAAACGTTCAGGCACGAAATTACTACCGAAAACACATTTACTTTCCTTAAAAAAAGTTCCCGGATATCGAGAAATTAGCTTGCCTTCTTGCGATCAAATTAAACTAGGGACTTAATCATATCCCAAAGCACATGGGAAAACCAATTTCTTCTCATTTATTCCGACGTGGTTTAATTATTATGGAAAATTATTTAGATTCTATATTTATTACTAACACTTTCAAAACTGACAAAATAAATTGTTTCATGCAGTGCTGCCAGAATTAAAATTAATAGATTTCTCTGATACGATTACCTTTAGAGATTGATAGATATTTAGCTATTCGGCTAAACGACTTCGTACGTGATTTACGGTAAAAGTTAGTTAGCGACTTGGACTTTCGAATTAGTCAAATAGAATTAACCAATTTGTTTCGTCTAAAGCGCTGAGAAAATACTCATAATATAGTTAGTACCGGGAGCAGCAATCTGCGCTTCGTAGTGCACTAAATGAGGGTCTTGAGCGTATTAAAAGGGAAATCTAAAGGGGCTGTTTAGACAATTTTATTTATTCAAAGTTTTAAAGTTTATCATCTGACTCAAATAAAGGAGCCGCGACTACCCAGTTGGAAGAGTAACTACAAACGGAAAGTTGCGAGTTTGAATCAGTGTGAAACCAAAGACCGTCGTGTACACGTGGATGGTGCACATTAAATCTGTAGGGACCTCAAATATGTTCACATTTGCTTGGTGTGGTTGTTTGGAGAGTGGGGTGCCAGCTCAGGTGTTAACCTCCGTAACCACGTCCCACCTGCTTCCCAAATGGTTTAGAGCAGGGATTCCCAACCAGTGGTACGCGTAGCACTGGTAGTACGCAGCAACGTTTCAGGTGGTACGCAAGAATGATACGAGCGACCTTGTAGTCAGGGTTTGGAACCATGCCATGTTTTTTCAACTGCAGAACGCGGAAATTTTTTTTTTCGTTTCCGCTTTGATTTTGCGTGGACGAATGATTTCCCAGCCAGACGATAAATCTTTTAACTGAAGTCAAAGTTATTTTTTTTATCTTCTAGACCGTTAAAGATGGAGTAAAAAATCGAGAGCAAAACATCGATGTTCAAAATTAAAATATCGATGTTGATGATACATCGCCCCCAAACCATCGATGTTTTTAAAATTCAGTGTATTTAAACTTTTTCCCCCATTTCTTAAAACTGGTTTACCAACTATTGATGTGATATCGAGAGCAAAACATCGATGTTCAAAATTAAAATATCGATGTTGATAATATATCGCCCCCAAACCATCGATGTTTTTAAAATTCAGTGTATTAAAACTTGTTTCCCCATTTCTTAAAAATGGTTTAGCAACTAGTGATGCCACATCAACAGCAAAACATCGATGTTGATGATACATCGCCCCCAAACCATCGATGTTTTTAAAATTCAGTGTATTTAAACTTTTCCCCCCATTTCTTAAAACTGGTTTACCAACTATTGATGTGATATCGAGAGCAAAACATCGATGTTCAAAATTAAAATATCGATGTTGATAATATATCGCCCCCAAACCATCGATGTTTTTAACATTCAGTGTATTTAAACTTGTTTACCCATTTCTTAAAAATGGTTTAGCAACTAGTGATGCCACATCAACAGCAAAACATCGATGTTGATGATACATCGCCCCCAAACCATCGATGTTTTTAAAATTCAGTGTATTTAAACTTTTTCCCCCATTTCTTAAAACTGGTTTACCAACTATTGATGTGATATCGAGAGCAAAACATCGATGTTCAAAATTAAAATATCGATGTTGATAATATATCGCCCCCAAACCATCGATGTTTTTAAAATTCAGTGTATTTAAACTTGTTTCCCCATTTCTTAAAAATGGTTTAGCAACTAGTGATGCCACATCGGCTCCAATACATGGATGTTTTTATCTAAAACATCAATGTTTAGAAAATATCGACATCGATGTCACATACCTATTTTTCAGAATCTTCATACTTGGTCACTTTGGTCTAAAAGTATGTTCAGTTTGCTGATTATAAAAATTATGCTACTTGGTTATTTTTAAAATTTTTATGACGGTACTTCTTTCATTTAAAAATAAAACATCGACAACGTAAAAACATCGACAAGTATAAACAGCGATGTTACCAAAACATCGACCCCAATACATCGATGTTAAATACATCGATGTTTTTTAAAAAACATCGATGTTTTGAAAACATTGACATCGATGTCGCATCCCTAGTGTGTACATCCATTCTCATGATACAGTACTAATTATAATAATCTCGTGCATACCTAGCGCCATCTATTGACTGTTAAAATTATTAAGATACAATAAGAATCTAAGACATGTTACTAGTACTTGCAACTGAGAGATTACTAGAGCAAACGATAAAAGAATAATTTTTTCTCAGATTGGTTTCGCATACAGATATATTTTGTGATAATCTCTCTATAAATTTCAACGTGTGTTACATACAATTCAATCTCTCTTGAGAAAGTCCTTGAAGGTCTTCTATTACGCAGCACTTTCCTCATTTTGTATGGAAAAGTACGCTCATTCGTGTCTCAAGTTCTATTCCAAGCTAGAAAAATATCGATATGAAAGGCGGCTCGGATAACAGGAACACTCGGTTAATCAAGGAGCTACTGTCAATCTAATTAATACTGTCCATCTACAGAGGGTGTTTCGAGTATATCTGACCAAATTATAAAGGGTTGTAAGGGCCCAAAATAAACATTTTCATCAAGGAATGTAAGTCCGGAAATGCCGCATTTAGGAAGTAGATGGCGCTGTATAAGTTAGTCGATAACATTGGCGTAAGGCTTCATTCCATACTAGTAGTTTCAATGGCAAGCTCCGAATTCGTGACGTCATGTTCCAAATAAGCACAAGAAACACGTATCGGGCGCAGAAATACTACCGCCACTTCAGTTACCGTGGCAAATGCATCTCTTACCCATAATCCCCTTCTACCTATATCGCACTTTTCTTCAATAGCCTACCGCATCTTGTGCAACACACAATTATTTCTGTTTCGTGATTCTCCTTTCTTTAAAATGACGATGCATGTTAATTAAAGAGATTTATCATGTTTTATTGGTATTATTTCTAGCTCAAATCCCACACATTGTACAATAACGTGGGCTGTTCAGATAGGTGCAGAAAGTTTTTCGAATTTGAAATATTTTATGACGATAAAGTTTGTAAAACTTAAAATTTAAGCTAGTGTTTCTAAACGTGTTTTATTCAATGCACCATACGTCATATTTTAGTATTTTAGCTGAAAATATTATCTAAAAATATTTTCTAAAATATCTAAGAGATCTAAAAATATTTTCACTATTTTAATTCCTTAAAAATCGATAGTTAAAGAACTCAGTGAATGTATTAAAAATATTTTTTTCAAGTATATTATTTTTCAAAAATAAAGATGGAAAATTCTAAAATGTTGAAGTTTTTGAAACGTTAAAAAAATTAACTATTTTAAATACAATAGTTTCATAAGTTGAAAAAATGTATTAAAATATCTACGTATATATACTGACATTATGATCATCCCCACAGTTTTCAATGGACTCGTCTGGATGACGTTTAGGGCACGTGATTAAGTGAGAATGGTATTTAACTGCTGATGGAGAAATTAAGTAACAATTATTGCACTTACTTTTGCAAGTGATGGGAAAGGCTGCTGATCTAAGCGAATTTGATAGAGGGCAGATCGTAATGGGCTGAAGACTCGGAAAGAGTATCACCCGAAACTGCACGTTTGGTCGGTTGTTCACGATCTGCCGTTGTTAGTATTCATGCAAATTAGATAAATGACGGTGACACCAGCAGTACACGCCATGGTGTTGGCTGTCCACGCGTCATCAAAGAAGAAGAGCGTCGGAGACTGCCCCGCTTGGTAAAGCAAAATCGGCGCGAGACAGTGGCTCAGCTGAGAGCCCCATTCAATACAGGTCAAAGCGCAAGTGTTTCGGAACACACAGTTCAGCGGATACTGAACTGTCTTTCTGTGCAGAAGATGGGACCGTGCAGCAGACTTCCCACTCGTGTACCTCTGTTGACCAAGTGTCATAGTCAACTACGCCTACAGCCCAGTAACATCGAGACTGGACCATGGATAAGTGGAAGAGAGTTGCCTGGTCAGATGAATCCCGATTTCTTATTCATCACGTCGATGGTCGTGTCAGGGAACGCCGTCTGACAGGCGAGCAGTTGCTCTCCTCTTGTACAGCAAGTCATACATAGGCTGGTGGTGGCGGTATTATGCTTTGGGGGACGTTCTCATGGGCGACTCTGGGACCCGAAGTTGTGTTAGAACAGACCATGAACGCTGCGAACTATCTGAACATAATTGCGGATCAGTTGCACCCATACATGGCGTCTGTATTTCTAACTGGAAATGGAATTTTCCAGCAGGACAACTCCTTTGTTTCAAGGCTTGGATTATGTTGGAACGGTTCGAGGAGCATGCTGATGATTTCCACTTAATGTCCTGGCCACCTAACTCGCCGGATCTTAATCAGCTAAAGCACATTTGGGGTGTTATGGAGCAGCAGCTCAGAGCTCAAACACCACCATGTCCGAATATCTCGACTTTGCGTGACCGCTGCTTAGACATTTGGTCCAACCTGTCTACAGTCATGTACCAAGAACTTGTGGCATCTATGCCCAGGCGAGATGCAGCTGTTCTTCAGGTCAAAGGAGGCACAACGCGTGTGATATATATATATATATATATATATATATATTTAAATTATCTTATTTCA